>CAJNDS010002153.1:306997-559497 GCA_905221605.1 Symbiodinium natans
CTAAAACCCTAAGCCCTAAACCCTAAAACCTAAAACCTAAACCCTAAACTAAACCCTGAAACCCACAAAACCCGTAGAGCCCCTGGCCCGGAGACCCGGTTCCCTGCCTGGGCGAGTTCACCAAACTTGGCTTCCAGTGAGCCTCAGTGCAGGGCTTAGGGTTTAGGGTTCTGGGTTTAGGGTTTAGGGTTTAGGGTTTCGGGTTTAGGGTTTAGAGTTTAGGGTTTAGGGTTTAGGGTTTAGAGTTTAGGGTTTAGGTTTAGGGTTTAAGGTTTAGGGTTTAGGGTTTAGGGTTTAGGGTTTAGGGTTTAGGGTTTAGGGTTTAGGGTTTAGGGTTTAGGGTTTAGGGTTTAGGGTTTAGGGTTAAAACCTCCCTACGGCCCCCTGTGGACTTCGGCCAGATGTCGCCGCTCTTCCTGTAGGAACCTGTTCGCATCGGCGAGGCTGAGGAGAGATCCTGGCCGCTTTAGGCTTCAAATCTTTGGGGTTTAGGGTTTAGGGTTTAGGGTTTAGGGTTGAGGGTTGAGGGTTGAGGGTTGAGGGTTGAGGGTTGAGGGTTGAGGGTTGAGGGTTGAGGGTTGAGGGTTGAAGGGTTGAGGGTTGAAGGGTTGAGGGTTCAACTGTGCGGGGGGGGGGGTTCTTCTTTGAGAAGTTCGGGGTCAATCCAACCCTGCAGCGTGAGCTTAGGGTTAGAGCTTCAGGATTTGTACCCTAAACCCTAAACTACCCTAAACCCTAAACCCTAAACCCTAAACCCAAAACCGTCCTTGTCCATCATCCCGACCCAGGTCGATCAAGTCACCTCCTTCTGGGGCCTTAGGAGTACAAGAGCAAACTGGGCCACCGGAATGGCGGTGAACGTCTCAGCTGCGAACCCTAAACCCTAACCCCTAAACCCTAAACCCTAAACCCCAAACCCTAAACCCTAAACTCTAAATCCTAAACCCGAAACTCTAAACCCTAAACCCTAAACCCTGAACCCTAAACCCCCCCCCTTTAGACAAGCACGGGGCATCTCTGCAGGTGAGGTGCCTGGGCAAGGGCCCGCGTTTGTGGGTCCTCCAGTAGCGGGAGCACCGGCTGGAAGACGCTGTCGTGGGTCAGCACAGACAAATCCTGACTCGTTTAGGGTTTAGGGTTTGGGGTTTAGGGTTTAGGGTTTAGGGTTTAGGGTTTAGGGTTTAGGGTTTAGGGTTTAGGGTCTAGGATTTAGGGTTTAGGGTTAAGCGCGCTCAGCCGTGCGCAACTATGCAGGCTTGTCGCAGCTTGCAAGCCCACTGAGGCCCGTTCCACGAGCTTGGTGTCGACCTTGCCAAACAGCTCCGTCCTTGCAAAGCAGCTGCGCACCCCAAACCCCAAACCCCAAACCCCAAACCCCAAACCCCAAACCCTAAACCCTAAACCCTAAACCCCAAACCCTAAACCCTAACCCTCCTACTAAGCCCCAGGCTGGTATTTGATGAGCTTTTGGGTCCATGTCTGGAACTGGGCGAAGTGCTTCTGCGAGGCCTCCACCTGCAGTATGCAGGGGCTCAGAGACTGAAATGGGGTGTAGGGTTTAGGGTTTAGGGTTTAGGGTTAGGGTTTCGGGTTTCGGGTTTAGGGTTTCGGGTTTCGGGTTTAGGGTTTAGGGTTTAGGGTTTAGGGTTTAGGGTTTAGGGTTTAGGGTTTAGGGTTTAGGGTTTAGGGATGCACCTGACATTCTCAGAAAACCACATGGGTCGACCTGGGACTGGATATACATGCACAGGACGGAAAATGGATTGCCATCAACCTGGGGCCGTTGCCTGACCTGGTGGAAGGCTGAGTTTGGGTGGGCCAGAGACTTCTAGCCTTGTACCCAAAACCCTAAACCCTGGCCGTATCCTCTCATTCAAAGAGCCCCGAATACCTGAAAGCCTACAAGCCACGAAGCCGAGACTGATGAACATGCCCCCCCATCGACATAGATGTAACTAATGAGGTATGTGGCTTTGCATACACAAGCATTGTGTGTATCTATGTATATATATATATATATATCGAGACACAAATATTAACAGCCACATATATTCACATTTGTATCTACCCAACAGTAACCTAAGCCACCCAAATGCATCGAGCCCTCAAAACCCTGCCTCGGAATTGCGTGTGGGCGTCCGGCACTTGGCATCCTCACGGGAGATGGCAAAGCCCGCCGACTGAGGCGCATCCTGGCGTTGGGCTTTAAGAAGGGCTAGCAATGCAGGGGTCCTTGGGTGCGACTGCTTTCAGATGGTGGTTTCCCAGAACCGGGGGGGGGGGGGGGGTTGTACCCTTTCGGGGTTCCTATTATACAGAGTGTAATTTGGGAACTACTCGGATACCAAGCTGCAGAGGGGCAAGTCCCGTGGGCACGGTCATTCACAAGCCCGTGCAGAAAACGTGATTGGCACTGACCAAACCCTAAGCCCATAACCCCAAACAGCAAACCCGAAGCCCTAAACCCCAACCCCAGTCCCTGAATCCCAACACCGCGTCGATCGGCCTCACGCATGGAACGCAGCAGCCAACTGATGTCAACCTGGGACAACCCGGGTTTAGGGTTTTGGGTGTAGGGTTTAGGGTTTAGTGCCAGCCGAGAGGCGGGTTTAGGGTTCGGGCCGAGGTTTGGCTAGGGTGCAGGTTTAGGACAGGGTTTGGGGACAAACCACCTGTGGCTATTTGCACACAGAGCACAAAGGAGTTTCCTCCCCTACCTAGACTCCCATGATCATCAGCATGATACTCATTCTCATTAGCATCAATAACACCGTCATTATCATCACCACGATCACTATCATCATCGACGTTGTCGATCGTCGTCGTTGCCGCCATCATCGTGATCTTCATCGTAGTCGTCTTCCTCCCCCTCGCCATCGTATTATTGTCATGACCACCACCATCACCGTCACCATCATCCTCATCATCAGCATCATCTTCATCTGCAGCAGCATCTGCTACGGCATCGTCGTCATTATCTTCATATTCTACTCCTTCTTAATCATCATCATCATCATCATCATCATCATCATCATCATCATCATCATCATCATCATCATCATCACCGTCATCATCATCATCATCGTCATCATCACCATCATCATCATCATCAGCATCATTATTATTAATCAGCATCACTATTATTAACATCATCATCACCATCACCATCACTATCACCATCACCATCACCGTCACCATCGTCGTCGTCATCATCACCGCCGTGATCGTCACCATTGCCATCAACATCACAGATCGCTGTCATCGCCGTCACCAACACCACCGGAGAAGGTGAAGGCATGACCCTAAACCCTAAACCCTAAACCCTGAAGGACCCGGAACATGACGCCAATCGAGACGAAGCCTGTGCTTCCCAAGGGGCCGGATCGAGCTTGTGCATCTGCACTTCGGGAAACGGTGACTGCTTTCCCTGCGTCTTGATCCTTGGACAGAATATGCACATGGGTGGTTGTAACATTCTGGTCCCTTTTTGGATCCCTATGATAAAACAGCACCGAATATTTAGGGTACCCCAAAAGGGATCAAAATTTTGATAACTACCCACGTGTGTGAAATGATATGTTTAGTACAATGTAGTAGATTGTGGAACAAAGGTAGCGATGGTGCTACATGGCCATAAGGGCATTTCCCAAAACAGGGTCCCGAATAGACCCCAAAAACACTACAATCCTCATGACAGGAACGCCGAAAAAGGGCACCCCCCTATTTGCGAAAACCGCCATAACTGCACGTACTATCCCAATGCAGCAATCCGAAAGCAAATTTCGATCCTAACGCTCCCAAGTTCTACTTGAAGGTTTAGGGTTTGGGGTTTAGGGCTTAGGGTCCTAAAACCCTAAGACCTAAACACTCAACCCTAAGCCCCAAACCCCAAACCCCAAATCCCAAGCCCTAAACCCTAAACCCTTCCCTGATTTGGCTGCCGAAGCTCTCGGACTTCCCGCTACGGCTCCTGAAAACGATCCGCTCTTCAGCTTCTGCACCTTGGGACGAATCTTTAGGGTTTAGGATTGAGGGTTTAGGCTTGAGGGTTTAGGGTTTAGGGTTGAGGGTTTCGGGTTGAGGGTTGAGGGTTTAGGGTTCGGGCCTAGCCAGGGACAGTCGGTGTGCCATTTGGGACTCCGATGGAACATGCCACTGCCCACATACAAACACTCACCCTGAGTCTGAAACCGACACCGCGAAAAGCGACGAGCTCGTAGCGGACACTGAAGGTCCAAACTTGTTCCTCGGTCGCACCCTAAACCCTACACCCTAAACCCTAAACCCTAAACCCTAAACCCTAGACCCTAGACCCTAAACCCTAAACCCGAAACCCTAGACCGTGACCCTAAGTCACATCTGGGACTTGGGCTTCGGTTTGCGGGATTTTCGAACACGTGAACTGGCGTTGTGGAATTTCAAGCTGAACCGAGAAGATCTTGCTGCCACAAAACCTCAAGGGTTTAGGGTTTAGGGTTTAGGGTTCAGGGTTTAGGGTTTAGGGGTTTAGGGGTTTAGGGGTTTAGGGGTTTAGGGGTTTAGGGGTTTAGGGTTTAGGGGTTTAGGGGTTTAGGGGTTTAGGGGGTTTAGGGGGTTTAGGGGGTTTAGGGGGTTTAGGGGGTTTAGGGGGTTTAGGGTTTAAGGTTTAGGGTTTAGGGTTTAGGGAAGAACGCGTCCCCAAGCCCTGAAGCCCTAAAAAGGGGAGGCGGGCGGCGGTCGGGCGCTGAGACGAATTTGAATTATGCAGATTCCACTCCCTGTCCAGAAATAGGCAAGCCTACTTGTCGATAGAGCTGCCTTTGTCGTCTCCATGAACCCTCAACCCCAGTTCATATGGAGGTAGCCAAGCAGCCTTCACAGTGGTCACCACCTGGTACTTCAGGCAGAACGGTCGGTGAGTTCAGAGGCGCAAAGCCTAAAACCCTAAGCCCTGAACCCTAAACCCTCTAGGGCGCGGAGGTTAGGTTGGGGTGACGATGAAAAGTAGGGGAAGCCGAGAACAGCTGAACCCTCCAGCAGACCAAACCCTGAACCCTGAACCCTAAACCTTAAACCCTAAACCATAAACAGAATCGAGTCCGAGGCTTCTTTGCAGCCGACTCAGGGCCGAGATCCTTTAGCAGGTTATGGGACAAGCTCGGGAGCTCCACCCGGGTTTAGGGTTTAGTTTAGGGTTTAGGTTTAGGGTTTCCTACCTGATTGCCCGCTGAGCTCAGGAAAACTTCTGTGTACTTTTGAGTTTAGGGTTTGGGATTTGGGTTTAGGATTTAGGTTGAGGGTCAGATACCGAGATACCAGACACCGCCGTGTTGAAATAAACCCTAAACCCTCAACCCTAAACCCTAAACCCAAAACCCTAAGCCCCAAACTCCCGGCGGCTGCCTTCGTGGTCGTCTCCTGGAGGCCTTGGCTTGGCGCGGAGCTTCCGAGCAGTGCACCGAATCTAACCCGCGCGGTTCTTCGTCAGGAAAAGTAGGGTCCATGTACCTACATAGGACATAGGGAGTACTTGGGCCTTAACGTACCTCCTGAAAAGGGACTTTGGGGCCCAAGTATTCCCTATTTAAGTACATGGACACTTAAATGGGGGAAAGAGATACCCTATATTATCCCTTAGGGTACTTAGACGCGGATATAGGGTACCTCAGTCCCTTATTCCCAACTAAGCACCAGCCAGTAACTCCGGCAAGTAGACACGATCGTTCTTAGTCGCCTTTTTTTCGTATTGATCGTAATACTATGACTATTATTACGAGTAGTGCTAGTATTCGTACTATGATTAGTCATATTCTGAGTCGTCTTATTAGTAGTCGTATTTTGAATAGTATGATTAGAAGTATAAATCCTCGTAGTAGTACTATGTTTGGCATTTCGACGATTAGTAGTAATAACATTTTTCGCATTTTGATTGGTAGTATTGTCTTTGGTATTATTGGTATTACTAATACTGGTATTCGTATGACTATTATTAGTATTAACATTTGCATTATGATTAGTTGTATAACTACTGGTAGTATTCTCAATAGTAGTAACAGAAGTAGTATTTCCATTGGCAGTACTATGAGTATGCACTGTTCTGACATGTTCCAGTATTAGTATACACTTTCCGCTGAGTACGTAGCATGTCTTCCAAAGAGTTGACATCTCAGCTGAAGTTTCCGCTCCGTTTGGCATCGTGCCTGAAAATGTTCTGACATGGGGCGCGCTCCAGCCACCGTCACCTCTGCAGGTTTAGGGCTTCGGGCTTCGGGCTTCGGGCTTCGGGCTTAGGGCTTAGGGCTTAGGGCTTAGGACTTTAGGGTTTAGGGTTTAGGGTTTAGGGTTTAGGGTTTAGGATACGAGGCACTCGCTCGAGCAAGGACAAACGGCTCGTGCACAAATGCTGCCACAGGCCTCTTCCACCCTGCGCGGGCCCTCAATGTCCTTACTTCTCCAATAGCCAAGGAGAAGAAAAGGTTACACTTTGTTGGTCCTACGAAATAAGGAAACCCCAAAAGTTTAAAGCTCTACTGTTTTCCAAGTAAGTGTCTCGCGACTCCTCGCGAAGAAAGCAGCATCGCTCCTCTGCACAGAATTGGAGCGAGACCTGAGATGCTGAAGGCGCGTGTCGTTTCATCCAAGGCGCCGTGGCCTCTGGTTTAGAAGAGTTGAAGCAAGAGCCCATACATGAGGGACGATCCCAATTATGAACTTTTTTCAGGAGTCCCTCATACACGTACATCAGTGTACATACATAATCGCATATTCATCTATTGATGTATTTGTGTATCTATTTGTATATACTTTGTATATATATATATATATACATAGTTATATATCTATGTATGTTTTCTTTTTTTCACCTTGATTTAGCTTTTTTTTATGTATTAATTTATTTATTTGGGGAGCTTTGGGTTCAAGTCCAAGGCCTTAGTTCGTTGCAGCAAGCTTCGAGGATGGCGGCCGGGTGACTTTAGGGGGGGGGGGAGGTGAGCGCGGGGGGGGGGGGGGGGGGAGGGGGTGATGAAACTTAGGGTTTAGGGTTAAGGGTTTAGGGTTTAGGGTTTAGGATTTGGGTTTAGGGTTTAGGGTTTAGGTTACCCGACCCTAAGACCATAAATCCTTAACCCGAAACGCCCTTTAGGAAAATGAACATAAAGCCCTTAAAAACCCCTAAAGCCCGAAAACCCCCAAGCCTCAAAAAAACAACCCTAGAGCCCCAGAAAACCCTTGAGCCCCCTCAACCCTCGAAACCCGAAAACCCGCGGCCAGGACGCACTAGCTCCAAAGAACCCTTGAGCCTCCTAAACCCTCGAAACGCTACCCCCTAAACCCTAAACGCTACCCCCTAAACCCTAAACCCTAAACCCCGAAAACCCGGAAAAACCCGGAAAAAACCCCGCGGCCAGGGCGCACTACTTCTGGAGGCCCAGTTCCGCAGCGTTTGCACCTGCGCGGAATCGAGGCCCAAGGCCTGGAGGCAGCTGATCCTGGGAGAGGGTTTAGGGTTTAGGGTTTAGGGTTTAGGGTTTAGGGTTTAGGGTTTAGGGTTTAGGGTTTAGGGTTTAGGGTTTAGGGTTTAGGGTTTAGGGCTTAGGGTTCGGAATGAGGGATTGAAGGCTATAGGGTTTATAGGACACCCAATGTATACACTCACCAATATTGAAAAGGAACCTTGTATACCCTCACCAAAAACAGAAATATAAACCCTGCTTCATGTGACTGCTTTTGTTCCTGTTTTTGTTTTGTTGCTTTTGATGTCTGCTCATCTTTTTGATCCCAGGGCCGGGGGCGGGAGGGGGAGTTTTGGTTTTGGGGGTTGAGGGGTTGAGGGGTTGAGGGGTTGAGGGGTTGAGGGGTTGAGGGGTTGAGGGGTTGAGGGGTTGAGGGGTTGAGGGGTTGAGGGGTTGAGGGGTTGAGGGGTTGAGGGGGTGAGGGGTTGAGGGGTTGAGGGGTTGAGGGGGTGAGGGGTTGAGGGGTTGAGGGGTTGAGGGGGTGAGGGGTTGAGGGGTTAGGGGTTGAAGGGTTGAGGGTTGAGGGGTTGAGGGGTTGAGGGGTGGGGGTTGGGGGTTGAGGGTTGAGGGGTTGAGGGGTTGAGGGGTTGAGGGGTTGAGGGGTTGAGGGGTTGAGGGGTTGAGGGGTTGAGGGGTTGAGGGGTTGAGGGGTTGAGGGGTTGAGGGGTTGAGGGGTGGAGGGGTTGAGGGGTTGAGGGGTTGAGGGGTTGAGGGGTTGAGGGGTTGAGGGGTTGAGGGGTTGAGGGGTTGAGGGGTTGAGGGTTTAGGATTCAGGGTGTAGGGCACCAACCGGAGAAGTCAACCAAGCTACTGGGAGGCGAGAGCGGAATTCGTCAGGAACTCGACAAGCAAGAACTTGTCCAGATAGCGGTGGAACCTGGGTGCCCTAACACCCTAAACCCAAAACCCTAAACCCTAAGCCCTAAACCCTAAACCCTAAACCCTAAACCCTGGGTCGCCAAAGTTCTATACATTCAGGTCCGAAACATGTCAGACGACAACGCCACACGATCTGTGCTGCGAGTCGAGCTTCGTCTTGCCCATACCGGTGCATACTGCGATTCTCCACACTTAATTACAGCCCAGTGTGTCAGACAAAACCACAACCCCCAGACCCTAAACCCCAAAAGATCTGCTGCCCCCTCCGGCCAGGCCACACGTCACCTGCAGCTTTCGGTTGACGCGATGCCTGGGGTAAAGAATGGCTGGGAGGACTCCGACCCTAGACAAACCGGTACATATACACATGCACATGCCTTACTGGGCACCAAATACCTCAGCAGTACCACAATAGCCCCTACGGAACACGTCAACCCCTCAACCCCTCAACCCCTCAAGCCCTCAACCCCTCAACCCCTCAACCCCTCAACCCCTCAACCCCTCAACCCCTCAAGCCCTCAAGCCCTCAACCCCTCAACCCCTAAACCCTAAACCCTAAACCCTAAACCCTAAACCCTAAACCCCAAACCCTAAACCCTAAACCCTCCCTTGAGGTTCGAATGGTCTGACTCAGGGCGCCTCCAGGAGTCGCGCCACTGTTTCCAGGGCCCGTGCCATGCGGGCCTGGAAGGCCGTCCTGGGAGGGAGAGCTTAGGGTTTAGGGTTTAGGGTTTAGGGTTCAGGGCTAGGGTTTAGGGAAAAAGGCTTAGGGTGCAGGGTTGGGGGAAGAGGGGGTTTAGGGTCGAGGGCTGAGAGGGTTGAGGGTTGAGGGTTGAGGGTTGAGGGCTGAGGGTTGAGGGTTGAGGGTTGAGGGTTGAGGGTTGAGGGTTGAGGGTTGAGGGTTGAGGGTTGAGGGTTGAGGGTTGAGGGTTGAGGGTTGAGGGCCTAGGCGCTTCGGGGGTTCAGGGCCTTTCGGCTTTGGGGCTGCTGCTCAGAGATTCGCAACATGGCTCTTAGTGGAGGGAATGAGGTACCCTGTACAATCCCAAAAAGGGAAAAGGGATATACGTATATATATATATATATGATATATGTACATGTATATGTATATATAGCGCCCTAATTCCCTCATTCCCTACGAAGAGCCAGGGGGACAAGGACAGCATTCGTACGACCCCTTGCTGCGGCTTCAATTTACGCAGTTCCTTAGCAATGGCCCGGCTTGTCTCTATGGGGGTCTCAAACCTAAACCTCAAACCCTAAACCCTAAACCCTAAACCCTAAACCCTAAACCCTCGGAGCAGCGACTGCTGGGAACTCGGAATTCCGAAGGTCTGCGAGCTGAGGGTTCAGGGATGTTGTTAGTGTGCTGTCGTGGGGTCCTAAGTTTTGGGTTTAGGGTTTAGGGTTTAGGATTTAGGGTTTAGGGTTTAGGGTTTAGGGTTTCGGGTTTAGGGTTTCGGGTTTAGAGTTTAGGGTTTCGGGTTTAGGGTTTAGGGTTTAGGGTTCTGGGTGTTGGGTTCGGGTAGAGGGTTTTGGGTTTTGGGTCTAGGGCCTAGCGCTGGAGCAAAGAATGAATCCATGCCTGTTTTGACACAGTGGCGGCCTACCCCTACCAGCAGGCACACCCGGCACTATTCTCGCGCAAATCGGTGCAACCGCATCAGATCGACCCTAAACCCTAAACCCTAAACCCTGAACCCTAAACCCTAAACCCTGAACCCTAAACCCTAAACCCTGAACCCTAAACCCTAAACCCTAAACCCTTCCAAGCGGCTCATTGAACGTGGTCTGCGAAAACAGCCCCATTCTCCCAGAGACGATCGCCCACCACTACCAGAAGCAACGTGGCTGCAGTCTATGCGCATGCTTGCGTCAACCGTCAGCGGCTTGCAGCAAACTCCAGAATGTTGGAACATGGTTTAAGACTGATTAGAGCTGGGATTCCCTTTAGTATACCTTTTGGGGTAGGGGGATAAGGATGTTCCAACTTTCTGGAGTTTACTGTAGACACCTTGCCCAGAAAACGACCCAAAGAGCCCAACACCTCTTAATCCCTAAAGATTTACAGGGATCCTGAAGATGATTTAAGGTCTCTTCCTTATGATTTTAAGGGGTTTAGGGCTTAGGGTTTAGGGTTTAGGGTTTAGGGTTTAGGGTTTAGGGTTTAGGGTTTAGGGTTTAGAGTTTAGGGTTTAGGGTTTAGGGTTTAGGGTTTAGGGTTTAGGGTTTAGGGTTTGGTCTTGGGCTCTCTGGAGGACTCCTGCACATGCTGCCAGTGCTACCCAACCTGTGCGCTTCGAAGCAGGCCCCGGGCTCCCTCTCTGCCCACAGCAGCCTGGCGCGGCTCCACGCCAAGGTCTCCTCCACCGAGGCCCCGTCCTGTTTAGGGTTTAGGGTTTAGGGTTGAGGGTTGAGGGTTGAGGGTTTAGGGTTTAGGGTTTAGGGTTTAGGGTTTAGGGCTCGGGGCTTGGGGCTCAGATCTCCGCGGAGGCGCGCAACTCGATCACATGCAGGCCATGGTTCTCCCAGATGAAAGCCCTGCAATGGAAAAGCCTTCTTGCAAGTTACTAAGCTGCTGGCCTAGCAGTGCTCCAAGGGTACTGAGTTGCTGACATCCCTAAACCCTAACTCCTAAACCCTAAACCCTATACCTATACCCTTAACCCTTAACCCTTATTAACCCCAAGGGTACTAAGTTGCTCATATCACAATATAATGTAACCGCGCTCCGAGTTCTGTCCTCCAGGACGGGGGCTTCATCGGACTCCGTACCGGCGAGCCCTGGCTGCGGCCTTGCAAGACACGGCATGTCGGGAGTTTACGAAAAAAGGGAACACCAAACCCTAAACCCTAAATCCTAAACCCTAAACCCTAAACCCTAAACCCTCCCGAATGTAGTCCCCCAAAGGGCAGGATTCCCTCGGAAGTGACCCCTAAGAAGGTACCCCGAATTTCGGAGGGCCCCCCATGTGTCTGGAGAGGGGTTTAGGGTGTCGGGTTTAGTGTTTAGGGTTCAGGGTTTAGGGTTTAGGGGCAAAACTCAGACATATGTGCTCTCTTGCACTGCATCTCGCGTCTGTCTCGCCGTTGGCCGCTGTTATGTCTAGGTGCTTCATCTTTTGGCTGATGGTGTGTATCTGGGCTTCTTCTTTCACATCGTGCCTCTAATTTCATCTCGCCGACTGCGCCCTCATCCGTGGTCTTTTGTCGTCCCGCTGCCTATGCTCAAGACCTGACCTCGCCTTGGTCTCATATCTTTCGAAGTTATGGTTTGCTCTGTTTCACATCTAATCTCTCCGATGTATTCTCACTGTTTTCCAATATGTTTCGCCGAAATAATCCGCAAGTTCCATACATGAAGAACCCCATCCACAAAATGTCTGAGAGACATGCCTACAATCGAAACCTTCCAAACTCCAAACTCTCAACCATGAAACCGCCCCGCACCCCACCTCAATCCCTAAACCCCACCCTTCTCAGGCTCGTTGACATTGACGAACGCCCAGAAGCCCTGAAAACCCTCAAAGCCAGAACACCAAAACAGCACAATAAACAAAAACAAGAAGCTGAAACCAGAAACGGAAAGAATAATTGGCAAAATGCTAAAACACACACTGGAAACCCTAAACCCTAAACCCCAAGCCCTAAACCCCTAAACCCTAACCCCCAAACCCTAAACCCGAAACCTTAACCCTAAACCCCAAACCCCAAACCCCAAACCCTAAACCCCAAACCCCAAACCCCAAACCCTAAACCCCAAACCCTAAACCCTAAACTCCAAACCCCAAACCCCAAACCTCAAACCCCAAACCTAAACCCCAAACCCTACACCCCAAACCCTAAACCCCAAACCCCAAACCCCAAACCCTAAACCCCAAACCCCAAACCCCAAACCCTAAACCCTAAACCCCAAACCCCAAACCCTAAACCCCAAACCCTAAACCCCAAACCCTAAACCCTAAACCCCAAACCCCAAACCCTAAACCCTAAACCCCAAACCCTAAAAGCTTTCTCTTGGGAGGCTGCTCTGGCGGAGCCCCGGCCGCACACTCCGGGCTTGGCCTAGACAAAGGTTCCGGTTTAGGGTTTAGGGTTAAGGGTTTAGGGTTTAGGGTTAAGGGTTAAGGGTTTAGGGTTTAGGGTTTAGGGCTTAGGGTTTAGGGTTTAGGGTTTAGGGTTTAAGGTTTAGGGTTTCGGGTTTAGGGTTTCGGGTGTAGGGTTTAGGGCTTAGGGTTTAGGGTTTTGGGTTTTGGGTTTAGGTTTCGGGTTTACGTTTCGGGTTTAGCGTTTCGGGCTTCGAATGGTTTTAGGAGTCCCTTGGTGCGGGTCCACAGAAGTTGAAGGAATTGACAAGAGCTCGTGTACCACCTTATACACCCCCCAATAGCCCCCTATACCCTGACCCTAAACCCTAAACCCTAAACCCTAGACCCTAAACCCTAAATACTGCGAACTGAGTGCTGGGCTGGCTCACGCTTGGCCTTGTGTCGCCCTGCAGGAGGATTCACGGAAGAACCCTAGCCCCAAGACAGGGGACCCCCAAAATTAGGGATTAGGGATTAGGGTTTAGGGTTTAGGGTTTAGGGTTTAGTGTTTAGGGTTTAGGGTTTAGGGTTTAGAGTTTAGGGTTTAGGGTTTAGGGGATTTGAAGTAGTAGGATTCCCTTATAATAACCCTTGAAGCCCTAAACCCTGAAGCCGCAATGATGCTTTGGGGCTCACCATTTGGGGGGTTTACGAAAATAAGGGACCCCTAAAAATAGAACCCAAATAGTAGGATTCCCTCTAATTTCGGAAACCCTCCCATTTGGGAAATCCACAGCCACGGCTAGCAAGCAACGCCATGGAAAGAGTCCCAAACCTACTATTCAAGAACCCCACAAAAAGAACATGATCGTTCTTCCTGATAAGGGTACTATAAGGATTCTTACCTTTTGTTTTTTTGGGGGTCTTAAGCAAATAGTGATTCTTGTCTTTTGCTTTTTGGGGGGGCTCTTAAGCAAATTAGTAGAAACGCCTTGATGCGCTCTTCTTCGGGCAGCTGCTCCACCGGCAGAGGAGCCTCAGGCCAACTGCATGGGCAGTTCTCAAGATTTGCTGGTTTGGGGTTTAGGGTCTAGGGTTTAGGGTTTAAGGGTTTAGGGTTTAGGGTTTAGGGTTTAGGGTTTAAGGTTTAGGGTTTAGGGTTTAGGGTTTAGGGTTTAGGGTTTAGGGTTTACATGAAGGCTCTGCCAGAAACCGACGCGAACCCCCGCAGATGGCGAAGCCTCTACGGTCCAGAGCAAATGCGTGCAAAGCGGCGCAGCGTGTGAGGTCGGAGGTGATGGTGTAGTTCAGCGTCAGGTCGTTGAACAAGACGCAGCAGGTGGACCGGGGCCTGGACTTGTCTAGTTCATGGTTGGGATCGTCGCAAAAATATAAACTTCTATTCCTTATTAGGCTTAAGTAAACTTAACTTAAAGATGCAAAATGTTCTCCAACTATGACGAAGTTTTGTGGAGGGGTTAGGGTACCAGTAAGGGGACCCCCCCCCCCCCCCCCCCCCCCCATGCTGCCAAGAACGGGACTACATCCATCAATCCTCAGCCCTAAACCCCAAATCTACTAACCCTAAACCCTAAGCCCCACATGAACTCTAAACTGTGCCAACTGACCCTAGCTCTTTTACCTCTCTGCCTTTGCACGGTTTTGGTAGGGCGCGCACCCTTCCAGATTGGGAGAGGCAGCCCGACGACAACAGGAACCTGCGGATGATGTTTTCGGGCTAAGGGGGTCTAGGGTTTAGGGTTTAAGGTTTCGGGTTTAGGGTTTAGGGTTTGGGGTTTAGGGTTTAGGGTTTAGGTTTAATTGGGAGGTTCAGGGTACCCATACCCCACCCCACATACAAGTCTCCTGGAAATCCTGTAGGCATCGCCTCTGAGCTTTCGACCTTCGACTCTTATTGGGTTCTCAGGGCCCTGAGCTTGCAAGTACATGCTCTACTTCCGAGGCAACTTGTCAACCTGTCTGGCCCCTCCAAACGGAAGACGCCCCCTGCTGTTGCCTGTCCACCAAGCACGGCAACAAGAAGGCTTCCAAGAAGCGCTAGCCCCTAAGCACGAAACACTAATCCCTACAGCCCAAAGCCCTAAACCATAAAGCCAAAAACCCTAAACCCTAATAAACCCTCAACCCCAAAACAATAGACCCTCGACCCTAAACCCTAAACCCTAGACCCTAAAACCCTCAACCCTAAACCCCTACAACCTACACCCTGAACAGTAAACCCTAAACCCTCAACCCTACAACCCTAACCCCTAAACCCTCAACCCCAAAACCCTCAACCTTACACCCTGAACCCTCAGCCCTAAACCCTCCACCCTAAACCCTAAACCCCAAACCCTCAACCCCAAACCCTCAAGCCTGAAACCCTAACCCCTAAACCCTCAACCAACCCTAAACCCCCCAACCCGAAAACCTTCAACCCCAAAACCCGAAAACCCTAAAACCCTCAACCCTAAAACCCTAAAGCCCCTCAACCCTAAAACCCTAAAACCCTCAACCCTAAAACCCTAAAACCCTAGAAAACCCTAGAAACCCTAAAACCCTCAAGCCTCAACCCTACACCCTAAGCCTAAACCCAAAAGCCCACCCTCAAACCCTGAAACCAGGGCATCCGGCATCCGGAGCAGTCAGACATCGAAGAAGACCAGTCGTTCTCGGCGTACTCCCAACCTCGCGCAGCTCCCAAAGCTCGAGAGGTAGGGTTTAGGGGTTTGAGGTTTAGGGTTTAGGGTTTAGAGCTTAGAGCTTAGGGCTTAGGGTTTAGGGTTTAGGGTTTAGGGTTTAGGGTGTAGGGTTTAGGGTTTAGGGTTTAGGGCTTAAGGCTTAGGGTTTAGGGTGTAGGGTTTAGGGTTTAGGGTTTAGGGCTTAGGGTTGAGGGCTTAGGGTTTTAGGGTTTAGGGTTTTAGGGTTTAGGGCTTAGGGTTTAGGGTTTAGGGATGCTTACGGTTCAGGGTTTACGGTCTTGGGCCAGCAGCTCTAGAGCCCCTGCAAACCGAGAGCAGAAGCATCCGGCAGTTTCGGGCTACCCCTTTGAAAACTACTTGGAGGTTCACGGTAATTATAAACCCCACGCATAACTGTACTTATACGCCCCCTAAGTCCCCGAAGTGGGCTAGAAGTAGATGTATAATTGTGGTTATCAGTACCCATGAACCTCCAAGTACCCGAAAGGGATTGCATGGGCAGACATAGGGCACGTAGGTCCCAACTCCTTACGACGAACTAGCAGAGTAAGCTTCGCGCAATCGTCCGTGCCGACGCTGCGGCACCAGTTGAGGTCCTGCGCAAATTCCAAGAACTACGCAACATACCGCTTAAGCAGACCACTGGAAAAGAGATTAAGGGCTATGGTAACATCCTTCCATGGATTCTCCTTCTAGAGGTTGAGGGGTATGGGCTTGAATTATATGCAGCAAACCTACCATCAGGGCCAGACCGAGGTCCACAGACGACAACGGTGGATTGCGAAGATGAAGTCGTCTTGGCAAAGCTTCCCCAACAAACCGTGCTCCCCTAGATCATGATCCTCTAAACCCTAAAAAGCCCTAAAGCCCATACAACCCAAAAAACTCTGAACGCCCGAAAAATCTAAGAACCCTAAATACCCTAAAAACCCTAAACCCCTAACGAAATTGAGCCCGCAAACTCACAAAGCCCCCTACTTGAAAACCCTGACTTCTCCTACTGAAAGGGTTTTGCAATTTTACCCCTCAACCTGACCCTAAACTCAAAAGACCCTAAACCCTAAACCCTATAAACCCCAAACCCAATAAACCCTTAACCCTATAAACCCTGTTAGCCTATAAGACCCTACAAAGCCCTACAGACTCTGCAAACCCCATAAACCATATAACCTATAAACCCTAGAGATTCGCTGGTCCTGCGAGCTCGAGAACCCATAGCACCTGCCGCTGGGTTTGAGCTTCTGGGTTCCACAACAGGTCGGTTTAGTGTTTAGGGTTTAGGGCTCAGGGTTTACGAGTCCGGGGTTTAGGGGTTTAGGGTTTAGGGTTTTTAGGGTTTAGGGTTTGGGGCTGTTTACCCTCCACGGCTCGTCTTGCTGCCCTTCTCCAGCGCAGTGGCCCTAAACCCTAAACCCTAAACCCTAAACCCTACAGGCCTCCATTTGTTGGAGTCCTGCGAGGGCACCGGGCACTTGGGCTCCTCGGCGGTGCACCTCGCGAAGGCGACTGAATACCGGGGACCACATCAGCCATCTAGGGGTTTTTTACCTTGGACCCTTAAGGTTGTACCCTTGGGTTTTGGGTGCCCCCTTCTACAACCTTTCGAGTCTTAGTGGGCAAATGGGGACCCCTTATATACCCCTTCTATACCCTATAAACCCCAAGGGCCCATACTTCAGAACCCTTTGAGGGAGGTAAAAGACCATATTCAGGGCCCATGGAACTTCCCTTAGAGCCACAGCAACCAATCACAGCTATGTGGAGGTTGTTCTGAAACTGAAACTAGGGGGTCTGTGTAAGGGGAGTTCTGCTCTCTTTCTTTCTGTAGACCCTAAACCCTAAAACCCTCAACCCTAAACCGTGCATGGCTGGGGTATCGACTGGTAGCCGATCCAGAGCTCACTTGCCTGAGGTGCAACTAAACCCTAAACCCTAAACCCTAAACCCTAAACCCTAAACCCTAGGCTTCGTCCTACCCTCACCGGGGTTTAAGGATCGGGAGCGTTGTGTGTCATTGCTTGCTGAAGCCGTGTTGGAGTTCGGAGGTGAGGGTATCAAGGGACAAAAGGAGGGGCCCTTGCAAGGGACCTTATGGGGTTATTTTGGGGGTTATTTAGGGGCTACTTAGGTACATAGGGACGATACATGGTATGTGTGTGTATATATATATATATCGGGGATAGATAGGTGGAAGAAGATTAGTTGTAAGATTAAGGGTCCCTTCTTGTAGAGTGGGCTTCGGGTTTCGGGGCTGGGGTTTAAGGGTTTAGGGTTTAGGGGTTCAGGGCTTAGGGTTTAGGGTTCAGCATCTCAAGGCCAAGCATTCACTTGTCAAGCAGCTTGTCAAGGGCTGGAAAAAAAAAAACACCCACCCACCCACCCAAAATTCCATAACCTTAAGAAAGTGTACAGTTCACTCTATACATTCCCAGAAGGCCTAAAGAGTGGAGCCTGAACCCTAAATCCAAGGCCCACCATGGACCCTAAACCAAAAAAAGCCCAAGGACCACAATGAACTCCCCCGTACCCAAGGGCCCTAAACCCTATGTTCCAAACCCTAGAGCCCTAACCCCCTGTCACAAACGCTAGGTACACCCTACGCCCAAACCCTAGGGCCCTAGACTCTACGCCTCAAACCCTCGGGCCATACACCCTATGCCCCAAATTCTAGGGTTATAAACCTGTGCCTGCAACCCTATGACAAAACGCCCACGAACTTTTGATGGAATGCCGACGGACTTTGCAAAAAGCCCACGAAGTCTTGACGAAACGCCCAATGCACACGAACTCTTGACAAAATGCCGGCCAACTCCATTAGTTATTCGAGTTTAGGCCACCCCTGGGTTTAGGCCCTGTGGGCAGGATTCGGCCAAAAGTGGCCGGTTCCAGGTAATTTGTTCATGTAAGAATTCTGGTTCTTAGTAGGGAATGAGCGAATTAGGGCCCTATGTACCCCCTTTAAAGGATTATATCATAGGGTACCTCACTCCCTCATTCCCTATTAAGAACCAGGCAGAAGATTTAATTAAGGGCTACTTGGGGCGTGTTTTGAGTGACACGTGCAAGCCCACTCAGCCCAGTGCAAACTCTGCTCCCGAAGCCATGGATTGCTCAGGAGTCCAGAAATCTTTCCTTGAAGCTTGCAAGGCAACTAGGAGGGTTTCGGGATTTGGGGTTTTAGGGCTTTAAGACTTTAGTATGTGGGGCTTAGGGTTTAGAGCTTCTGTTCGGGCTTATTGAGGGTTTGGGGGGTTTTTTGTAGGGTCGGGAACAGCTCAACTGCGGCAGGCCGAAAGTTCGTCAACACTCGCCACGCTGATTTGTTCTGCATCGAGCCGGGTGACTTGGTCTGTCTCAGAGTTGTCGTCCATTTAAACTGTTGCTGAACAAAGCTCTGGAAAGCTGGAATCTGGGCTTCCGACTGCACCATCCACTGCCGAGTCGCATCTGTTCCTGAAGTGTAGGTTCTGGTGTGCAAGTGTGTGTATGTGTGTGTGTGTGTGGGGGGGGGGGGGGGGCCAGTTTTTTTGTGGGGAGTTCAGGGGCAGTTCAGGGGCGCATGCTGGCGCATGCTGGCGCATGCTGGTTCTGCCTGAAGCTAGCGCAAACTCAGTTCGAGGCACAAGAGCTACGGCTGCTTCGATCTTGAGTAGAACCTACGTAAATAAGTCCTCAGGCTTGCAGATCTTGCAGCTTCCAGTCCAGTCACCAGATGACGGCTACCGAGATGTCTGCAAACACAGCCCAAGCCTGATATGAGCGGGTCATACTGGAAGTTGCTGAACCTGTCGCGGTGGATACTTGGTGGATCTCGGCTGACGAGGCGGGGCTCTAGGGTGGCCTTTAAGCTTTGGGGCTTTGGCTCCAACCTTTGGGGCTTAGGGTCTAGGAGTTTCAGGGAACCCTGAACCCTGAACCCTGAACCCTAAACCCTAAACCCTAAACCCTAAACCCTAAACCCTAAACCCTAAACCCTAAACCCTAAACCCTAAACCCTAAACCCAAGCTGGCAAAGCTGGCACGCCTCGGATCGAAGGTCGGCAGCGCGTAGAGCAGCGGCCGGCGAGGATGGATCTTAGGGTTGCGCCGTGTACCCTAAACCCTAAACCCTAAACCCTAAACTCTAAACCCTAAACCCTAAACCCTAAACCCGAAACCCTAAACCCCAAACCCCAAACCCTAAACCCTAAACCCTCACCCCATAACCACAAGCCCCACTGGGGCTGTGGCGCCGTACGACTTCGACCAGCCCTGCAAGCAACGAACTCGGCTGCAAGCGCGCTGAGGATTTTTAGGGCTTCGGCATGCAACAGTCTCGAGGCTTTAAGCCTTTAAGCCTTTAAGCCTTTAAGCCTTTAAGCCTTTAAGCCTTTAAGCCTTTAAGCCTTTAAGCCTTTAAGCCTTTAAGCCTTTAAGCCTTTAAGCCTTAAGCCCTTAAGCCTTTAAGCCTTTAAGCCTTTAAGCCTTTAAGCCTTTAAGCCTTTAAGCCTTTAAGCCTTTAAGCCTTTAAGCCTTTAAGCCTTTAAGCCTTTAAGCCTTAAGCCTTTAAGCCTTTAAGCCTGTAAGCCTTTCAGCCCTTAAGGGGCCCCTAAACCCTAAACCCTAACCCCTAAACCCTAAACCCTGAACCCCTTAAAGGCTTAAAGGCTTACAGGCTTAAAGGCTTACAGGCTTTAGGGTCTAGGGTTGAGGGTCTAGGGTTGAGGGTTGAGGGGTGAGGGTTGAGGGTTTAGGGTCGCCAGCCTCTTGCGGGGCAAACTTGGCTCTGGAGAATCGCGAGAGCGTCACGTTGGCCGCCCAGGTAAAGTGGTCGACCTAACGTCGTCGACTGCTTTCTGGATTTAGGGTTTAGGGTTGAGGGTTGAGGGTTTGGGGTTGGAAACCCTAAAACCTTGCCTAAACCCACAAGCCCGAAACCCCAAACATTAGTCCGCCATGTCCGCATCCCTTTTTCCACTTCTTCTGCAATCAATCTTTAGGGCTTGGGGTCTGTCGGGCTTGGGGCTGTTGGAACTTTAGGGTGTGGAGTCTGTAAGGTTTGGGGTCTTTGTGCAGACCTTGGGGTTTGGGGTTCAAGGTTCAGGGTTCAGGGTTCAGGGTTCAGGGTTCAGGGTTCAGGGTTTAGGGTTTAGGGTTTAGGGTTTAGGGTTTAGGGTTTAGGGTTTAGGGTTTGGGGCTTAGGGTTTCGGGTCTAGGGTTTAGGGTCTGCAAGGAATACAGCAAAGGTTATCTGATACGTTCTGCGACACGAATGCATGCATAAATGGCTTAAACCCGAAACCCTAAACCCTGAACCCTAAACCCGAGACCCTAAACACTAAACTCTAAACCCTAAAACCTTAACCCTGAACCCTAAACCCTAAACCCTAAACCCTAAACTCTGAACCGCAACTCAGGGCAAGGCCCGCTTCATGCGACCTTCCTGGATCTCACCCCACCTGGCCGCAAAGATGAAGGTAAGGTCTCCACGGCAGGATATAGGGTTTAGGGGGTTTAGGGTTTAGGGTTTAGGGGTTAGGGGTTTAGGGTGTAGGGTTTAGGGTTTTGGGTTTAGGGTTGAGGGTTTAGGGATAAGGGTTTAGGGTTTAGGGTTAGGGTTTCGGCCGGCTTCTCAGGAAGGCGGAAGTTAAACGGTCATTAGTGCCCACAGCGGCCCTGGCATGCGAATCCCAACGAAAACCGTGACAAACTTAAACCCTAAACCGCCTAAACCCCGAAACCTTCAGCCCTTAAACCCCTAAACCCCCTTTAGGACCCCCTAAACCCTTTAATTTTCTGAACCCCTATAAACCCCTAAACCTCAAAAAAGCATCCCTAAACCCTTTAGACCCCTACATAGAACCCCGAAACCCCCGTTACCGTTTCAACATCCCTAAACCTCCAAAACATCCCAGAACCCTTTAGACCCCTCAACCCTATTGAGCCCCTAAATCTGCGCAACACACCCTCGAAGACCTAAAGCTCTGAATGGCTCAAGAGCCCTCACCCTAGCCCTTTCGGGATGAGGGGGTTTAGGGTTTAGGGTTTGGGGTTTAGGGTTTAGGGTTTAGGGTTTAGGGTTTAGGGTTTAGGGTTTAGGGTTTAGGGCTAGGGCTTAGGGGTTTAGGGTTTAGGGCTTGAAACCCTCAACCCTCAACCCCTAAACCCTAAACCCTAAACCCCAGGCTGGGCTTCGAGCCCGTTGAAGTCTCCGCGCAGGAACATCTCGTGGTGCCAGCCTTGGCTTTAGGGTTTAGGGTTTAGGGTTTAGGGTTTAGGGTTTAGGGTTTAGGGTTTAGGGTTTAGGGTTTAGGGTTTAGGGTTTAGGGTTTAGGGTTTAGGGTTTAAGGCTTAAGGGTTTAGGGTCAGGGTTTAGGGTTTAGGGCCAGTTCAGGGGTTTGGGTTTTTAGGGTCTCGGGCTTAGGCGGCCGGCTTTGGAAACCCTAAACCCTAAACCCTAAACCCTAAAGCCTAAACCCTAAACCCTAAACCCTAAACCCTAAACCCTGGTGCCTCCGTCTTCAAGAGATTTCGGATTTCGGGGTTCCGCCTCGGTCCCTTCACAGCTCTTTGTCGAGGAGTATAAAGGTTTATAGGGTTTAGGGTTTGGGGTTTAGGGTTTAGGGTTTAGGGTTTAGGGTTTAGGGTTTGGGGTTTAGGGTTTAGGGTTTAGGGTTTGGGGTTTGGGGTTTGGGGTTTGGGGAATATTTACTAGCAGTATTCCCTTAGGGTCCCTGTATAATTATGCCACAATAACCCCCAAAAACCCCTTTCTAATGATTAAGGTGCTTATATAGTGTAGAACTGTCGTGGCGTTTGGGCCTTGGACCGTGCTCCGACAGCATGCGCGGATCGTGCTCTCGCAAGTGACGCTTGCGATGTGCCGCCGGCGTGGGACGGGAGTCTGCTTTCAATCTGCCAGTGAACAGCTCTGGGTGTAGGCTTAAGGTGGGTAACCCCTAAACCCTAAACCCTAAACCCTAAACCCTAAACCCTAAACCCTAAACCCTAAACTTCCGTGCAGGGATTCCTTGCTTCTAAGGGATCCGATGATACAAAGGCTCCCTTCAAAAAGGGACGAACAGGGCTCTGATTAAGCGCAAAAGAGAGAAAATCCAAGGGTCCTGGCTGGCATGGCAGCGAATTCCCCCCGCCAGGACACAGTCGCCAACGATGTAGCTGCTACTGGATCCAGCCTTGCGGGACGGCGTTATTTGAATGGGTCTCTCTGAGACTGAGTTCATGACACGCACTAAACTTCATTATAGCACTTTCAGGCTTTCAGGGGATTGCAGTGACGAGGGAGCTGTGAGATTTCAGAAGCAAGGTGGCCGGCGTGATATTGCACCAGGACGGGAATGCCCGGGTAGACCAGCCAATCGCTCACATTCTGATACGGAACCCACCTGAGTGACCGCAGCTTGCTGGAGTCTTCTAGAAGGCTTGCCGCCCGCGACCCCTGCAAGTGTCTGCGCTGAGGAGGCCGCTCTGACCACTTGCTGTGCTGGCGTACATTCTGCATCCTGCGATGCAGGACTCGCAGAACCGGCATGGGGGGGCCAAGGGCCAATGCAAACGGCAAACGGAACCATGAAGACAGCTGCGCCTCATCCATTTAGCACCCGATGCCTGCGCACACCACACACTGTTGTGAGCATATGTATACTGCTTTTCCATATGCAAAACACATCTGAAGCATGCGAGAGTCTACAGGCCACCCGAAACCCTAAACTCTAAACCCTAAACCTGAAACCCTAAACCCTAAACCCTAAACCCTAAACCCTAAACCCTACCCTTGCAGGCCCGAAACCTCAAGACCCTAAACCCTTCGCATCTGCCACGATGCACATGAGGCCTCGTGGCAGAGATGGCCGAAGTCCATGCAGATCAGCCCAGGCTGTTCATGCCTCAGAAGTTGAGGGCTGAGAGGCCGGTTTAAGGGATAGGGTTTAGGGTTTAGGGTTTAGGGTTTAGGGTTTAGGGTTTAGGGTTTAGGGTTTAGGGTTTAGGGTTTAGGGTTTAGGGTTTAGGGTTTAGGGTTTAGGGTTTAGGGTTTAGGGTTTAGGGTTTATGGTTTAGGTTTTATGGTTTAGGGTTTAGGGTTTAGGGTTTAGGGTTTAGGGTTTAGGGTTTAGGGTTTAGGGTTTAGGGTTTAGGGTTTAGGGTTTAGGGTTTAGGGTTTAGGGTTTAGGGTTTAGGGTTTAGGGTTTAGGGTGTTTAGGGTGTTTAGGGTGTTTAGGTTGTTTAGGGTGTGTAGGGTGTGTAGGGTGTTTAGGGTGTTTAGGGTGTTTAGGGTGTTTAGGGTGATTGGGGTGTTTAGGGTGTTTAAGGTGTTTAGGGTGCTTGGGGTGTTTAGGGTGTTGAGGGTGTTTAGGGTGTTGAAGGTGTTTAGGGTGTTGAGGGCTCACGGTCTTGTAGGGCTTGTCTATATAGGGTTCAGAATCAGCTCGGTGGGGTTTATAAGCTTCAAGGTTGAGGGTGCAGGGCGTATAGGATGTATATAGCCGGCAGGCGCAGATGAAACCCTAAAGAGCGAGTCTGCAAAACCCTAAAACGTTTAAACGACAAAACTTAACCCTACCAGCATCTGAGGCTTCCACAAATTTGGGAGTCTGGGCTTCGTATAATGAAGACTGTGGTATCTTGATGTACACAAGGAGTACCTGTATGTTATCATACCCAGAGACTCCCATACCCCTTGATTAAGGAATCCTTAAACCATAGAAGGAACCTCTCATATTTTTAAGGAATACTCCTAGATTACGGGGTATTGGAGTCCCTGGGTATGTCCCTGTATGTACTGCGCCAGGATCCGCACATCTGCGGCTCTGCAATGACGTCTCGTCCCCGGTGCACCTCTGACGAGGAACTTCTGGTTTAGGGTTTTTTGGGTTACCCCTAAACCCTAAAATCCTTAACCCTAAACCCTAAACCCTCAACCCTAAATCCTAAACCCTAAATCCTAAATCCTAAACCCTAAACCCTAAATCCTAAACCCTAAACCCTAAACCCTAAACCCTAAACCCGTTGGCAGGGAACAGGTCCATACTCGGTGCGGCGCCAGGAAGCTAGAGCGGAACGTCGCAAACATCTCCTCTGAAGGCTGAAGGGTCGCTGTGCTGACAGCGTACATTGAGTGTTTTTAGGGTTTAGGGTTTAGGGTTTAGGGTTTAGGGTTTAGTTTAGGGTTTAGGGTTTGGGGTTTAGGGTTTGGGGCTTGTCGGAAGTTGGAGATGTAGCGAAGAATATGGCTTGCTCGTAGCAACCCAGCAAATGTAGGCTCCCTGGTCTCAAGGTCCACAAAGAAAAGCCCTGCTCGAAACCTGGCCTGTTCTTTGCTTGAAACCAAGAGTCCTCTACTTGGAGGTTCAGGGCACTTATAACCCCAGTACTTCTAAGCCCCCTAAATCCCCTACGAAGGTAGAACCTCCAAGTACCCTGAACTCTAGACCCGAAATCCTCTAAGAACACCCCCAAATGAGGGTCCTGGCCATCGACGCCTTGCACACCAGACGGCACAGCCACCTTTTGCTGGGCATCGTGCAGCTTAGGGCTTCGGGCTTCGGGCTTCGGGCTTCGGGCTTGGGGCCTGAGGACAAGCCGGCGACTGTGAAGCACGCTTGTCGAAAACCACTGTTGCAAGGATGCACACGAAATCCAATTGTCCAAAACCCTAAACCCTAAACCCTAAACCCTAAACCCTAAACCCTAAACCCTAAACCCTAAACCCTAAAAACCCTAACTTCGGGAGCCTAGCCTCATGGAAGCCATCCGCCAGAGCAGCTACACTGTCGAGCTCCAGGAACGCAGCCTGCACATACGTGGAGGTTCATGGTACTTATTCTAGGGTTTCAGGGTTTAGGGTTGTATCCATATTAGGGCACTTAAGGGGCTCATAAGTGGGTTATAAGTACAATTAGAACTGGTCAATAAGCACCACGAACCTCCAAATAGGCCCGCTTCGACCCTATCCTAGTGCTAAACCCCAAATAGCTTAAACCCTGAACAACCCCAAGCAGCCCTAAACCCCAAATAGTCCCAAACCCGAAAAAACTTTACATGACCCTGAATCCTAAACCCTAAACCCTAAACCCTAAACCCTAAGAGGTAATCTTGCGATGAAAGCCCACCTGGCAACTCGAGTCCACGCAGCCTCGGGGATGGGCGCTAGGAGCGCTGAAAAGAGGGTTTAGGGTTTAGGGTTTAGGTTTTAGGGTTTAGGGCTTAGGGTTTAGGGTTTAGGGTTTAGGGTTTAGGGTTTAGGGTTTAGGGTTTAGGGTTTAGGGTTTAGGGTTTAGGGTTTAGGGTTTAGGGTTTAGGGTTTAGGGTTTAGGGTTTAGGGTTTAGGGTTATGGGTTTAGGGTTTAGGGTTTAGGGTTTAGGGTTTAGGGTTTAGGGTTTAGGGTTTAGGGTTTAGGGTTTAGGGTTTAGGGTTTAGGGTTTAGGGTTTAGGGTTTAGGGTTTAGGGTTTAGGGTTTAGGGTTTAGGAAACCCTAAGAGCCTAAATCCTAAACCATTTGAGGCCTGTGAACTCGAAGCAAAACAAAAGAACTTTCCAGCACCAGGCGATTAGCATTCCTACGGGTTTCCCGCCTCGTTCGCAGGTCTTAGGTCCTTGGGGTTTTTGGGCTTGGGGTTTTTGGGCTTGGGGTTTAGGGTTTAGGGCTTAGGCAATCTCAGCTATCGGAACCTATTCAGCCATCCAAAAACCTTCCAAAAGAACGCCCTGAACAAAAACACTTAAAACCCTGAAATCGCCGAATCCCGAGCCCCCCCCCCCCCCAAAAAACCCCAAGCCCCAAACCTCTGCAAGAAGGCCCAAAGCCCCTTAAGGCCCCCAAGGCCCCTTTATAGCCCCTAGACCCCCAAAACCCCCAAAGCCCCTCAAAACTCGGCAAAACCCTATGAAACCCAAACATCACCTTTCAGCCCCTGCAGCCCCTAGTAAAACCCCAAAAACTCTCAGCTGCAGCTCGGGTGGCTGAACTTCCCCGGCCGGCCGTCCAGCGTGACCACCGAGGCCACGAAGGAGTCCATGGGCCGGTCGAAGCGGACGCTGATCCGGAACCTCCGATGCATGGAAGGGTAGGGTTTAGGGTTTAGGGTTTAGGGTTTGGGGTTTAGGGTTTAGGGCGTGCCAGACGGGAGCGCACTTTGGGAGCGCGCGGTAGTCTGCAGACCTACCCACCCCGAGACCGCCCACTTACAACTCTCAAGGAGTTAAGACCTTTTATTTTTTACAAGCATCACATGAGTCAGCACTCACACCCTTTTTGGGGATGTCTACGAGGTGCGTGGACCAGGCGTAAAGCTGCAGCAGACGGAAACGAGGCAGGGTCCGTGAAGACAGCTTGGGTTGGCGCGAAGGGGCTAAAGGATGGGCCAGGAACAGAGAAATCGAAAGGTAGCGAGGCGTGGTTGGCGCGAAGGGGCTCCAGCTAGGAAGAACACACAGTGAATAGCTTGGGTTACCAAAAAAACCACGAAAACAGGATTGGTAGCTTGGCTTGGCGCGAACGGGGTAAGGTGGGGTGCCGAACTAGGGTCAGGACCAGGCACAAAGTTGCAGCAAACGCAAGCGAGGCAGGACAGATTGGGTTGGCGCGAAGGGGCTAAAGCCAGAGGGAGAGCGCCGAAACAGGACACAAACTGGTGCGCGGACAGCTTGGCTTGGCGCAAGGGGGTAAGATGACTCGAACAGGCCAGAGGCCAGGCCAGGGCCGCAAAACTAGTCAGGGCAGAGGGTCAGGGTAAGGGTCAGGGCCAGGGCCAGGGCTAGGGCCAGGGCCAGGGCCAGCGCCAGGGCCAGGGCCAGGACCAATCCCAGGGCCACCAGGGCCAGGATCGGGGCAGGGCCAGGGCCAGGGCCAGGGGGCAGGCAGGGCGAGGGCCATTACCAGGGCCAGGGCCAGGGCCAGGGCGAGGGCCAGGGCCAGGGCCAGGAGGGCCAGGGCCCAGGGCCAGGGCCAGGGCCAGGGCCAGGGCCAGGGCCAGAACCCGAGAAAAAGTGGTCCCCTCAGCCCAGCGGACGGGGGTGATGGACCAGGGGTCTCAAGGGGCCGTCCCAACCCAACCATGTGCGCGGACAGAAAGGGTAATATAATAAAACAGTGACAACTGCTGACTCGGCCTGTGCCTGCCTGGAGGGTAAGCCAGCCTGGAGGCCACCCGCCTGGGGCTCCCTCGCAGGGTCTCACTGAGCGCTCGACCAGCGCCCGCCTACCCCAAAAGACAAGAGAGTGGGGTGGCGGGCGGGTTTTGGGTTTTGGGTTTTGGGTTTTGGGTTTTGGGTTTTGGGTTTTGGGTTTTGGGTTTTGGGCGTTTAGGGCTGTGTAGCTCAGGGTTGTGTAGCTCAGGGTAGCTCAGGGTAGCTCAGGGGTGGCGTGCGTCGTGGGGCGGAGATGTCAGCGGACACTTGCAGCGCGGTGGTGCAGGCGCCGTGGTGTGAAGCGCAACCTTTTCTCGGGCCCCGGCTTCTCCGCTGGGCTCTGGTCAACCGCCTTGGCTCCGACAGCCCTCAACCTACAAAGCTGGAAGCCCCCCCGCCCCCATCCCCTAAAACGTCCTTGTTCTTGGGGATTTAGGGTATAGGGCTTAGGGTAAATATGGTCATACATGTATGTACTTTGCAGCTGGCAACAATTGCCCGATGACTTCCGAGCCTCATCCTTGAACGGCTAGCGATCATGCGTATGTATGTATGTATGTATCTTCGTAAGTATGTATGCATGTATAGATAGATAGATAGATGGATCGATAGATATGTGCACACACTGCACAACACATACATATGTATGCATGTACCTACGTTATATACATACATATGTACGTGTAAACTTATCTATTTGCAAGCCATGAGAAGCTGAAGCAAGAGGACCTACAAGGGAGAATGAGGGCTAAGGGATTTGGGGGGGGCCGGGGGGGCCTAGGCGAATGGGCGTTCCGGAGACTCCGAGTAGGACCCCCACCAGAATCGCGGCATGCCCGGGCTGGACCTCCACCACCGTCGGGGGCACGGGGCGCACCGCGCCCAGCCTCGGCCCGGAGGACGCGGTTACTTGGAGGTTCCTGGGTACCTATGACCCCAACTCTACATCTACTTCTAACCCTACTTAGAGGACTTGGGGGGACTTAGGGGGGGGGGCTTAGAAGTACAGAAATTTCATTGGGGTGATAAGAACCCCGAACCCCCAAGGGCGGGGGGGAGCTTCTAGGGCCTTAGCCAGAGGAAGATCTCAGTGCTTTGAAAGACATAGCGACCCCTGGAGCCCGAAGCATCCCCAGATCCCTTTCGCCCCCGGTTGCAAGGCGAAAACAGACGAAACCATGCTAGCTGCTTTCGATTCAGATTCTGGAGAAAGCTCCTGTCCCTTCCTTGACAGCAACCCAGCTTGAGGGTCTCCTGTTCATGGACGATCTTTAGAGCTCGTCATACATAAGATGCAGGGTTGGACAGCAGACGTGAACAGCAGGATGTGAAAGACCAGCAGGGTCAGAAAGAACGCCCTCGACAACCCGAAACCCTAAAACCCTAAAACCCCAAAACCCTAAAACCCCAAAACCCTACAACCCTAACACCCTAAAACCCTACACCCTTGGGCCCTGGTGCGCTCCGGCACTGCCTGTAAACCCTAAACCCTAAACCCTAAACCCTAAACCCTAAACCCTAAACCCTAAACCCTAAACCCTAAACCCTAAACCCTAAACCCTAAACCCTAAACCCTACCGTCAACTAGGGCCCCGCACACCAGGATCAGGGCTTGCAGCGGTGCCACAGGGAGGGAGATTAGGCCACCACTTTGCACCACGACCTGCTTCTTGCTAGGGTTGAGGGTTTAGGGTTTAGGGTTTAGGGTTTAGGGTTTAGGGTTTAGGGTTTAGGGTTTAGGGTTTAGGGTTTTAGGGTTTTGGGTTTAGGGTTTTAGGGTTTAGGGTTTTGTGGCACGCCGCATGATTCATGGTCTTGTAACGCGCATCACCAGAGCAGTTTCAGAGACCAGCGGAAGGCCTCAACACCATCCTCCTGCGCGTCCGTGAGCCTCGTGCCCTGGAGCTCAGGAGTTTTCAGCCCAGCAGTGGCTCATCATTAGGGAATTGCTAAAATCATGGTCACTTCTTTCGGCCCCCTTCTACTTTAGGGTTCAGGGGTTAGGGTTTAGGCTTTAGGGTTTAGGGTTTAGGGTTTAGGGCTTACCTTGTATGATAACAGACGCCCCATGTGGCGGCTGCCGGCCTCTGCCCAAGGAGAGTAGAAGGTCGCCACTCGAGACTCCTTGATGGATCCAAACCCGATGATTTCCTTCAACTCTTTAGGGTTTAGGGTTCAGGGTTTAGGGTTTAGGGTTTTTGGGTTTAGGGTTTAGGGTTTAGGGTTTAGGGTTTGTTTGTCTTGTGTTTCTGGGACTGACTGTTTGTGAATCTGGCGCATGAAGCGGAACCGTTTTCTGACCTGCCACCTGCTGCACTCATCGAGGGGTTTCTCAAGCCATGTGAGAGGCTTCATTTGACGCTGGAGAGCTATTTTGGCTCTGCGGCTCTGTTGCCTGGATGGCATCTGAGCCCTAAATGCACGGAAAGTCATCTCGCAACCACTGTCAAAGTGCTTAGAAGAGGCGAGGTTCAACACCCCCTGCGTCATGAGGATGGGCCGAAGGACGTTCTCGAACAAGCCTCAAGATCTTCCAAACGGCCATCGGATCGCAGCGCTACCCAGGGGGAGAAGAAACAATTGCTGTCTGAGCGCTGGAATCACAATATGCTCTGAATTTGAACCTTCCCTTTTCTGTCATCAAACTCCTGGAACGTCTCTTGCAGAGTCTCCAGCTCATGTCCGTACCGGCATTCAAGTGCCCAAATAACCTGCTCCAAGTAAAGCATTCCCCGATGAAACTCGTTGATAGCTTCGTCCATGTCAGTGACGCGTCTAGCTTTAACATTGAAGCTACTTCCGGACTGAAGTAGAACATCAGCTTCGCCACCTTGGCCCCCCGATAGGGTGGCACCATCACTGAGAACACCATCGGTGGCTCGTGCACTTGAGCTGGCACTTGGATGCTGATGTCGCCCGGGAAGTCCTGCATCGAGTTCATCAACCCAGTTGTACCCTGCAAGAGAAGCTTCACGACAGAAATGGCTACAGTCTGCAAAAACTTCATCCACGAAGCAGTCCGTTTGAGTGCCAACATCCCTGTCGAAGCTGATGGCATCAAAATAGGCAAGCCAGTTTGCCAGGTGAACCTCGAAGTCCACAGTCTGTGTCCCGGAATCACAGCGTCGCCCACCAACCGCAGTTGTCACGGTGCCCGCCCCTTCATTCTCAGCGGCAGCTCCAAGGCTCTTAACCTGTTTGTCTTGTGTTTCTGGGACTGACTGTTTGTGAATCTGGCGCATGAAGCGGAACCGTTTTCTGACCTGCCACCTGCTGCACTCATCGAGGGGTTTCTCACGCCATGTGAGAGGCTTCATTTGACGCTGGAGAGCTAATTTGGCTCTGCGGCTCTGTTGCCTGGATGGCATCTGAGCCCTAAATGCACGGAAAGTCATCTCGCAACCACTGTCAAAGTGCTTAGAAGAGGCGAGGTTCAACAGGGTTTAGGGTGTAGGGTTTAGGGTTTAGGGTTTAGGGTTTAGGGCTCCATCCGACCATGCCCTCCCGCAACAAAGAAAGGCTCGGCAACGGCCGAAGCGAGCCAAGAAGCCCGGTACCCTCAAACCCTAAACCCTAAACCCTAAACACCAAACTCTAAACCCTAAACCCTAAACCCTAAACCCTAAACCCTAAACCCTAAACTAAGCACAGCTGGCTTCCGCCCTTTCAAATGCGGGGAGTTGCGCTCCTCGGTATGGAAGTTGGCGATGACCGTTACCCGGCCTGCAAGAGAGACGGGGATTCAAAGTGCTTCGTTTTTCTGCCGTATGTTGAGCAGCCAACAAACAAAACGGCGCACGAAACCCTAAACCCTAAACCCTAAACCCTAAACCCTAAACCCTAAACCCTAAACCCTAAACCCTAAACCCTAAACCTTACAACTCTCAGAGAACACTGCTGCGCTTCAAGGCCTTGCTCATCGCAGCCTCGCCAGAAGATGAGGAGGTCCTGGCGTCTACTTAGAACCTACTTAGACGACTTAGGGGACTTTAGGGGACTTTAGGGGCTTTTGAGTACACTTATATTTGGGGTTACCCTGAACCTCCAAGTACAGGAGGATTCTGAGTCACTCAGGTCCTGGACTTGAGGCACCGGCGAACCGACTTGATCGCAGGTGGCACTCCTCCGGGCTCGGTCCCTACAGCCTAAACCCTCACCCGCCTGAGCTCCAAAACCCACAGAGGTTTAGGGTTTAGGGTTTAGGGTGTAGGGTGTAGGGTTTAAGGTTTAGGGTGACCCGAGCGCCGGGCCCGAAACCGGCAAAGTAGGCCCTGCGCAGCGCGTTGAGGCGCGCTATGTGGCGATAGGTGGAGGACGTCATGTCCTGGGCCATGATGCAACTTCGGCCCTAAGCCCTAAATCCTAAACCCTAAACCCTAAACCCTAAAACCCTAAGCCCTAAACCCTAAACCGGTGGCCGAGCCTTAACATGCGCGCCTTCTCGCGGTGCTCGGAACCATAAGGGGCCTCCTATGGCGCGTTGATAGAAAACCCGAGAAAAGGCGGGCGCAAGAAGGTGGCTCCAGAGTCCTAGTCCTCATTGCTTCCACCCCTGGGTAAGCCCCAAACCTCAAACCCTAAACCCCAAAACATAAACCCTAAACCCCACCGACAAACCCTAAACCCCACCGACAAACCCTGAACCCCAAAACCCCACACCCCTGAGCCCCAAACCCCAAACCCTAATAAGCCCTAAACCCTAACCCCAAACCCTTTCAACCCTAAACCCCAAACCCCAAACCCTAAACCCTTTCAACCCTAAACCCCAAACCCTAAACCTCAAACCCTAATTTAAACCCCAAACCCTTTCAACCCTAAACCCTAAACATCCCTAAACCCTAAACCCTAAACCCTAAACATCCCTAAACCCTAAACCCTAAACAGCACTGAGGATGCAGCAAAGTTATCGCGATCTGCCGGGTTCCCTTGCGGCGTCGTCTTCACCTGTGCTGGCGTTCCGCCATCACAGGATTAGGGTTTAGGGTTTAGGGTTTAGGGTTTCGGGTTTAGGGTTTAGGGTTTAGGGTTTAAGATCCAGGATCATCACAGGAACATCGATAATCCTCTAACTTAGGGTCCCTTTTTTGGCCCGCTGGGCTTCCTATGCCAGTTCGCTCTCCCCTGCCTGGTAAACGGAGATGACCGCGCAGTTAGGGTTTAGGGTTTAGGGTTTAGGGTTTAGGGTTTAGGGTTTAGGGTTTAGGGTTTAGGGTTTAGGGTTTAGGGTTTAGGGTTTAGGGTTTAGGGTTTAGGGTTTAGGGTTTAGGGCTTAGGGCTTAGGGCTTAGGGTTTAGGGTTTAAGGTTTAGGGAATAGTATAGGGTATCAATACCATCAGTATGGGACTATCACTTTGACTATCCGCGAGCAAAACGTCACAGTTACCACAACAAACAGAAGCTGTTTCTCGGCGGCGCAAGCCACTCACACTGGACAAAACTTGCTTGAGGCTCCCGGCCGCACTCCATGCAATGGATGGGCTCAACTCCTACGCCACAAGCACGCATCCGAGGAACGACGACTTGAGTTGGGAGCCCTGGCCAAACGTCAAAAGGCTCACGCTCCCCGACCTTGATGATATACTCACTGCCGCGCATCGCTACATTGCTGAAAGGAAGACCATAAGTATCTAGAGCACGTGCTCCAAATCTCTAGCATCCCCTGGCCATCAACCCCTCAATGCTGCCCTAATCATTCAAACGCCCCTTTTGGTATATTAACCGGGCATAGAATAAATACAGTGAGCCTGGGTCAATAATAATAATAAGAAGAAGAAGAATATGAAGGGAGCGCGTAATGCATTAGTTTTAACGGGAACGAAATAAGAGAACTAAAAGAGCGATCCCTCGAAAAAAAACACTAAAAGAGAACACGTTTCGTTCTGGGCAAACCGGCAGGCCGGCCAGGAAGATGAGACGCACAAAACAAAAAAAAAAGACACGGGCGGGGGACGGGGGGGGGGGGGATGACCTGCGGAAAGAAAAAGAAACCCTGAATCCAAGCCTACCTAAACCCTGAAACCCTAAACCCAGAAGCATAAACCCGCACTAAGCAACCTATTAGCGAGCGTAGAATGTAGAAGCTCAAGCCGACGGGGCCCTAAACCCCCTAAACCCCCTAAACCCCCTAAACCCCCTAAACCCCCTAAACCCCCTAAACCCCCTAAACCCCCTAAACCCCCTAAACCCCCTAAAACCCTAAAACCCTAAAACCCTAAAACCCTAAAACCCTAAAACCCTAAAACCCTAAAACCCTAAAACCCCAAATCTAAAGCCACAGGGTTCTGTCCTCCCGCGCCCAGCCATCCAGCGCGCTCCCCGGCCTGCCAAGAAAAAAACGACAGGAGCTTCGGTAGGGTTTAGGGTTTGGGGTTTGGGGTTTGGGGTTTGGGGTTTGGGGTTTAGGGTTTAGGGTTTAGGGTTTAGGGTTTAGGGTTTAGGGTTTAGGGTTTAGGGTTTAGGGTTTAGGGTTTAGGGTTTAGGGTTTAGGGTTTAGGGTTTAGGGTTTAGGGTTTAGGGTTTAGGGTTTAGGGTTTTAAGTCTTAAGGTTTTAGGTTTAGGGTTTAGGGTTTTAAGGTTTTAGGGTTTTAGGGTTGAGGATTTAGGGATTAAGGCTGGGAGTCGCTTCGGGTTTTATGGTGCAGGGTTTGAGGGTTTTTTAGGGTTTAGGGTTTAGGGTTTAGGGTTTAGGGTTTAGGGTTTAGGGTTTAGGGTTTAGGGTTTAGGGTTTAGGGTTTAGGGTTGTTGTAGGGTTGCAGTGTTGTAGGGTTGTAGGGTTGCAGGGTTGTCGGCTTGTAGGGTGCAGATTCGAGGATTTTAGGGGCATGGTATGGTTTAGGGTTTAGGGTTTAGAAAAGCCACCGCCGACGTGAGAGAGAGTTTGCAGCTTCTTCCATTGGGGCTTGCGAATGCTTTGGCAGTAGAAGGATAAGTACAAGTGCTCATCCTCTTGTGGTCAACTGCAGCAGCAACGCAAGCATAGGAAGCTGACGGCAAGTGATCTGTGACCGTCGACTGCCTGTGTCCCTCGCCTATATGCACAGTTGCCAAACCATTCTCAACAAACTCAACAAGCCACACCACATCAGCCAGCCCGTCGCAATTGGTCTCGACACTGCTTGTAGGCTCAGTGGAAGGAGAAGTACAATTGCTTACCTCATCCTCCTGTGGTCAACTGCAGCAGCAACCCAAGCATAGGAAGCTAACGGCAAGTGATCTGGCCTGTGCACAGAACGAATGCCAAACCTTTCTCAACAAATTCAACAAGCCACACCACATCAGCCAGCCCGTCGCAATTGGTCTCGACACTGCTTGTAGGCTCAGTGGAAGGAGAAGTACAATTGCTTACCTCATCCTCTTGTGGTCAACTGCAACAGCAACGCAAGCATAGGAAGCTGACGGCAAGTGATCCGTGACCGTCGACTGCCGGTGTCCCCGCCTATGCACAAAAGGCCAAACTTTATCAACAAATTCAACAAGCCAGACCACATCAGACAGCCCGTCGCAATTGGTCTCGACACTGCTTGTAGGCTCAGTGGAAGGAGAAGTACAATTGCTTACCTCATCCTCTTGTGGTCAACTGCAACAGCAACGCAAGCATAGTAAGCTGACGGCAAGTGATCTGTGACTGTCGACTGCCGGTGTCCCCGCCTATGCACAAAAGGCCAAACTTTATCAACAAATTCAACAAGCCAGACCACATCAGACAGCCCGTCGCAATTGGTCTCGACACTGCTTGTAGGCTCAGTGGAAGGAGAAGTACAATTGCTTACCTCATCCTCTTGTGGTCAACTGCAGCAGCAACCCAAGCATAGGAAGCTAACGGCAAGTGATCTGCCCTGTGCACAGAACGAATGCCAAACCTTTCTCAACAAATTCAACAAGCCACACCACATCAGCCAGCCCGTCGCAATTGGTCTCGACACTGCTTGTAGGCTCAGTGGAAGGAGAAGTACAATTGCTTACCTCATCCTCTTGTGGTCAACTGCTACAGCAACGCAAGCACAGGAAGCTGACGGCAAGTGATCTGTGACTGTCGACTGCCTGTGTCCCATGCACAGATTGCCAAACCTTTCTCAACAAATTCAACAAGCCACACCACATCAGCCAGCCCGTCGCAATTGGTCTCGACACTGCTTGTAGGCTCAGTGGAAGGAGAAGTACAATTGCTTACCTCATCCTCTTGTGGTCAACTGCAGCAGCAACCCAAGCATAGGAAGCTAACGGCAAGTGATCTGCCCTGTGCACAGAACGAATGCCAAACCTTTCTCAACAAATTCAACAAGCCACACCACATCAGCCAGCCCGTCGCAATTGGTCTCAACACTGCTTGTAGGCTCAGTGGAAGGAGAAGTACAATTGCTTACCTCATCCTCTTGTGGTCAACTGCAGCAGCAACGCAAGCACAGGAAACTGATGGCAAGTGATCCATGATCGTCGACTGCCTGTGTCCCTCGCCTATATGCACAGAATGCCAAACCTTTCTCAACAAATTCAACAAGCCAGAACACATCAGCCAGCCCGTCGCAATTGGTCTCGACACTGCTTGTAGGCTCAGTGGAAGGAGAAGTACAATTGCTTACCTCATCCTCTTGTGGTCAACTGCAGCAGCAACCCAAGCATAGGAAGCTAACGGCAAGTGATCTGCCCTGTGCACAGAACGAATGCCAAACCTTTCTCAACAAATTCAACAAGCCACACCACATCAGCCAGCCCGTCGCAATTGGTCTCGACACTGCTTGTAGGCTCAGTGGAAGGAGAAGTACAATTGCTTACCTCATCCTCTTGTGGTCAACTGCTACAGCAACGCAAGCACAGGAAGCTGACGGCAAGTGATCTGTGACTGTCGACTGCCTGTGTCCCATGCACAGATTGCCAAACCTTTCTCAACAAATTCAACAAGCCACACCACATCAGCCAGCCCGTCGCAATTGGTCTCGACACTGCTTGTAGGCTCAGTGGAAGGAGAAGTACAATTGCTTACCTCATCCTCTTGTGGTCAACTGCAGCAGCAACCCAAGCATAGGAAGCTAACGGCAAGTGATCTGCCCTGTGCACAGAACGAATGCCAAACCTTTCTCAACAAATTCAACAAGCCACACCACATCAGCCAGCCCGTCGCAATTGGTCTCGACACTGCTTGTAGGCTCAGTGGAAGGAGAAGTACAATTGCTTACCTCATCATCTTGTGGTCAACTGCAGCAGCAGCAGCAACGCAAGCATGGGAAGCTGACGGCAAGCGATCTGTGACCGTCGACTGCCTGTGTCCCTCGCCTATATGCACAGATTACCAAACCTTTCTCAAACAAGTTCAACAAGCCACACCACATCAGCCAGCCCGTCGCAATTGGTCTCGACACTGCTTGTAGGCTCAGTGGAAGGAGAAGTACAATTGCTTACCTCATCCTCTTGTGGTCAACTGCTACAGCAACGCAAGCATAGGAAACTGACGGCAAGTGATCTGTGACCGTCGACTGCCTGTGTCCCTCGCCTATATGCACAGATTGCCAAACCTTTCTCAACAAATTCAACAAGCCACACCACATCAGCCAGCCCGTCGCAATTGGTCTCAACACTGCTTGTAGGCTCAGTGGAAGGAGAAGTACAATTGCTTACCTCATCCTCTTGTGGTCAACTGCAGCAGCAACGCAAGCACTGGAGAACAAACGGCAAGTGATCCATGATCGTCGGCGTCCCCTGTCGTCACAGACTCTGAGCCATCCTCGTCCATGCACGGGCTTCCTGGACCCCATCCGCAAGCCAGACCGCCACTGGTCGTGACACTGCTTTGTATGCTCGGGGGAATGTAAATCACTGATGTTGATCTTACTTTTTTTGGCCCTTCTGACATCCACAGGCGTCCGCCCCAAATTGCCGGATGCAAAACCGCAGCAGGCACCGCATCCCTGAGAGTTCTCAAGGACGAAGAGGTGTTGGTCCATGCGGTTGGGGGTTTAGGGTTTAGGGTTTAGGGTTTAGGGTTGAGGCTTCTTGCTGAGCGCACTGAGCACCACACGTGCCGAGGTCCTGCTCGTCGCCGGCATAGTGAAGCGGCCTTACCCCGAACCCTAAACCCTAAACCCTAAACCCTAAACCCTAAACCCTAAACCCCTTAAACAACCTCTCTAACCCTCAACCCCTGCAACAAGCCACACTCCAAACCCTAAGCCCTAAGCCCTAAACCCTAAACCCTAAACCCTAAACCCTAAACCCTAAACCCTAAACCCTAAGCCACCCCTCAACTTGAGGCCCGCCCCGCGCATATGCGAATGCTGAAGAGGCCGCGATCAAAATCGGGGATCTAAAGTTGAGGGTTGAGGGTTGAGGGATTAGGGTTTGGGGTTTGGGGTTTAGGGTTTAGGGTTTGGGGTTTGGGGTTTAGGGTTAGGGTTGCTTAGGTAGGGTTTAGGGTTTGCACAGCACGCGCTCCCCTGAGCTGCGCACAGCCCCGGCCAGAACGTGATCACGGCCAAGCCTCCGTTCGGGGGCAGAACTGGAGCCAATACAGGTTTTGCGGTTTGAGCCTTTCTGAGCTGTGCTTTGTTAACCCTTTGAAATGTTTAGGGTTTAGGGTTTAGGGTTTCGGGTTTAGGGTTTAGGATTTAATTATGAGCAGGCTCCCTCATGAGGAAAGAAGGGATATACAACATTACCCCAAAGCACAAATCAGGTTCAGGCTTGGCTAAGTTCAGGGGCCCCGAAGCTACACCGGGAAGCAAGTATGGAGATTCTGAAAACTGAAATCCATGGAGCGGTCCACAGACCGACTTTGGGGGGGTTGAGGTTCCAGTGTGTCACATTCGCAGAAGCCCAAAGAGTTACCATCACTTTGGCTTTAGATTCGCTTGGATCAACCCTGAAAAGAACAAGCCCTCCCCTGATACTTAAGCCACCCCCAACAGCGTGGAACCTTTCAGTTTGCACATGATATGTGCAACAGGAAAAACGGGGTCCGAAGGGAGGGCTCGGAGAGAATTCTGGGTGCGTGCGCAGCTCCTGGTTGTTGCTTCCTCAGGGCATCATGTGGCCTGTTGGCTGGAGCCCAAACTTCGGCTTGAACTCTACGAACTCTTTGAGATCAAGAGCTCAAACAAGTTGAACCCTAGGGTTCGAAGAGTTTGGAAAGAGAGCTCAACTTCAACCTATGGCTGGATGAACTAAGAGCAGCCTTCCGCTCAGATACCCATGAACGCTAAATCCTAAACCCTAAACCCTAAACCTTAAACCCTAAACCCTAAACCCTAAACCCTAAACCCTAAACCTCACTGGGGCACCGGGCACATGAGCAGCTGAGCCTTCCCAGTAAGGCTCTGGATCCGCCAGTTGTCGTGGTTGTTGCAGAAGATCCACTGTGCCTGAGGGAAGCGACCACTAAAAGACTAAACCCCTAAACCCCTAAACCCCTAAACCCCTAAACCCCTAAACCCCTAAACCCCTAAACCCCTAAACCCCTAAACCCCTAAACCCCTAAACCCCTAAACCCTAAACCCCTAAACCCCCAAACACCCCAAACACCCCGGTAGTGTTTCTGCATCCTTGGGAGCCACGGGCTGGGACGCAAGCCACATCTACACGCATGGGAGCTGTTGGTAGGGTTTAGGGTTTAGGGTTTAGGGTTTAGGGTTTAGGGTTTAGGGTTTAGGGTTTAGGGTTTAGGGTTTAGGGTTTAGGGTTTAGGGTTTAGGGTTTAGGGTTTAGGGTTTAGGTTTTCGGATGGGTGCTGAAGTAGCGTTTTATTACGACCAACCGGAACTCGGCACATCTACGGTTTCTTAGGGTTCCCCGGGAGCAACCCGAACTCACGATGCTGATGCGTGCATGCTCCGTGTTTGGTCAGAATGCTTCAACAGCGTGCAGTCATTGCTTCCGAGGTTCTTCACTCACGCCGAACCGAGGTTCTTCATTCAGGCGGCTGATGCTTGCATGAACTGTGCTCGGCAAGTAGCTTCATTGCGCGGCTCTCAGGCCAGCGCACGACAATCTGCAGTCAGACCATGCAGTGGTCGAAAGTCATCAGGAAGGACCCCATTCATGGGTAGTTATAAGCAGGGCTAGAAGTACACTGAACGGGGTACCCTAAACAAATAAGGGGTTGCAAGTATAGTTACCAAGTTTATAACCCCACTTCTGGCTACTCATGAACCTCGAGGTAGAGGGGCCCCTCCATTCCCACACAGGACCAGCAGGCCGAGGCTTCTTAAGCTGTGCAAAGCCTAAACCCCAAACCCCAAACCCCTAAACCCTAAACCCTAAACCCTAAAGGCTTTTGAAGGCTCTGAGGCAAGCGCATACTCCGAGCGGTTGGTGCTTGGGTCGAAGGTGTCGATCATTCGGTTCTCCTGAAAAAGTAAGACCCGTTTCCTAGACGGGGGCAAGGTTTAGGGTTTAGGTTTTGGGGTTTAGGGTTTAGGGTTTAGGGTTTAGAGTTTAGGGTTTAGGGCTTACGGTTTAGGGTTTAGGGTAAGGCTTCGGCTGGACCCTACAGTGGGAGGAGGGGCGGGCACTTAAGCCCCTCGACCTCAATCGCGCAAAACGAACCCAGGTCGTTCGCCCACCTCCCCACAGGGTCCACAGACGCCAGATCAGGGCTTTGTGAAGGAAGCCACTCCACCCGTGGACGGAGGACATTTTGGGAAGCAGGCAATTGAAGCGAGTTTGGGCCTAAACCCTGAAAGGAACATGTCATTTGGTGGTTTGCACAAGGGAGCACTAGCTGCGGTCCATGAATGTGTGTCACGGACGCCAAATTCACCAGCATCAGATGCCAGTTGGAATTGGGCAGTAGGCTCATGACTGCAGGTCAGAACCTCTCTATAGGGGCCCAAGAGCCTCAAACATCGGAGAAACATAACAGTGGCGTGTATGATGACGAGCACACCCTCACACTCGGGGTCGCGGGCGGAAGACGCAGCCATGCCCATCAACCGCCCCTCTGCACCGGGTATGCCCGAGCACAGCTAATTAGCTGAGGCCCCTCTGCGCCGGGTCCACCCGAACGCAGCAGACTACATCAATACGGGCCCTTCTGCCGCCAGTTCGGCCCGGCGGCGCAATATGGCCCTTGCCCGATGGCCCCGGGCGGCCACGCAGAGATCCTGCAGTAGCTCGGCGTGCCACACTGCCGCCTCGCCCTGAGTGCATGTGGCTACGGCACCGGAGATGTTGCGCGTGGTGGTTTTGCCGCCTGAGACAGTGTGGGGTGGGCCCTAAACCCTAAACCCTAAACCCTAAACCCTAAACCCTAAACCCTAAACCTAAACCCTAAACCCTAAACCCTAAACCCTAAACCTAAACTCTAAACCCTAAACCCTAAACCCTAAGCCCCTCGATGGCCCATGGCACCCCTTTGCAGAGCAGCTTTGAGGCTGAGAGGGGCTGAGAGCTTCCTACACGACCGCGTCCTGCTCGTAGGCCAAGGCGAAGCCATCTGCAAAGCGGGGCCTCTTGTAGACCTGGAACCCTAAACCCTAAACCCTAAACCCTAAACCCTAAACCCTAAACCCTAAACCCTGATGGAAACTCGGGCTAAGGGTTCGGGCTTATTTTGGTAGCAGGGTCAAGCAAGGGATGTAGAGTTCGAGGGGTGCAGGATGCAGGGTTCGCCTGGGCCTTCCCAAAGAAACAGCGAATCCGCCGATGTCTCTGCCCTTTCTCTGGCTCTTGTTCCGAGGGCCAAGCCAGGGCAGTGAAGGTGTACCAATAGTATGGATACCTTGGGCATGCGAGGATCAGGTGGGAGGCGGGTTTCCAAACTTCAGAAACCCTAAGCCCTAAACCCTACAAACCCTAAACCCTAAACCCTAAACCCTAAACCCTAAACCCTGGAAACCCTAGACCCTAAACCCCAACAACGGGACTCATGCTCCAATCACGAGACGAGTGGCACAATACCGCCTTTCAGGGTGGCTTCGCCAGCTATGAAGCGGTCTTGGCCGTACATCCCGTTGTCCTTGCCGCGGCCTCAATCCAAGGCTGGAAAGACTTAGATCGGGGTTTAGGGTTTAGGGTTTAGGGTTTAGGGTTTAGGGTTTAGGGTTTAGGGTTTAGGGTTTAGGGTTTAGGGTTTAGGGTTTAGGGTTTAGGGTTTAGGGTTTAGGGTTTAGGGTTTAGGGTTTAGGCTTCAGTAGTTCAGGAATTGGGGCTCAAGGTTCCGGTGTAAGGGCATAGGGCTTAGGAGTGTGTGGGGTGCGTGTTGGGTTTCATATTTTAAGGCTGGGGATGGGGAGCGCCGGGGCTGCGAGCCTGTCATGGTGGCGTACCTCTCGGTGGTGACGTAGAACTCCCCAAAGAGTCCGAAGCGCTCCTTCCGACCACAGCTCTGAGTAGGCCTAACGCCCAGGGGGCCTATCGGGCAAGGGACCTACAGGGTTTGTAGGGCTTGTAGGGCTTCTAGGGCTTACAAGCCTCCTAGGGTTTACGTTAGTTCTGAGGGGAAGTGAGAGCATTTTTCCCCAAAAAGTCAGGTCCCTTTTGGTAGATCTTGTAGCAACCCCTCAAAAGAACCCTCAAGGGACCCTAGGGGCTATGTAGGGGTCATGCAGGGGTGATATAGGGGTTATACAGGGGAATAAGATTCAGGGTCCCTTCAAGGGGTCCCTCCTTATCCCCCTTCAAGCTTTCAAGAACAGCATGGATCTTGACTTTGAACAACCCCATGTGGGGGAGGAGGGTTGCCCGAAACCCTGAACCACAGTCCCATGTTGGGTTTCTATGCTGATAGGTCAGTTCTGAACCCTAAACCCTAAGGTCAAAACCCCAACCCTAAACCCAAAACCCTAAACCCCAAACCCCAAACCCCAAACCCTAAACCCGAAACCCTAAACCCTAAACTAAACCCTAAACCCTAAACCCTAACCGGTCCTTTCCCAAGGATTTCGCGAAGTTGCGGATCTCCGGGGCCTGGCACCACAGCTTCTCAGGGCCACTTGAGACAGTTTGCGTCACAGAAAGGTTTAGGGTTCAGGGCTGAGGGTCTAGAATAGAAGGGTTCACGGTTTAGGGTTTAGGGTTTAGGGATTAGGGATTAGGGTCTGGGGTTTAGGGATTAGGGTTTAGGGTTTAGGGCTATTTGGGCCTCCCATCAACTTCCCCTTCTTTTTGTATTTTTTTTTTTTGGGGGGGGGGGGGGGGACTTTGAGGCACGCTGTGATGCAAGGCACCTGAAAACAGGGGACCATGGTTGATATCAACCCCCTCCAGGGACCAAGAGGCAGGACCTCACTGAGGTCCTGAAACTTCTAGAAACCCGAAAACCCCAAAAAAAAAACCCTCCCTCCCCGAGCGTGCCCCCCCCCCCCCCCCCCGAGGATGCGGCCCATCTCTTGTAGAAAGGCAAGGGCACCTGCGGGCTTGCAAGAATGGTGTCCAGATGGAGGTTAGGGTTTCGGGTTTAGGGTTTAGGGTTTGGGGTTTAGGGTTTAGGGTTTAGGGTTCAGGGTTTAGGTTTTAGGGTTCAGGGGTTAGCGTTCAGGGTTCAGGGTTCAGGGCTTAGGCCTTTTTGTTTAGGGAAAGTTTAGGGTCTAGGGTTTGGGGGTTGCTGAGTACCCACCTTTCAAGTATTGGGAGGACTGTATGTCGCCCGAGAAAAGTTGAAGGCTTCTTCTACGCACCTACGAAGTTCAACATGGTCCCCAGATGGCGGCTAGGGTTTTGGGTGCTCGGATGGGGCTGTCGGGCTTTGAAAACTTTGGGGCTTTGGGGGGCCAGGGTGTGAGAAGGTTGGGGTGTTGGGGTGTTCGGGTGTTGGGGCGTTTGGGCTTGAAGGGTTTGGGGTTACAGTCAATTCCATAAAGTTGGAACATGGTTTAAGGACGATTCGTGCTGGGAGCCCCTTTCGTCCCTCATGGGGATAGGAGGAGGATAATGTTCCAACTTTGAGCCCTAAACCCTAAACCCTAAACCCTAGACCCTAAACCCTAAACCCTAGACCCTAAACCCCAAACCCTAAACCCTAAACCCTAAACCCTAAACCCTAAACCCTAAACCCTACCGTAGGGGACAGGAGGGCCTAGGTTCCCCAGCCTGCATGGGAGTGTCGACTCGGAAGCCGTCCACATCGGCACTTTGGATGAGGGCTTGCGTCATGGCAATGTACTTGTCCTTCCACGGACCCGTTTGGGGTTTAGGGTTTAGGGTTTTGGGTTTTGGGTTTTGGGGTTTAGGGTTTAGGGTTTAGGGTTTAGGGTTTAGGATTTAGGGTTTAGGGTTTAGGGTTTAGGGTTTAGGGTTTAGGGTTTAGGGTTTAGGGTTTAGGGTTTAGGGTTTAGGGTTTAGGGTTTAGGGGCTATCAGCAAAAGGGTATAGAGTACAGGGTAGAGCTTTTTAGGGTTTAAAGACACCACCTAGACTCCTAGACCTTGGATTCCTATTCCAGTCCGTCCTGCACGCGACTGTGTTCCAGCCTCAGGTCGTCCATCGTGCCGTAGATTTTGGCAACCTGGGTCGTCCCTAAACCCTAAACCCTAAACCCTAAACCCTAACCCTAAACCCTAAACCCTAAACCCTAAACCCTAAACCCTAAACCCTAAACAGCATTCACGAGGCAGGACGACACCCAGGATCATTCTTGGACTTCGTTCTCGTTCCTTAAGCCCGCCTCCACCCACAACCGTATCATCCCCGAAGCACAACGCGGGTAGCATCATCCGCATCTCTGGATCTCTTATCTTCTAACAGCAACACGGAAAGAAACAGGATCCCGGCATTGATTTCCCAGGGGTCTGCATAGTTCTGCAGATCACCATTGTGGTGGAAGTCGGAACCTAAGAAGGCCGAGGCTTTGCATGAACATGGAAGTTTCTCAAAAACAGACTCCACGTTACTACCCCCAAACCCTGCGCCCCAAACCCTAAACCCCAACCCCCTAAACCCTGAACCCTAAACCCTAAACCCCCAGCCACCTCTCAACTTTGTAGGTGGGCCCTCTGGGCACCCGACCGTCATAAGTTCCCTGGCCTTGATCCCACGCGGCCTCGGGGGCCGGTGACACGCTGGAAGGGTGCATTGAAGCCCCCCAAAGCACGTAGAGTGAGAGGGGTTTAGGGTTTCGGGTTTCGGGTTTAGGGTTCAACATATTTAGGGTAGACGACACGCCAGTCTTACGGGAGGCTTCACGGGGCAATTAATGATGGAAACTAGAATATGCGCTGCTTCCAACTAATTACTCCGGTAGGTTAACTTAGGTTCCTGGGCAAGACTCAACCCCAAACCCCTAACTCCCAAACCCTAAACCCTAAACCCTAAACCCTAAACCCTACTTGGGGGTGCCCTCGAAACTGCGCACAGCTGAGGTCGGGCGCTTCGCCGTACTGCCCGTAGAACGGGCTGGAATATGTGGCCTGGCACAGTGAGTTTTAGGGCTTTGAAGAGTCTTTTTTCCAAGGTTTAGGCTTAGGGAAGTTTAGCTTAGGGAAGGTTAGGGCTTCGAAGAGGTTAGGGTTTAAGGCTTAGGCATAGGGAAGTTTCGGGTTTGGGGTCTGTAGGGTGTGGGTTTCAGGGCTTATAAGGGGGCATAGTTTGGGGGTGTAGTGGCGTCAAAGCTAGCGCGAAGGCGTTGCCTGACTCGCTATCGGGCAGGCACCTCGGGAACCCATGTGTTGTTGAAGTAGAAGTCCATGTAGGGCTGCTTTCCGGCCTGCCCAGGCCACAGGAGGTGCGCGGCACGGAAACCTTCACAAGAGCCTGACAGCCTTCAGCCCAAGCTGAAGATACTTCATGATACACAGCTCTCATATTCAGTAGAAGCACTAGAAGCAGCAAAAGGTCGACAACAAACAGCTTAACCCCTGGTGCACCGGCGTGTCGTAGAGCTCACTGGCAGCTCGGCGTGTGATTAGCCTCCACTTATGAAAGCAGGAGGCTGTAAAGGGACTGGAGTGTTCTGCGGCGTTCAGCGTTGCTACTGTGTTTTAGAGGGCTGAGACTGTAGGGTAGAGTGGAGGTCGTCGGAAACAGTGTGGGGGCCCTGGATCGAGAGGGTATCTACAATCTACCCAGCTTGGACAGGGCGCACGCACAGAGAACACACAGGAACGCCGAAGTTAAAGTCGGCAAGCTCTGCTGCTCACTCGGCAATATGCGGCCGAGTGGCCGGTATTCCCTGAGACCATGGTTCTCATGGAATCGGAAAGGAGCCTCATGCAGTACACACATAACACGAAAGCAAAATGAAGCATCACAAGGGCAGCGACACTGCGACGCTGCGCGAAAACACTGGAGGGACTGTGGCCCTGGCTGTGTCGCTTTGATGACCCTCGAAGAAGAACTCGTTGCCCATGTGGTTCATGACTACGTCCTGAAGCAAGTAAGAAGGTTCAGAGCTTTAGGGTTTAGGGATTAGGGATTAGGGTTTAGGGTTTAAGGAGGAAAGGATCTTGCCAAAAAAACTGAGCCGAGCACAATGAGCACATACATGCCGCGATCGTGGGCAGCTCGCGTCAAAGCCTCGTCGGCTGCATGAAACCCTACGTTCTTTAGAGTAGATACATCGTCCCTTATTATGGGCCCTGAAAAGGGGGACCCCTTACACACCCCTTGCTCCCCCTTATATACCCTATGCAAGGGCCCATACATCAGAACCCTTTAACGAAGCTAAGGGATCATTTTAAGGGCCGATATAGAACCAGCCTTTGATAAACCCTGAACCCTGAACCCTGAACCCTAAACCCAAACCCTAAACCCTAAACCCTAAACTGAAGACCGGCCCCCCCTTGACCAGGCTTCCCGGCTCTCAACTCCTCGAGCGTGCCGAGCCGTCGATCTAGGAGGGTGAAGTCTTGCTGGGCATACTGGTGGTAGTAGTTGTACCTTGCAGATGCGCACGGAAAAAAAGGGCAGATATCAGCCTCTCAGCCGCAGAGCGCGGAAGCCCCATTGAGGCCCACGCCCATTCTGGAAAACAGGGGAAATCCAAATGGCCTGCACAAGAAGAAAGGACTCTCGTACTCTGTGACTCTGAGACAGTGCGCTTTTGCACCGAGCTTGGTCTCTGTACGTCTACGCTACAATCAATCACGATCCCGAGATGGATGGTGATACTTGAGTAGCAGGTGATGAGACTAGTACCGCCCAAACTTCACAGCGTGCACGGCTTCAGCATGGGAGTTGCGGCGAACGCGAGGCGCGGCACCGATGCTTCATCATGCTTGGCTCCCCAGAACCCTTGAAAGAAATCCGCAAAAGCAAATCCCTAAAAGGCTTCCGAAGAATGACCCACTAGTAGTATCGGAGTATAAGGTACATTTTGGGGGCTCTACTTTTCGGATCCTCCCCGGGCTCCGCTTCAGGAACTCTCATAAGCAAATTGGCGCGCATTTTGAAGCAAAGTGCCTTCAGTTGCTCTGCAGGGCGACGGGAGCTGCCGAAACCAGGTGGTTTAAGTCCCTAAACCCTAAACCCTAAGCCCTAAGCCCCTAAACCCTAAACCCTAAACCCTAAACCCTAAACCCTAAGCCCTAAACCCTAAACCCTAAACCCTTTTGAAAAGGCAAGGCAGCCTGGCAGCCCAGGCCCTTGATGTAGTCGAGCTTCGAGCGGAGCCCGACAAAGTCCCCGCCGTGCCTGGAGGCCGATGACAAGTTCCCAACAGGGTTTAGGGTTTAGGGTTTAGGGTTTAGGGTTTAGGGTTTAGGGATTATGGTTTAGGGTTTAGGGTTTAGGGTTTAGGGTTTAGGGTTTAGGGTTTAGGGTTTAGGGTTTAGGGCCCAGGGTTTAGGGTCCTAATCTTCACGTCGATGCGCTTAGCGGCACCCCAGCCTGAAGGTCATGTCCCGGACATCGAAGCCACCTTTGAAGGCTTCGTTGTTCCTGCGCCCCCACGGAGGGAAGAGGCTTTTTTGGCCCAGACCCCCCCGGGAGGAGCCGAAAAAGTACGCCATACTACTAGTGGGTGTCATTCTTAGGAACCCTTAAAAGGGATCCTAATGCCTAAACCCTAAACCCTAAAGCCTACACCCTTAAAGGGGAATCTGTTTTTTTTTGGATCCTCTTCGTCGGGGGTCTGCCTGTCTTGGGCGCTAAGAGGCAGATGGCACTGGCGCCTGGGGTCTCCGTCAGCAAAGCGGTCCTGACAAGAGAGCGCAAGAATAATAGTAACAAGAGTAGTGACAACAATAAGGAGAACAACCATACTAGTAAGAATGATAATAGGAATGATGATAATAATAATAATAATAGTGATGATAATTATAATAATGATGAAAATAATCATAATAATAATAATAATAACAATAAGCATAACAATAATTATAATTATAATTATAATTATAGTTATAATTATAATTATAATTATAGTGTGAATAAGAAAAAGAATATCAATTTTCATCATAACAATAGTAAGGGGATGTCACGGACCCGGGGCTCTGGCCGTTACCAATTGGTAGATGGACAGCGCTCTCCAGTCCGCAGGCGACGGAAAGTACATATGACCTTTGGCTTAGGGTCAGGGTTTAGGGTTTAGGGTTTAGGGTTTAGGGTTTAGGGCTTAGGGTTTAGGATTTCGGGTTTAGGGTTTAGGGTTTAGGGTTTGGGGTTTAGGGTTTAGGGTTTGGGGTTTAGGTTTTAGGGTTTGAGGCAAAGTCCAATGGCAAAGCCTGCGCGTAAAAGCCCGACCAACAGCACCACATGATTCTTCTTGCTTTTTGTAGTTTCCCTCTCGAACAGCTGTACAAGGGATCATCCCACCGCAGACAAGCAAACAGATGTCCGGGCGATGTCCCAAAGAGGGTTGAGTGAACTGTTCCAGCAGGCTTTGTGCTTGAAAACCCTAAACCCTAAACCCTAAACCCTAAACCCTAAACCCTAAATCCTAGGCAAAGGCCGACAGAAAGTCTCCAAGGAAGGCGGCCCCCGGAAGCTCTTCCTCGCAGACCACCTGAAGGTCTCCGAAAAATAATTAGGTGGGGGGGGGTGCCTTTTTGGAATTTGGGTTTAGGGTTTGGGGTTTAGGGTTTAGGGTTTAGGGTTTAGGGTCTAGGGTCTAGGGTCTAGGGTTTAGGGTTTAGGCATGTTTAGGGTATAAGGGAATCCTACTACTTGGGGTGTATAGAGGGGTCCCTGATTTTCGTAAACTCCCACCTGAGCCGCCTGGATCTTCCTTGCCCCCCAGTGGCAGAATCGCAGGTCGCCTTTTTGGGCCTTCACCGCCCAACCTTCCGCCAGCCAGTCGCTGAAGCGCAGCACCTGCCTCCGATCCTGCGGGCCGTGGAGGGGATGGTAGAGAGCTACCAGGGCGTGTCTATGTTAGTTAGGGGCACCCTTTAGGGTGCCCCTTCAAATTATTCAATTCTGTTTGGGCTGTGCAAAGGGGTAATTCATGTTGGGAAATACCCTAAACCCTAAACCCTGAACCCTAAACCCTAAACCCTAAACCCTAAACCCACCATGAAGGGCTCCTTGAGCTTGATGAAGTCGCTGGACTGCAGATAGCCCACATCGGTACATGGAGACCACGGCACACCGTTCCTGAGCATCGGGCAGCTGACAAGGCTACCAGAGAAGGGTTCAGGGTTTAGGGTTTAGGGATTAGGGTTTAGGGTTAGGGGTTTGGGGTTTAGCGTTTAGGGTTCAGATGGTTTACGGTTTAGGGTTTAGAGTTTAGGGTTTAGGATCGGGTTTAGGGTTTCGGGAAGGCAAAAAAGGCCGAGCATCACCCGCTGGATGATGAGCTCTCGCTCACAGGCTTCATGCTCCGCAAAGAAGGTGTTTCCATCGTGCAGCGCGTAGCCCGCCTGCTTCCACGACCTGGGGGTCACAGATGTCCAGAAAACCTGAGGGTTTGGGGTTTGGGGGTTTAGCGTTTAGGGTTTAATGTTGACCTCGTTTAAAAACCCCCCCCCCCCCCCACCCTGCGTCTCAACTGATTTTTGTTTCCGGCCGCCCCGCCTATTGAGGGGGGGCTGTTCTTAAGAAACCTGACCAGCCTGCACCCGTACCCTGAACCTACCTCACCTGGACCCTAAACCCACCCTGAACCTTATCTGAAGGCCCGGGCAATCGCTTCAGAAGGGAAATTCTCGATGGCCCCAACCAAAAAATGGGCCCTGGGCCGGGAGTTCTTATTATTGAGGGGGGGTTTATGATTGAATTCCGGGATCGGAATTCTTTAATTACGGGGGGGGGTTTATTTATAAAAAGCAGGTTAACATTAGGGTAGAGGGTTATCAGGGGCACAAACCAATCTTCTCTAGGCAGAGCACCACAAGGGGGCCGCCGCAAACTCCACCGTCAGCTTTGCGTGGTTTGGAATGCAGAGATGCCCGCCACCTCCTAAGTGAGAAGAGCCAGCGCCCAGAACCCAGATGCACAGAGAGACAAAGACAGAAACAAAGAGAGAGAGAGAGAGAAAGGAAAGAAAGACTAAAAACAGAGAGAGGCAGTCAAGAGACACAGAGAGAGAGAGAGAGAGACAAAAAAAAAATATATATATATATATACATATATATATATATACATATATATATATATGGTACCCCCCCCCTGAAGAATCTACCTCCAGAGGGTGGGGGTTTAAGATACCTGCAACTTTAATTTCTTCGTTTAAGTTGTTTTTTTTCGTTTAAGTCACGGTTTTCGTCCTTATATATGCGTAGGATATGATTTCTATATCATTCTCCTATATGCTGAGAGTGAGGTGTAAGTTTTTTTATTTTAGTGTGTGTCTTGTTTATAAGCAGTTGGGTTGCTTATAAGCAGGAGGGGGGGGAGGGGGGGTTGGGGGGGTTTCGCCCCAGGACCTCTGTGACCCCCCCCCCCCCCAATGAAAGATCATCCATGACCAGATATCCTCATCTTACTCAGTAGAGCCCAAGACATGTGAACATGAAAATGTTACTGAAGCATTTGGTTAAAGAGCGAGAAGTGTACGTGAACAAGTAGTTGCCATGAAGCACGTGGGAGCGGTATCAGGCCTCATCTCCTTGGAAAACGGTGTCTGCAAACTTGAATTGGTTCAGAGCTCCTTCACTCCAAGCACTTCCGCATCCACAGCTTCTATGCCTAATCCCTCGTCTCCTCCACCGGTCATCTCTACCATAGTCGAGGAAATCAAGAGTGGCACCCTCGAGACACATCCCACGAAGCAAGATCTGCGTCATTGCCTCCATGTCTTGTCTTGGCTTTATGCAATGGGAAAGACCACGAAGCCCACCAAGACCTCCAAGAGCGCCGTCATCGCGAAGAAGGGCAAGATGCGTTTGGTTCAGAATCGTGTAGCAGTGATGAAATCCAAGCTGTGGAAAAAAATCAGCTACATTCGGGAAAAGAATGCAGTGCCTTCTCGTGGACAACGCAAGGAACAGATCAAGTGGAAGCGAACTCTCCCTGAACTTCTTGAAGCCTCGGATCATGGGATCATCCGGCTCTTGATTGCGGACAAGATACTTCCAAAGTGGGATGGCAAGCGATGCCCCTCTTGCTCGAAAGGAACCTTGTCAAAGCTGTTCGTCGAAAAGCGAACCGGACTTCTCAAGCATCGATGCAGTAGGAAGACATGTCAGCTGCACATGAACCCCCATCATCTACATCCTCTTTTCACAGAAGGGCGCGGTGATCGGTCCAGGTCGCTACAGCTCCAGTCCGCGCTTCTACTTCTCAAGCTACACAAGGTTCCTCAGAGCACCATCCACTTGTTGCTCGACGTCAACCATAAGTGGATCGAGGACATGGAGTACAAGCTTTGTCGAATCCGAAAGGATTTCGTCGAGCAGAAGGAGAAGCACATCCAAATGGGGGACGGTAAAACCTGGAAGGACGTGGAAGCCGACGAGGCTAAGTTCGACAAGCGGGACATCTCTAAACACATGGAGTACAAGCACCTCATCAAGTCCCCAAAGGCCACAATGATGTGGGAGCAATGGGCGGGTGTAGTCCAGCGAGGCCGCCCTGAGACGTTGACCTTGTGCAAGCTCACGCCCAAGATCACGGTAAAGCGTGCCCCGGGCCCCGGAGCAATCCGAAAGGTCGAGTGGAAGACCATGGGTGCCAAGCTTTTGTCCGGTCGCAAGATTATCTTGCATACTGACTCAGCCAAAAGCTACAAGCTCAAGCTCGACGGGGTTCTTCATGATCGGGTGGTGCACTGCAAAAAGCAGGTCAAGGTCAATGGGAAGGCGCGCTGGGTGCAGCCCCCACTATGTCCGCATCATCAAGCATAAGCTGCCCGGCACAAAGAACAAGACAATCACAGTGAAGTCCGGCACCCAGGTCATAGACCGGTGTTGGAGATTCCTAAAGGAACGTGTGCGTGTGAATCAGCACACGAAAGCCGGTAGCTCCTTGCTGAGAGCCAAGCTGCGAAGCGCCCAGTATGAATACTGGAATCGCAGTAAGGACTTGTGGCTGGCATGCGGAGAGCTATGCTCCCATGTCATGAGAAAGTTCTTGTCGCAGGCTTCCTTCGTCCACAGGATATGGCGTCTCGGTAGTCCATATTCTCTATCCAATCCAGACCAACCGCGCTCGCAGGTAAAATTCACGCATCTGACATCGCAATAGTTCGACCACACACAATGCCATAAGATCTGAAAATGGCATCTGACATTGCAATAGTTCAACCACACACAACGCCATAAGACCTGAAAATGTAATTCTGGGAAGTTAATCTCGTGATCGTTCAACCATACACGACGCGATAAAACCTTTAAAGGTAGATTCTCCAGGGGGGGTAGCATATATATATATATATATATTGGGAGGATGAGAGAGGGAGAGGCGTCCCCAAGCCAGGCCAGGCCACCGGCCGCCAGCAGCGTGCGGTTCACGCGCTCCACGGATCGTAGGAGGACACCATCGAAGAGCAGGAGGCCGCTGGGAGGCTCAGACTCAGGAAACAGCCGACCTCAGTTAGGGTTTAGGGCTTAGGGTTCAGGGTTTAGGACCTCGGAAGCATGTCTGGGGGTTTCCGAGATCAGGGGGTATACCTTCTTGGGGAATCCTATACTATTTTGGGGGTCTGGGCCCCTGAAGACATGCAACCATGGAGGGCTTGGCTCCAAAAGACCTGCAGGCATGCCACACCAGCAACCTAACTGGAGCCTTCTCTCAAGTACGATCGGCATTCCTTGAGTCCCACACAGATTTGGGAGGGTGCCCTAGAGAACCCTTAAAGAGCTCTTAAACCCCGTAAAGCCACTTCAAAGCCCCTTAACAAAGCCCTGAAAGGCCTTGAAACCCTTAACAAGCAGTAACAACCCTTCAAAGCCCTTAACACTTAAGGAAACCCTTGAAACACCCCTCTAAAGCTCTTAAAAGCCCTTACAAGCCCTTGAACCACCTAGAAACCCTTGAAAACCCTGAACAACCCTTAACACCCCTCTAAAGACCCTTCTAACACAGGGTTTGGCAAGCTTCCGGAGCCCAAGCGGCGCAGGCTCTGGAAGAGCTCCGGCTTGTGGCCCCAGATCGAGGCCAAGCTCCAGGCCGTCTCCCCACGCTCGTCCTCAGAAGAGAGGCCCCCAGGGGGCGTTTTTGGGGTTTAGGGGGTCAGGAGTGTTTTAGGGGTTTAAGGGTTTAGGGGCGTTTTGGGGTTTTGGGGGTTGGGGGTTTTTCAGGGCTTGGGGTGGGTTTTAGGGGGATTTTGGGGGGAGTTTTTTTTAGGGCTTTTGGGGGGTCTTTTGGGGGGTTTAAGGGGGCGTTTTAAGGTTTAGGGGTTTAGGGGATTTAGGGTCCAGAACAGACATACAAGGAAGCAAAGCAGCCTCGAGAGCACGCATTAGTCTGCAGAGCTGGCCCAAACTGCACACATCTTTCAGCCATACCTCAACCCTACTTCTTAGCAGCCAAGCACCGGGTATTGGCTCGTTCCGGCTCGTTTTAGGGAACCCAGAACCCCAAAAAGGGTGCAAAAGGGCACCATTGGGTTTCGTACAACTCAGCCCTACACCTTCAATGGCCTGGAGCTCGCTAAGTTACCTCGTGGTTGGGCAAGTCTACACATCATGAGAATGCCCAGACACTCCAACACCCCTTCATCCAGGAATATGCCTTGAAGTATCAGAGGGTTCCCTTGTATGGTTTAAGGAATATTCTCAATTAAGGGGGGTGTTTGAGTCTCTGGGTCTATAGGGTTTCCGGGCGCGTGCAGGAAGCCCAACCTCACGTCGACTCCCTGCTTCTCGCTGTTTTTTGTCCCAGAACACAGCCATGGCTGCCCTGATGCCGAGGGTCCTGGCGATCCAGCTCGGGCTGCAGGGCCTGTCCAAGGAGAGCATGGACTTGATGTTGATAATCATCATAATCATAATCATATCCAGAAAGAATTCTAGTCAGAATGAATTTGAGGGTCCGATGTTGGAGGAGCCTGCGCTTGCTTCCGAGCACTCTGCATCTCTGCTATGCTGTTTGGGGATTGCTTCAGATCAGACGTAAGACCCGAAGATGGGTTGCAGAACTATGTACCCATACTTTTGCTGGCTGGCTCTTAGTAGGGAATGAGGGAATGAGGGCCCTATATAGACATATATACATATATATACATATATATATATATATAATGTATACCCTTAAACAAAATTATTTCTCCATTCCCTACTAAGAACCAGGGGGTTGAGTTTGCCCCGAAGCCGGCCATCAGGGATTCCGCGCTGGCGAGGGAGCCGCTGGCAACGGCCCACATCAAGGCCGTCCCTTGTTGGAAGGCATGTGCAAGATGCACTGAGACTGTTGGGTCCTTAAACCCTAAACCCTAAACCCAAAACCCCAAACCCTAAACCCCAAACCCTAAACCCTAAACCCTAACCCAGTTCCTAAACGGCGCAAGGCGACCAAGTCTTCGCTGCTTTCAAGACTCTGCCTTTGTGGCACTGCACATTGACGTCCAGCGCGATCCTGCGTGGCAGGCGGTGCCCGCCCTGAAACCACTTAAGCCCTCAGACTTCCTAAACCCTAAACCCTAAACCCTAAACCCTAAACCCTAAACCCCCTTAGAGCCCCCAAGTCTCCCGGAATCCCGGGCGAAGCGCAGCAAGGTGCAGAGGCAGCAGTGTGCTGGGCTGTCCGAGTGCGGGCCTCAGTTGAGAAGACAAAAAGGGGGTTAAGGGTTTAGGGTTTAGGGTTTAGGGTTTAGGGTTTGTTGGGTTTGCAGGGGTACCCGTTTCTGGGGTTCCTCTCATGAGGAATGTGGTACTTGAAGGGTAGAAGAGGGAGTCCCCCCACACCCCTTACTGAAGCCCTGCATCAATGAGGTGGCCAGGGGGGTTGGTGCAAGAGTTGGCCCTTTTTTTGTGGGGTTTAGGGTTTAGGGTTTAAGGGTTAAGGGTGTAGGGTTTGGGGTTTAGGATTTAGGGTTTAGGGCTTAGGGCTTAGGGTTTACGGCTGCGCAACAACTGCCAGAGCAGCCCTCATGAGACGACGAGCCACCTCTTTCAGCCAGAATCATGAGCACCTGGCAGGGTGCGAGGGCGGGCGGCGTACGCTGGGCGCAAGCAGTCTTCGCATGAACATAGGATTTAGGGTCTAGGGTTTAGGGTTTTAGGGTTTTAGGGTTTTAGGGTTGTAGGGTGTAGGGTGTAGGGTGTGGGGTTGAATAGTCTCTGACAGCAAGCTGAGCCCGGGACGTTCTTTCCCTCATGATTGCGAGCGTTGATCGTACCCAGCGAGACTGGTAGGAGCATCTCAAACCTTGGGCAGGAAAATTCGCGGGAGATTTGGGGGTTTACGAAAATCAGGGACCCCTCACAAAGACCCCAAAGAGTAGGATCCCCATAAAGTAAGGACCCCAACAAGGCACCCCGCATTTCGAAAAAACCCCCATTTCAAGCCCAGGGGTCGTTCCGGCAGAGCCATTCTGCGCCGCCAGCAGTAGGGGCGAGAAGCCTTGGGCATCCACGAGGTCCTTGTGTCTTCAAGTTAGGGTAGTTTAGGGGTTTAGGGTTTAGGGTTTAGGGTTTAGGGTTTAGGGTTTAGGGTTTAGGGGCCTAGAGCTGCTAAGGCGACATGCAACAAGCATCGGCTTGTCTTGCCGCGGCCCACATGTGGAACGAAGGTCGAACGTCACAGCTCAGCGCAGAGGCGCCGCCGAGTCGCACACACAACCCCTTCCTTCTCGAGGATGCAGCCCACAACCTGGCATCAAACTGAGGTTGGAGGGTTTACGAAACTAGGGGACCCCCCAAATATAAACTCCAAAGAGTAGGATCCCCTTACAATACGGACCGCCATAAAAGGGCACCTCTAACATTGTACATCCCCAGATTCTCCATCGACTCTCAGGTGGGTTCAGACCCTGCGTTGGAAGGCATTCACAGACCTCGCAAAGCTTCCCCCCCCGGCCTCCTGGGCCCCAACGCTTGCAGCCTCCATCCTAGGCACACGGCGCGCCGTTCTGGTGGTTCTATGTTGAGGTACAGAAACAGAGAGTTTGCACACACACACACACACACACACCCCTCGGAGAGAGTCTGTGCAACTTCTCTGCATCCCAGGGTCAGGGAGGTTCTGCCTGACGCGGAAGTCGCATTGACATCCTCGGTGCGGCATGCTTCTGGGGGAAGCGGCGCGAGGGCGGCTTCCTACCCTACATGAGGCAGCCACTCGCGACGGCTTAGGATTTGTCCTTACACATGGTGGTGTCATGGGGCAAAGAAGTTCTGGCCGCCATGTGTTCTCTAGGAATTCCTGCTGCCCTCACTACCAAGTAAGTCCGAGAATCGACCTCTGGATGCGCTAAGAGGAGCTCGGCCATTTCGCGGCCCCCTCGACGTGCGGCAAGGTGCAGCACTGTCTCTCCATCGGGGCTGCGCCGAGCCACAGTGACCCTGGCAGGCCACAGTGTAGGGCACCGTACACCCAAACTGAATGCAGCTTTGATTTCAGGACTCCTATTGGGAGTTATTGGGTTTAGGGTTTAGGGTTTAGGGTTTAGGCAAACAAGGACTGCAAAGGAAGCGAGAGGAACATCTCAACCAGCCTCACACCTGCATGGAAAGCCCGTCCTGTGTGAGGTGAGGAGTGCCAGCACCACATCCACGTGGTCGAAGAGGACGGCCAGGAAAAGAGCCGTGTAGCCAGACATGTTGGTCAGATTGGGCTCGACGCGCTCACACCTCGGGTGGCTAGTGCTTACCTCTTCGGGGTGCAGGGTTCAGGGTACAAAAGCAAGAAGAAGAAAATGCAACAATAGACATCATAAATCCACTAAACCCTAAACCCTAAACCCTAAACCCTAAACCCTAAACCCTAAACCCTAAACCCTAAACCGTGGCTCTAAGCATGCCTTTTAAGGTCTCACAGAGCTGGTTCGGTCAAGGCACCGCAGCAAGCTGGGAATGACTTGGGCCCGGCCGACTTCCGCTGCCACCATGATGGCCGTCGCACCCGACAGATCCCGCTGATTCGCATCAACGTTCTCGTAGCTTAGCAGGAGGCCTTGATGGCGCAAAGTGTAGGGTGTTCAGGGTTTAGGGTGTTGAGGGTTCAGGGTTTAGGATTTAGGGTTTAGGGTTTAGGGTTTAGGGTTTAGGGTTTAGGGGCCTGCCGCTCACGTACCAACCCCGGCGCCTGCAACATCGTCCTCGATGAGGAAGGGAGGCTCTCGGCAAGCATAGTGCCTTCAAGCTCCCCAAAACACCAAACACCAAACCCGTTTGCTATCACGATGAATATGGGGGTTTCCGAAATTTGGCGGACCTTATTGGGGTCCTTCTTATAAGGGAATCCTACTATTTGGGGCCTATAGTGGGGGTCCCCTATTTTCGTAAACCCCCACAACTCTTAGCATTCTTTCTGCATTGCTCTTCTTCGCAGTAGTGTTCTCCCCCATCTCGCTACACCGACCGCCCTCAGCCTCAACCCTCAACCCTAAACCCTAAACCCTAAACCTTAAACCCTAAACCCCTAAAACCCTAAACCCTGAACGCGAAAGCCCTAAACCCCTAAAACCCTTAACGCCGAAACCCTAAATCCCTAAACCCCTAAACCCCTCAACCCCTAAACCCCTAAACTCTGAACCCTAAACCCTAAACCTTAAACCCTAAACCCCTAAAGCCCTAAACCCCTAAAACCCTAGTCCCCAAACCCTAAGCCCTAAGCCCTAAACCCTAAACCCTAAACCCCTAAAACCCTAAACCGCTAAAACCCTAGACCCCAAACCCTAAGCCCTAAGCCCTAAACCCTAAACCCTCAACCCTAAACCCTAACCCTAAACCCTAAACCCTAAACCCTAAACCCTAAACCCTAAACCCTAAACCCTAAACCCCTAGCCCAGCAAAGTGGCAGAGGTGTCACGCCATGGTCATCCGCGATGTTTGGGTCGGCCGCCCTTTCCATCAGCAGCCGGATGGCCTCCCAAGATCGATCCCATTTGTTTTTTATGGTGGTTCTTTGGTCTTGGGTTTAGGGTTTAGGCTTTAGGCTTTAGGGTTTAGGGTTTAGGGTTTTAGGGTTTAGGGTTTAGGGTTTAGGGTTTTAGGTTTAGGGTTTAGGGTTGAGGGTTTCTTCTACCATGAGCTGCTCGAGACATGACAACATGCTGGAAATGCCGATAGAGTTCTTGCTATTTCTTGCCCAAAGACGCGGGCAACTTTTCCCTGCACGGGCCATACCTGCTACAAAGTTGACCCTACCCGCATGGTGTCCGTGCTGTGAGATGCTTGAACGCTGCACAGTCTAGTATCAGCACATGCGGGGTTTGCTTTAAATGAGGCGATTAGGCCCTTGCGGGGGCTCCAGTTTAGAAGCAACCCTACCATCAAAGGCATCCAAACAAAGGGGGGGACCCTAACCCAAACCCTAAACCTTCAACTCTAAACCTTAATCCCTAAACCCTAAACCCTAAACCCTACACCCCTAAGCCCTAAACCCTAAACCCTAAACCCTCGTTCACAAGAGCCCCGCACCCCCCCCCCACGCGTACTTTCGGCCTCCAAGCGCCCCTCGTGCGCTGCGAAGCAGAGGGCAGTCATGCCGCGGTCGTTCCGGGCGTTCACATCTTCGGCCTCGAGGGCCTTGGTTTAGGGTTTAGGTTTAGGGTTTAGGGTTTAGGGTTTAGGGTTTAGGGTTTAGGGTTTAGGGTTTAGGGTTTAGGGTTCAGGGTTCAGGGTTTACCCGAGTCGAGCAATCACGGCTCGACGCGGCCGGCCTGCATCAGCAAGTCCACTTGCCCGAAGCGCGCAGCGGCATGGATGACGGCCTGAAGGGAAGCTCAACTGGGACTTTTCCGAGATAACGGGGTACCTTCTTGAGGTCCTTACTCTAAGGGGATCCTACTATCTGGGGGACTGTATTAGGGGGTCCTTCTTGGGGTCCTTACTCTAAGGGGATCCTTCCCAGACCCCCTAGGAAGGATATCTCCTTTAGGGTTCGGGTTTAGGGTTTAGGGTTTAGGGTTGAGGGTTGAGGGTTTAGGGTTTAGGGTTTAGGGTTTAGGGTTTAGGGCTTAGGGCTTAGGGGTACCAAGAATGACCCGATAGTAGGATAAGGGTTCTACTTGGGGGGGTTCTACTTTTTTGGATCCTTTTAGGGGTCTGGGTTCAGACATCTCCGACATGGGGGCTTCCGAAATTAGGAGTACCTTATTGGGGTCGTTTCGTAAACCCCCACATCAGGAATCAGGATGCTGGACATGGTCTCTTTCTGGAACGCCGCGCCTCCTCAGCCCATCCGCGGCCCCTGTCCGCCCCTTCCACCCACTTGGGCGGATCAGGCACGATGGATGGAAACGGCCTGAGTGTGCTCCCCTTAAAGGATTCTTTAGGAGCTCTAAACCCTACACCCCAAACCCCAAACCCGACATGAGAAGCTGGGAGTCAGCCTGAGACGCTGGCCAGAGGCCGACGTCCTTAAGCATCTGCGCGCTAGTGAGAAGTGCTTCCTCCCGGGTCTCCTGTCAGTTGTAAATTTAGGGTTGGAAGTATGGGTTTAGGGTTTTGGATTTAGGGCAAGATTCGAAGATGTGAGGGTGCAAGAGTATTGGCACATATTTCGCCCTGTTTGGACCCCTCCAAAAGCTTGTTGGCCACCTGTCCTCCAACAAGAGGTCTCCAATACTCCTTAACTAAGGAGTATTCTTAAGCCCTTAAAACACAAATGCTATAGTTTAAGGAAGATTCCTAATTTAGGGGGTATTGGAGTCCTCCAAGAGGTCTCCAAGAATTCGTTGAACACGCTTCCAGCGGTGCTTCCGATGCCAGGCCTCGAAGGAAGCTCAAGCGATCTGCAACAGATTGCAACAGATTGCTGCAGATCTCCTCTAAAACCTTACTGTTGGCTAGAGGGAATGAGGTACCCTATATTATACTCCCTTAAAGGGTATAGTATAGGGGGATAGAGGGTACCTCATTCCCTCGTTCCCTGCTAACCGACAGTCAGAAACACGGCAAACATTGGCATCTTGCGGGGCCTCGGTGAAGGGCTTGCTCGGGAAGTAGTCGCCATGGATGTCCAAAACCTCACACACAAATTCTCCACAACTCCTAAACCCTAAACCCTAAAGCCTATACCCTAAACCCTAAACCCTAAACCCTAAACCCTAAAACCTAAACCCTAAACCCTAAACCCTAAGCTGAGTTAGCGCGGGCAAGCGGCGTGGGGATGCGCGTCGCCACCGAAGCCGCAGCGCTCGAAGCAGACCCAGCAGAATCCTCTGACCCAAGTCAGACTGGGTGTTAATAAAACAGGTTTTAAAAAGGGGTTTAGGGTTTAGGGTTTAGGGTTTAGGGTTTTGGGTTTTGGGTTTAGGGTTTAGGGCCTCTTTTTTAAAACCCTCTGGTCTGTAAAAAACTGCTTCGGCCTAGCCTACAAGTACTGCATTGCCATGAGACACAAGACTACTGTTATTGTCTGCTGCACGAGGAAGAATATGTTTTGTTCTTGAGGGGGTTCATGGGGGTTCTTAAGCAAGTAGTAGAAGAGATCACGACCGGCACTTTGAGGGAGAGAGCGCGGAAACCCTAAACCCTAAACCCTAAACGTCCTTCCTCGCAAGCTCGGCACGACATGGCGACGCATCCGTCTGGATCTGGATCCAGCAGCGCCCGGCAGTCTGGATTTGGGCATTCCAGGTTCAGACACTGCGCGACCTCAAGCGACTACCCTAAACCCTAAACCCTAAACCCTAAACCCTAAATCCTAAATCCTAAATCCTAAACCCTAAACCCTAAACCCTAAACCCTAAACCCTAAACCCTAACCCTAAACCCCTCACAGCCTCAGCGCAGCTAATGCAGCTATGAGACCTCCGTGGCGAAGAGTCTCGGGCTCAGGTGCTGCCTCAACCTCATCCTGGCGACAGCTTTGACAAAGTTGAGGGTTTAGGGTTTAGGGTTTAGGGTTTTAGGGTTTAGGGTTTAGGGTTTAGGGTTTAGGGTTCAGGGTTTAGGGTTTAGGGTTTAGGGTTTAGGGTTTAGGGTTTAGGGCTTAGGGCTTAGGGTTTAGGGTTTAGGGTTTAGGGTTTAGGGTTTAGGGTTTAGGGTTTAGAGTTAGGCGCTGCCTCAACATGAGATGGCATGGGGGTTTCCGAAAAACAGGGGTACCCCTGTGATACCCCAAATAGGACAGAACCCCCTTAGAATTTCAAAAGGGTACCCCTATTTTCGGAAACCCCCCCATTAGGGCACCCAGCCACATCTACCGGAATCTTTCGTGCGGCCGAGCTTCTTCTCTGGATCGTACTGAAAGAAGCTCTGGCCCTCTCCACACTGCAGCCACGTAAAGGGGAGAATATCTTTGACGCGATGAGCTTCACGGGGCTCATCGTGCTCAGACACCCGATAGCAGGCGACGATGCGAACCGACCTGTCTAGGGGCCAAGCCTCCGCCGAAAAGCAGCAAGTCCGAAACCCGAAGCCCAACAAAATCAGATTCAACCTGATGAAACCCTAAACCCTAAATCTTAAACCCTAAACTCTGAATTTTGGACCCTGAGCCCTAAACCCTAAACCCTAAACCCTGAAACCCTCTAGGGGTGCCATCCCCGCAGCCGGCTGCCTTCGAAGATCTTCCACGAGCACCTGCATCTCTGCCTCGAAGTCCTCGTCTTCCTTTGGAAGCTCTTTTGCAGAGGTGTTTAGGGTTTAGGGTTTTGGGTTTTGGGTTTTGGGTTTAGGGTTTAGGGTTTAGGGTTTAGGGTGCAAGAAGCACGAAGTCACTGTGAAAACCGGATCGCAGACCTCTCCTCGACAGCTTCCAAGGGCTGTGGGTCCGTGGCTTCGATGAAGCGACGCAGGGTTGGCCCACTCAGCTGCTGCTGAACCTGAAGGGATTAGGGTTTCCGGTGTACGGGAAGGGACAAGGGTTTAGGGTTTAGGGTTTAGGGTTTAGGGTTTAGGGTTTAGGGTTTAGGGTTTAGGGTTTAGGGTTTGGGTTTAGGGTTTAGGGTTTAGGGTTTAGGGTTTAGGGTTTAGGGTTCAGGGTTTAGGGTTTAGGGCGACAACAGCGCGAATAACCCAAAAGAAAGCTGGAGGAAGACTCAGCCTCATTATCTTTGCTTCTGACAGGAGTGCTCTACCCTAAAGCCCTAAACCCTGAACCCTAAGCCCTAAGCCCTAAGCCCTAAGCCCTAAGCCCCTAAGCCCGAAGCCGTAAACCCTGAAACTGACCCACTGCACGGTGGACTGCGCCGCCTGCCGTCGCGGGAATACGTGTGGGGCATCAGAGGCGCCCACCACACAGGCAGGGCAGCTGATCCCTCCTGGGCTGATCTGGAGACTTGCATCTTCTGAAAACAAATCTGTATACATCTTTCTGTATATAAATATATATATATATATGATACATCCATATACAACGATGAACACAAGCCTGCAACCTCAAGCACATGTCGGGCACTAAGCTCGAACTCTCCACTCTCAACATCCTGAATCACAGCAGTTCCACGTCGGTCCTTCCTGGCGCCGAAGCTCCGAGGTGCCAATCAAGCTGGAGACGTAGGGCTCGAGGCAGTCGAAGCAAAGGAGGGGATTCTTGTGCTCCGAGGGGCACAGCAGCCCGCTTCTCTTCTCTGAGGGCTCCAGGCAGACGCAGCACAGTGCCTCAAGAGAGCCTTGAAAAGCCCAACAAGCTTTAAAAAGATGCCGCAGAAGAGCCCATCGTTTGGTCCGTCGCATGGGTGGCAGTGGTGGCACGGCAGGAGCATGCGCGATCAAGACATGCGCAAACTTCGTAACGACGTCTTGTAGAAGATTCGTCTCATGTCCATCGCCTTGGAGGCACCGGGACGCCAGGTCTCGGACAAGCTCCGCCACTTCTTCTGGCCATACACCTCCCACGCCTTGCTCGCGCACATCCAGCTCCAAGCGATTCAGGGGAGCGGCCAGCAGGAAGTGTAGCACATGGCCAAATTGCTCCAGGTCCTGGGTAGCGGCTCGCCCTGCGCTTTTCTGTGACAGCGAGGAGATTCCCATCCACATCACCTCGGCTCGGCCATCGGGGGAGATGCCGATGGAGTGTTCGGAAAGCTGCAGCAAGTCCCCAGATTCCGGAGGCTGCAAGCATGAGTACGACTCACCGACGGAGTGCAGCCTCCAGAGAGCTGTGGCCACTCCATGGCCGACAAGCAATCTTGCACGCCAGTCCATCTCTCCGACGCAGTTGGCCAAAGTTCCACATTCCGGAAGAGCGTAGAAAAGCCTTTGCAGCATCTTGCAGAACGGACACACAAGAATCAAGCAGGCGACAAAACGGGAGGGGGGTATGAAAATAATCATAAATGTTATTATTATCTTATAAACATAATAATTATATATAAATATATAATAGGTCCTTCGCAGGATGTGACAGCCCTCAGCTGGGCAGCCGAGGCTCCTCGTCGCAGGCGCATCTCCAGGATCCGACATCTGCGACGGCAAGCCCACCTGCAAAAGGGTGACTAGGGTTTAGGGTTTAGGGTTGAGGGTTTAGGGTTTAGGTTTAGGGTTCAGGGTTTAGGGTTTAGGGTTTCGGGTTTAGGGTTTAGGGTTTAGGAACGGTGCCGGAGCACCCTGCCCTGCAAGATTGTGTTGGGGGGTAGGGGAGGTTCCCAACATCAGGCTACCTTATTTCAGGCGTCCTTATGAAGGGGGATTCTACTACCTGCGGTGTGCACCGGGGGTACCCTAAACCCTAAACCCCAAAACCCTCTACCGCATTCGGTGGAACCCGAACCCCAAGGGTGACACCCCGCGTCTCTCTCTCCCTAGCTCACCTCGGGAGCCGGGGGCTGCAAGGTGGAGAACCTGAGCAGCAAGGAACCGAGAACAGAAGGGCTGAGTGTTCAGAGGGCTTATGGGGCTTGTAAGGGTTCTGATAAGAGGGGTTGTGTTGGGGGCTTACAAGGGTTTAGGGGGTTTCTAGGGGTTCGGCGGATTGGTAGGGTTTATAAGGTCTATGATGTTGAGAGGGCTTATGAAGCGTACGGGGTTCAGGGCCCAGGGCCTCGGGGAGATAGAGGATGTAAAGGCAAACGACATGTCTTCGCCTTGCCGTCTGAGACGCCCAACGAGCTGCGACGTAAACTTGCAGCGATGGCAGAGGAACTGCAGGCGAGTCAGCTGAACTGCGCTCAAGCCTTGCCGGGGGCATTTGAGGTTGAGGGTTTAGGGTTGAGGGTCTAGGGTTCAGGAATTGGGGCTTAGGGTTTATGAGCCATTGTATGGTGTCTGTGCATACAGGGGTCTAATTGGGCTATATATTTAGTATATGGCACTCGCATATAGCATTGCAGCATATGTTGGCATACGATAGAATATGATGATATATGATAATTTGTGAAAGTATACGATGGCATATGAGAAGATATGAGTAGCATGTTCTTAGTCTATTGTCATGTCTGCTACATTTTTGTTTCTTACTGTAACCTAGAGTGTACTGAAGTATATGACAGTAGATTGAAGTCTTTTATAGCAGTATATTAATGACAAAATACTGCATGACACATGGTTCCTAAGCCTAAGCCCTAAACCCTGAACTCTAAACCCTAACCCTAACCCTAAACCCTTTATCTACTCCAGCTTTCCGAAACTGGGCGTGAGAGTCAAAAGCCTGCCTGAAAACATCGCGCCAAGGAGCAGGGCACCTGCCAGCTGGCAACGCCCACTTCGCCTAGACATTTGGGTTCAGGGGTTTAGGGTTTATGAATAGTGTTTGGTGTTTAGCGTTTAGGGGTCTAGGGTTTAGGGGTCTAGGGATTAGGGGTTTGGGGGAGGGTTGAGGGTTTGAGGGCTTGAGGGTTTAGGGAGTTCCAGATAACGGGGAAGTCTGGCATCAACTTCTATGCCACAGCCCAAACCCTAAACCCTAAACCCCAAACCCTAAACCCTAAACCCTCACAGCCTTGCAGCTTCCATGGGCAGGCGAGCGTGCTGGGCTCCGCCGGCCAGGGCACTTCCACCAGAAGAGGGGCAGGCGCCCTAGCCCGGGGTGGAGGCAATTCTCTCAGTGAGATTCGAATATCAATAATATATTATAGAATTAATAATACTAATAATATTAAATCGTACTAATGATAATAATAACCTTATAAGAATATGATTAGTATTAATAATACTAAACCAATCTGAATGAACCCGCCTTCGGCATGGCCTCTCGCGAGGCGCAGACCTGAGAGCAGCAACGGCGGAGAATGAAGAGGGGAACACATCGCACTTGGAGGTTCATGGGTTTTGGGCTTAGGGTTTAGGGTTTAGGGTTTAGGGTTTAGGGTTTAGGGTTTAGGGTTTAGGGTTTCGGGGTACTTGTCACCACAATTTTCTACTTATAACCTACTTAGGGGACTTAGGGGGCTTACAAGTACAGTTATAATTGGGGCACTGCAAATGGCCGAAGGTGCATTCCGATCATGTGGGGGTTTCCGAAGATGGGGGTACCCTTTTTGGGGGTTCCGAGAATAAGGATTATCTTATTTTGGGGGTATATCAAGGGTACCCCTATTTTGGGAAATACCCATGTGGTCCCTACCTCAGGAATTGAGGTCTGGACAGGCTCCTGTTCAGCACAACGGCTGCGGCCTTTGCCTTTGCGTCAGTGAAGGCACGTCGCAGGTCCGGCGGAGGCAATTGCATGGCGTCTCTTGGCTTCGCAACCCTGCAGATTTAGTGGGTTTAAGGTTTCGGGTTTAGGCCAAACTTTGCTTTGGCTTGTGGACCCCTTCTGCTTCCTGGTGTTGTGCTGTCCTTCGTACAGAAAGGGTTTGTCTGCTTCCGCATGCAATACACACTGTCTTCTCCGGAAGTTTTGGAAATATGGCTTCAGAAGCAGCACCACAAGTGATTCACCACAGCTCGAAGACGCGGGAGAAGCCTCTGGGCCAGGCACGGGCTGACAAGCCAGCCAGCTAAGTCCTGATCATCTCTGAGAGCAGCGCCCTCCCATTGTCCATGATATCTTTCTGGTACCTGCGGCTGCTTCCAGCCCTAAACCCTAAAACCTAAACTCTAAACCCTAAACCCTAAACCCTAAACCCCGAAACCCCTAAACCCCTAAACCCTAAACCCATCAAGACAGACGTGCAATAGCATCCTCTAGCTGAGAAGAAGGTGCCGACGCAGGTGCACAAAGACGTCAGGGGGGCACGTGCTGTCGCTCAAAATTGACATTCCATCTAGAGTTCTCTTCTGTGTACGGAGCTGCAGCTGCAATAGCGACCTCAAGAAGCAGCAGTCATACACATATGGGAGTTGGCGAAAATAAGGGACCCCTAATATAGACCGCCAAATAGTAGAACCCCCTTATAAAAGCACTCCTATTATCGTAAACCCCCATATCTCACAATGTACAGCATGTTGCGTTGAACTCGACGCTGACTTCACAAGCCAGGCCACTGTTACCGCAAGCGCTGCAAACTTGTCCACATCCATCTGCGCAGTCAGATGGCCAATCAACTTGCAATGATGTGGCCATACTTGGAGGTTCACTGTACTTATTAACCAATTATAACTGTACTTCTAACCCACTTATAAGCCCCTTGAGTGCCCTAATATGGTTAGACTGGTACCATGAACCTCCAAGTACGCGAAGTTCGCACGTTGAAGAACCCTGCGCTCCCTTTCAAGCGAGCACTTGCCTTCGGGGCGCTCAGAGGGAAAAAGAAGCCGGCCAAACCCCAGTGCGAGTCCTGGGACGGTCACTTAAAGACTTCAGCAAGGTGCAGCTCTCAAAGTGCATTATTATTATTATTATTATTATTATTATTATTATTATTATTATTATTATTATTATTATTATTATTTTTATTTTTATTTTTGATAATTTTTTTAGTATTATTATTAAGATTAAGGAATGTCAAGCTTCCTTGGAGGTTCAGGGTACGTATGACCCGAATAAAAACTGTACTTACAAGCCCCCTAAGTCCCCTAAGTAGATTATAATAAGTAGATGTATAATTGTGGTGAGAAGTACCCCGAAACCCTAAACCCTAAACCCTAAACCCTAAACCGTAACCTATCCATGAACCTAAGTCCCTAAGTACAAAAAGAGCCGAGCACGACTCACTCTGTCCTGGAAGGCTCGGCAAGGAGGCAGCGAGTCACACAACTGCGAAATTGCAACAACATGAATTCTGACTTGAGCCCCAGCTATCAGAAGCGCTTCTTGGCTCAAGACTAGGGTCAAAAATGTCTCAAACCTTCAATTCTTTGCGGATGCTCTCAGCCACAGCATCCCCAAGCACTGAAAAACTGAAAGTGCTGCCTGCTTCGGTACTTTTTGTATTAGCCCACCACAGGGCAAAGAGTCGGGAAAAGAGTTGCAGGGCTTTTCAAGCTACCCCCCATGCACATGCTTCTCCTGCCCCTTCCCAAAGTCCCCCACCGACCATGTCCGCAACAAGGCAAAAGCCCAGGCGATCCAACACAGCAGCGCAGCCTCAAAACGCAATCTGGCTCGATAAGCCCAAAAACAAACTGACTCCACGGCACCCACCAAAAACCCTAAACCCTAACCCTAACCCTAAACCGACGAAGTCAGGGCTGAACGCGCAGGCTACCGGGAAGTTCTCAACGGCGCAAGATGGGGCCAGAAGCCAGGCTGAGCCTCAAACAGTCAGACTGGGAGCTGTTGCTGGTGCCCATATAGGGATTTCCGAGAGAAAGGGATCCCTCATAGACCCGTGCCGTCCACTAGCATTTCGGCAAATCAACTGCTTTGCGGCCCCTGCGCGAAAAGTCGCGTCAAGAACCAGTGGCTGAGGAGAAAAGGGGAAGTTCCGAAGGCCCGAAGGCCTCTCAAAAAGGGAGAACAAGTCTGATCTCGACCGGAGCCTTTTCTGGGGATTTGAACCTTGGCACACAACAACAGAAACCTGTCTTTGTCCCGGAGTCTGAAATGGAGGCATCCGAAACTCTTTTCTGGAAAGGCGCAAAGTAAGCTCGGTACCCTGCGCATTACATTTGCGTGCACCACAATTTTCTGCAAGGAGGGCAAAAAGGCTGTGACTGCGCAGTGAAGAAGCGGATCGCAAACACCCTGAGCAAGTACGAGCAAATCTGCCCCACCACTTTGCAACCTGAACCAGAGATGCCTTAGCAAATCCACAAAGTCCGACAATTACTTTTTCATCTTTTTCTTAGGTCATGTTCCCTAAACCCTAAACCCTAAACTTTAAACCCTAAACCGTTCAGATCCGTGGGAACACACGTCTGTCGACCTGCAACCAAGTCAAGCCCAACTTGCAGTGGCCCAAAACCAATTGGGGGTCCTTTTTCTAAGGGGGATCCTACTAGTTGGGGATCTATCTCAGGGGTCCCCGATTTTCGGAAACCCCCCCCCCCCATTTTTGCTTGGGTGTTTTGACTACGTGCGAAGCCCACTGCGACTCTTGGTTTTCAGCGCGGTCAACGTGGCCACTCCCTCCTTTGGAGGGGGAGCCTCCGCAAATGCGCCGACGAAGGCTTGGTCGACACCAAGTTGTCTCAGTCCGCCCATGAAAGGTCTCCGCGGCACCAGTCCTGGTAGCCCTCGGGTGGCTGCAGCCTCCACGCCGATCTAGACAGATGCATGCAAAACAAGCCGCTGGTGGATACAGCTGGGTACCTTGGGACTCTTGGCTGGCCACAAAAATTGTGTTTTTTTGACTCTTTGGGTTGTCAATTAGTTAGCAAAGCTGCAAGGTCGAGGCTTTCCTATGAAAGCAGCAAGTAACTATTTGGGGGGAAGTCTTCTGAAGGACGCAGACCAGTTGCAGTGACCCATGCGCCTTCGCAGGCATCGTCACTGTTCCTCCTTCTGTACAGAGCTGCATCGTTCCTTCATTCAGGTCAATGGCAAATCCTAGCACATCCCCCAGCCTCCAGCTGTCCAGCTTCAATGGGTGTCTGCCATCGTGCCACCAACAGCCTCTAACACCATCGAATGCCCAGCCATATGGATCATCTCCCACACCTCTAATACTCCGGTCTCCTGGCTGGAACTCGGTAGTGAGCCATCCAATTTGTGGATTGCTGATTCCGTTCACCATTTGAACTTCGTAATACCACTTCCCCCAGCTCCGCGCGAGCTCTGGAACTCCACAGGTGCACCAAACGGTGTGCGGCTGTGGTTGCTGTGGTCTCAAGAATGTAAGTCCAACCAATGGCAATGGGGGCCTTGGGGGCCTGGAGATCGGCTCCATGGAGCTGGGAGCGACCAACCGCAAGGAGGACCCGGGGCGGCGGACGCTCAGCAGATGGAAGGTGATGCCCGACGTAAGGAAGGAAATGGGAATTGATTTTGGCCAACCACAGCCAAGCAAGCTGCCATCTTCCGTTTTGGCAAATTCGTGCTCTAGAGTGCGTTCCCAACTGCCCGATTGGCATCTGCACTTCACCCAGACGGGCTCGCTGACAAAAAGAAGCACACCGGCCTTGTCTGGTGAAGCCTTGGGCGTCAAACAGAGTTTAGCCTCGACGCCGGACGCCCCGAGCTGGAAATTCTCGCTGAACTGCTGCCGCTTTTCGGTGAAGTGGGCGAAGTCGTAGCCCGACAAATCCCATGTCAAGTGCCACACCGGGGGTTTGGCGAGCGCCTCTTGAGCCTTCTCAAGCTTGCTGCTGAGTTCTTTGCACTTGCCTCGGATGCTCCGGACAAGCTGAAACAACACAGTCGATGTATTTGCGTCGGTATGGTCCAGAGAGAGTGCATACATGATGGCGTCCTGCGACTCGTCCTCCATCGATTTCGCAGAAAAGAGCTCCGCAGCAGCAAGAGCCACCCGAGCTCCCTCGGCTTTTCGGTTGGCCTTTTTGAGCATTTCTGCAAGACGCATACGCTGCTCCGCAGACAGCTTCTCGAAACTCTCTGGTCGAAGCGACAATTCCTGCATCACTTCCGTGGGAATCTCCTCTTTCCCCTCTAAAAACACTTTGAGCAGGAGCCCCTCTAAATGTTTGTCCTCACCACTGGAGCCTTGCTGCATGATTCGTTGACTGAGCAGCTGCCTCAGGGCAGAGCGCACGTCTTCATCGGAGCCGTCATGCTCATAGGCTGTCGCCAACAAATCCAGCTTCTCGTCATGTTTCACATCCAGGTGTCGGGCAAGTTCAGCAAAGATCGAAGAAGAGTTCGTGGGTGGCCACTGTTCCAATGTGGAGATGCCAAGATCGGAATCAAAGAAGTCCATAGCGAAGGACCTGGCGCTGTCTCGGCTTTTCAGGTACTCGCAAGCCTGGCGCAGCAACTTTGTGTCAAGCACTTCAAGCTGAGCTGTCAGCCTGCTATGGAATGTTGCCAGCACCAAAGCTGATGCTTTCGCCCAAGAATCTCCCTCATTTTCATTGAGAAAATCCCAAAGGCAATTCAAGCACTTCCTCTGCGCATAGGCAGCTGTGGACCTTGTCAGTCTGCGAGCAAGCTCCCCGCCAACCAAGATCTTGCGGGGCTCGGGTATCTTCAAAGACTTGATCGTGTCCTCATCTACTTGAGACAGCAACCACAGAACTTCCTGCTCGTCCAGGTCCACTAGTAACTCCTCAAGCTTTGAATTGTCTGCGACCTCTATCAGCATCGGAACGAGCTCTTCAACCACCGTGCGGCGCTCTCCCGGCTGCATCCGCTTTCCCCGAAGGAGCAGCAACGACGAGAGCTTCTTCTTGGCTGAGACGTCCGGCAAACACGGGCGCACAAACTGCTCACCTCTCGAAAGCAACTTCAGTGCATCACCAATGGGTACTGAGAGGCCACGGACAAAATCTCCTGAACCGTCTTCTCCTTGTACGCGATGACTGCCGACTTCATGTGCTGGTTCGGGTTGAGAACCTTAGGCGCAGACGTGAATCAGAAGAAGGCGCTGCAGGCTGCAGGGCTGTCCCTAGTCGGGGACTCAGGGTTTAGGGTTTATATTGTTACCAGCAGACAGCCCCAATATTTAGGGAAACGTGCACACGCCCTTTTTCTTGAGCCATGAGCGAACAACGGTAAGTAACGAAATGTCTTTCTGTAACAACACCCCCCGCGCAACTTAGTGCAACGTAAGAGGCGTCAAAAGTTGAGGAAAGACAAACGATGTTCGCTACAGTCGTACCTAGTACGCAAAACGACTGCATCTTGAGGAAATTTCACCTCACATAACCAGCTGAAAATAAATCCAGCCCGTCAGGGAGGTGCTCTTCACCTGTTACCCTGAGGATAGAAACTGGCTACAACTGCTACTGTGTAGCCAGCTCGTCAGAGCGGCGAAGGAGATGCAGCGTGGCGCACGGGCACACACACGTAGGCTGATGGAATCAGAAATGCAAAGAACGAAAACAATTTGCTCAAAAGGGCTGGGTCGGCGAATCCGACCCGTCAGGGTGGAGTGTGCAACCCTGACCATGCCTCCTTTTAGGCCTTAGTACCGCCTCTCTTGCACACCAGTGTGTGGATTCGTGACGTGGTGTTTCCATCCTCTGAGATACCACAACACGTGGTCGTAGTCGTAGACGACGATCCCCCCTGGGTTTCCCCAAGCAGGAAGGGCGTTCACCACCTCTTCTTCCGACACCCAGTGCGCATCCCGGGCCTTGAGCATGGCCCAGTAGTACCCGTCAAGAAGGGTCCAGGTGCTCGAGCGCGTCCGCGTCGGGTCGATGAGATCACCATCATGGTCGAAAGGGTAGTGCTCTGGAAGGTCAGCAAAGAGTTCCTGAAGAATGCTGAGCCTTTTCCCAATTTCGACATCGACTCGGCTGCGCCTCTCAGCCAACCATTCTCCTTCCGTCATGCTTGGTCCAGTGGGATCCACGCGTCTGCGGGATGTGCGCACCTCTCCAGGGGAACCTGGGCGTCGCACTGGCGGAGGACGCGGGGTCGAAGCCCTGCGCTGTGGCGGTGGCCTCTCAGGCATTGCTGAGCTGAGACCTGGAGATCTGCCCCTCGATGTAGCCCTTGACGGCGTGCGCTCCCTCGCTCCCATAGAAGGCCCATACTTTGCTGTCGGTGGGCGGTAGCCTTCAGCTTCCGCTGGGCGACGGGCCGGCGCTGAGCTTCTGCGATCAGCTGTGGGAGGAGGAGGAGGTCGCATCATTCCGAGTGAGGACGCTCTCGTGGGACGAATCCACTCCGGCTCGACACGGTTGGAGTGCAGATACCGCTGGTAAAACCTGGTATCGCGGAGCAGCTCATTCAATTGGGTCTGACCGAGGCAAGCAAACCCGTCAGGGATGCGGAGAGATCGAGCCAAGTCCACGTGGCGTGGTGCAGGATCCCGACGGCTTCCGCTCAGGGGAAGTTGATCCTGGAAGAAACGACTGATCTCCGCCATCACTTCTGAGACGGTGCCTACCCTTGGTGTGAACAAGTCACCATCGTAAGAGAGAATCGTGAAAGGTCTCTGTCGCCCTTCCGGGGACTGCTGGGTGGCGTAAATGATCATGGATATCTCATCAATGAGATAGAGCCTTGACTGAAAGGCCACAAAGAAAGCTTCATCCAATGAGACTTGGTCATCTCCCGGACGGTAGGCGATTGAGACTCTGGCGTCAGCCCGGTGAGTGCCAGCGAATGCTTTCCTCTCGTTGGCATCAGCCCCGGGTGCTGGATTGTGCAAATGGGCGAACATGTCCAGCTGGGCCAATGAAGTGATACCCATACCACGGGACGCAAAATTGTAGGCGTCGAGGGGGTTGGTGAGAGCGTCAGCGATCGACTGGCCTCCCCTCTTCATTGCCGATTTTCTCATGCTCACGCATTTGCTGCGCACTGCTGCAGGGAGACTTTGATCTTGTGCTTCGCGCGTTCCTCGCTCTGCAGTGCCGGTTCATGGCCAACCCCGGCCGGGGGGCGATCGACATGATGTCGATGTTCCGTCCCTTCCGGGAGGACTCCAGGCGTCGTTTGCTGGGTTCGGCAACATGTGCCATGTCACTCTCAGCTGCGATTCTGGAGCCGCAGAACTGGCACTCAATCATTCCATCGATGTAATGTTTACGGCAACTGGTGCAGTAAAACCAGGGAAAGGAAACAAGCTCCTGGACGATGAAATGGTCGAGCTCGGAGCGGTACTTTCGATCCACTCGGATGCCCTTTGCGGAGAACCACACCTTGAGCGTGGAACCCCACTTGGCTTCCGCCAGTGGCTCGGGCCGCGGTGCGTTGTCGGCGAACTTGAGGTCCTCGAGCCTGATGATCTCATCTTCAACCGTGAGGTTCTCTTCGTGGGCGATTTGGTACGGCCTTGTCATGTCAGTGATGTAGTGCCGGTACTCATGGAAGTTGAGCCTGGTCTGGAGGTTTTCGAGGTAGTCAAGGTAGCAACCCTCCTCCGACCAATCATCCAAATGGCCCTGCTCGAAGATTGGACGCGGCTCCCGCCCGTCGTGAACATCCTTGCACGCATTGTGCAGTCGGACGCGGAGCAGCTCGTACACACGGTTGTGCCAGATGGGAACCTGGGAGTGGCGATCATAGCAGTAAACAATGTACCTGTTGGAAATCCAGTCAGGTGTCTGAATTGCATCTGCCTTGGATCTAAAGATCCGCACGCCCTCCAGGGCTGCGAGTTGCAGGTCGATGACAAATTCAATGTCAGCATCTTCACGAACGCCTGCATGACTCTCCCTCTGCCACGCCGGTACGGGAGAAAGTAACGGCTGGCACTTCCATCTGTAGCAACCCCTCCCGGGATGAAACCATCTCGAACAATGGAGTGCAGATAGCAACGATACGTGCCGTGGTAAGCCAACTTTGGCATGCTTTCGAAGGCCTCGCTGGTGTAACCAGTGGTTCCCACCCTGGGCCTGTTTGCCAAATTGGGTTGCCAAAGAGAGGATAGATGGTACGAGTGGGTGTTCAGTGCCATCACGTCCGTCTCTTCCGAGAGGAGTATGCCGTCGTGCCCCTGAATCGCTCTAAAGGCACGCAGCTGGACCTCCCTGTCGGGTTTAATGACAACCTTGACTTCGAACCGCACTTTGTCGTGAGTGGATTTGAGGACGTCCACCACGTGCTCCACACGAAGGCCTCTCCACATCATTCCCAACTTCTCGAAAAATTCGGACCATTCAATAGAATTGTCCCTAGCTGAGATGTGGACCGCCATTTCTGGCGCTCGCCGATTGGCGAATCCCCGGGCGAGGAAAGACATCTTCTTTGACAAGCAGACCCGGGCGTTCTCCGTGAGGAAACGGTAATCATCCGGCAAATCAGGGAGCTGATCAGCGGTAACCCAACGCGGCAGCGTGGGAGGCCTCGGCTTTGCCTTTGGGACAAGGGGTGCCTGTGCAACGGCCTCGCTCGGCTGAGGGGCGTCGGGGTCATCGATGACGACCACGGGAGAAGGGGGCGCGACCACCTCAGCTTTCTTCAAGGAGTAGGTGTCGGCATTCTCATAGGGATCATCATCCTGCTCCACGAATTGGCTAAGGAGGGTAATTTCCTCTTCAGCCGCGACCGCGGTGAGTTCTTCCTGCGTGATACCCTCTGCCGCTTGGTTGGCCATGACAAGGTGTTCCTCAGCGACAACATTGATCGGGTCGCCGTCTTCAATCGCGAGGACACAGCCTGCGCCGGGCCTGGTGTCATTCCTGGCAAAGTCGAACTCAGTGATGGGCTGCGGATTGCAGCTCTGAGCCGAGTCATCGTTGACGACTTCGTACTCCGCCTCCGCCAGGAGTGGGCCGGCCAACACAATCTCCTCTTCTGCCTCCCTCGCCAGAGGTGGGTCCGGGGAATCAACAATCTTGGAAAGGATTCTCCCGGACGCGGGGGGCACGGTGAGGAACGGTTCGGGCTTGTTCAACACAAAGTGTGCATGAAAAACGGCCTCTCTTTGGTTTGCGATGAGTTGCTGTTCAACAGCGAGAAGGCGGTAATCTGTGAGAATGCCGCGGAGCATCGCCGCGTGCCACCTAAGGGTGCTCTGCAGATTTTGATCCGACGCGTCAGCGTGGAAGCCATCAGGCCTGCTGGTCTGCTCATAGAGCTCCACAGGGTCAATGATGGTGCATCCTCCGCTCATCAGATCTCGGGCGTGATTCTTCATGCACCTGTCATAGAGCAGGAGTGATGGCTGCCCATCAAGAAAGACACACCCGAGACGTCAGTCCGGTGGAGGAGCTTGCACGCTCTCTCACACGCCCGATCAACACGAAGCTTCTGCTTTGCAGGCCAAGTGTCAATCTGCTCGAGCTCCTCGGCTGTTCGCTTTGTGAACTTGCTCTGAAGATGCCAAGTGTAGCCATGATAGCCGTGTTGGCCCCATACATCGTTTCCTGACCATCCAAAAATGATGTGGGTAGCCGCCCCTTCCGGGTGGTGATCCCTCGCCTCGTTAAGGTGCTTGAGCGCCTCATCGATGAGCTGGTCGAGGTGATACCCCCACTTCATTGAGTAGATTAGGCTCTCCACATCTGGACTGTTCCTGAAAACGTCTTGCATGAGCGGCTCAATGGTCATGCGGTGCGTAGGCTTCCGCCCCGTGTAATGGCACAACGCAAGGGAAGAGTCTCCGACGATCAAGAACCGTCGCCTCTCTTCCGGAGGGAGTGAAATGCGCTGAAGGGCAGGAGTAAAGAGCTTCTCGACAAGACTCGAAGTCTTCGCAAAATACTGGAAGTCGGAAGCGCCTACGCTAAGATTGGCAATTCTGCGGCAAATGTCATAGTGCTTAGTGGAATCGATTGCACCGCCCGCCTTCGGTCCAAACGCCAGGGTGGCCAGATCCTGAGCATGTCGGTAAAGGATCTGTATCCAACCCCCCAGGGTGGAGTCACGAAGCACGGAGGCATCAATCTCGGTCTCCGAAAACACACGGACTCCGTGCTTGCGATAGAATCGCTCGTAAAGCACCGTCCAATGGGACGAAGGGTCCTCTTCACGCAGCTCCCGCCAGCGGTAGATGGGAATTGTGCCGAGAAATAAGTCGTCGTCGGCATCATCATCCTGTGGCTCAACCACAGCTTCCGCCAGGTCACTGAAACTCGGTGGAAGAAGGATGCCAGCCATGGCGTCAGCCAGGCGGTCGGGGTCCACTAGCGCTTGCTTGAACTCCGCGACACGCTGCTGGCGTTCCTCGTCAGTCAGAAACTCGGTCATGGTCGGCGAGGTGATGATGGCTGGGCACGCTGGGACTACAGGGGAGCTTGATCTAGCCGCTGCAGAGGAGTTCACTTCCTTAAAGGCTTTGTGAATAGCCCGTGCAAGAGGTTTACTGTAATTTTCTGATTCCTTCAGGCATTTAGCATGCTCGTGGCTACGAGTGCACTTCTTGTCATTGAGACGATTGTACACTGTTTGAAGGGTAGTGGCAACACACCACGGCTTTTTCACGGGAACACCCTTCTTGTTATGCAATCCGAACCTGCAACCATCAAATTTGGCATAAACAAACGGATGCCTATCAAGCCACTTCCTCACTTTGTCCCATCCCCAATACTCACAGTCCCTTGGCCATTCAACACAGTAGTCAACGGACGCCTTATCTAGGCCCTGAGAAAGATCAACGAATGATGCCCACAACTTCTTGAACTTTCTTCTGGCATCAAGCACAGCATCTCTATTTTTGGGAACCTTAAGGTTGATTCTAGTCCATTGACTGCCACCAGTGCAAGGCAAGCTAACCCATGTTAGTACACGAGCGCCAGCTCGGTGGTGTTCTTTGGCAATGTCGATGATGGCTCTACGGGTATCTGGTGAGTTAAGGTCCATGCTTTCGGTGACTCTAACTACCTTACACTCGGGAAACTCATGATGAGCTATTTCCCCAATGATGGAGTCATCACTACAGCAAACCTCTATAATGACCCGCTTCGTTTTGCTGTCGGGCCTCGAGTCGCTCGCAACGGCGGGCGGCGGAACGCTGGCCGGTGTAGCCTTACGGCTCTCGAGGTAAAGGGTTTTGTAAGGATGTCAGCAGCTTGAAGATTGGTGTTGATGTAAGCAAGGTCATAGTGCTTCCTACGAAACTGCTCTGCGATCCATCCTAAATTGATTCTTTGAGTCTTGTCAGAATGACAGAAGGCTGGGGATTTTCCAGACTCTAGGATGCGGATGGTGGCCTGATTATCCTCTAAGACAACTGGCTGAATCGAATGAGGCACAGACATTATTAGTCCGAAGTCGCAAGGTTTCCTAGTGACTCCAACCTCAGTATCGACACCACCCCCCGAACCCCTTATGCCCTCGGCTTCCCTCTGGAGGATGGCCTCCGCTTCCGCGTGGCGCGGTGGACCTTCTATACACGAGGATGCCATACTCGAAATCATCCGGAGGCAGAGTGCGTTCGTCTTCATCCAATTCTTCCCAAGCAACCGCCCTTTGATGCAAAGTCCACTTCCCTTTTTGGAGCAACCAAAGATCCCTGATAGGGTGACTAGTCAGCTCAACGGGAAAGGGTAAAGAGCTACTTTTGCTAAAAACCTCCACAATCCTTCCGTCTGCAAGGAGATGACGTCCTGTCTTGTTGATGGTCGAGATTCCCTGGAAAGGATAAGATTTGGGTTTGAAATCGCGCTTAGCAATGTCACTACGAAGAGGCTTGGGAGCTGTATCCCCCCCCGCGTTCAGGAGCACGCTCCATAGTGCAGATGAAGGAAGACCCAAGGCTCGCAGAGTAACGTTCGCACATACGACTTCAGCTTCAGTGGAACTAAGCGCGGTGCTCGTTTGCTTTTTGCTAAAAGCGGACAAGGGAAAGTAGGTGTTGGGTCCTACCAACGCGAGGAAACCTCCTGAAGTGCTTGTGTTGTCATGTTCGCCTGCGTGATCAGAATCAGCGAACAGCCAGAGCTTACACTTATCAAGGGAGTCTCCTTTTAAGCAGGTCATTCGATGGCCAAGAGTGGACGCAACATAACACATGAGTCTGTGCAGTGCCTTGTCGCAGTCGGCAGACCACTTAGTGACCCGGCTAGCTAAACCCTGGACAGCACGTAACAAGTCATAACGAGCCATCCTTGCTGCAAGCAGCAACTTCATGAGCACACGACTCGCAATAGGAGCAAGCTTGCCTTTGGGTTCAGCCTCCGCGTCAGTGGGGCGAGCGATTTTGTCATCATAGAAGGGCGTTGATACCTTTTTAAGGTTATGCCACTCGGGACCAGTGAGTTCTTTGTAGCGGTCGATGGCCTGCTGCAAGAAGGAACTCATGTCATAGACGACTTGTCTGGTCTTAGCATACATACAACCCTGATGATCACTCAACTGATTGACATCATAGAAAGCGTGTTTGCGGGCTGCTTTCTTGGCATTAAGTTTGTCTCTAATCTTTTTCACGGCTGCCATTGCGGAACGCTCGGTGTGACCGTTGGCGGCAAGATAAGTAGCACCTGTCCATAAGTGATCACGTTTGTGCTTAGCACCCCTCGTGTCCCAGAGCTCGTCTGGCGCGGCCTCAGAACCTAGAGGGCGCATCAATGTGAGTCTGTGCGGACTAAGGTCAAGTGCGACGGCTTCCGCCGCGCGAGGCTTGAACAACGCCTTGCGGGGCTGAACGTGATGTCGGACAACCATCCCTTCTTCAGGGTAGTATTCGGTGAAATCTTCTTTGGCTGCGGCAGTGGCAGGTTTGGCAGCGGGGTCAGGAAGGGATTTGTCGAAGACATGCGCAAAAGGATGATCGGCTTTTCCAAGCGATGAAGACTGAGATAAGTGTTCACATCCCAGATATCTTCCGATGGGAGTAGGTGTATCCATATCGATGCGAGAACCGATGAGTTCCCAACCCTTGGCTAGGTTCTCTTTTGGCCCGGCCATCTTGAAATCATCTACATACACGGCTAATAAAAGCTTCAATGTGGGATGATAAAAGACAGATGGCCATGCAGCGGGAAACACGAGCTCAAAACCAACCTCCCGTAAGCGCTTTTCGCAATGTTGCTCCCAGAAGCCCCCGCTGTCTGGGTGCCCGTAAAGAGCCAATCTGAGGCGGACGACGGGGTCCCTAAACTTGCCGACCCACTCCTTAGGCCAACGCTCACGTGGGAGCCTGACCCAAGTGTCAGCGCCTTTCAGAGTCGTTTGCGTGTACGCCTGTTTACCATCCCCCTGTTCCACATCGTGGCCGGGGGCATGGCCATAGGCGTCGAGAACCTTACCCGCTTCCATGGTGGCGGGACTAGAGCCCAGCTCACTAAAGAGAGCGGTGTCATTGTTCTCGTCCTTCACATTGTTGCCCTGAAAGACGGTCCTACCCTTGAACTTCCGTAAGGGATTCCCTTTAGGAAGCTCACTGCCCTTTTCCACGCAGATTTCAAAGATTTTGCCAACGTGGGCCTTCTTTCCTCTTTTGGCTGCCTCTTTAGAGACTTCTTCCCATTCACGAACAGATGACATGTCCCAGGCTTTCTTCTTCATCAACTTTTCCCATTCAACGTCAAGAGAAGCTTGGGCCTGAGGATCAGCTAACAGCTCTTTTCTTCCTACTGGCCTGGCAACCATAGCCATAGCTTCCTGAACTTGCTCGGCAGTAAGAGCGTGGGAAGCAGGGATCTTGTCCCTATGTTGATGACTAGACATGGGAACTGTAGGCATACATGGGAAATCTTTGACAGCTTCTTCCGAAGTGTGGGGTTTGGTAAGGATGTCGAACTCAGTACGACCAACCCATTTGAAGCTGAGCTTCTTGTTGCGCTTGCGTACATGACGCCATTCATCACAATCGGCTATGATGTCCGTACCTCCAATTGGCATGATTTTGGTCAATCTCTCTTTACCAAGAGCGGAGATAGGAACAGGACAATCAGTGAGATCAGGGGAGAACAGTTCACGTCTCGGAGAGTAGTGAAAGCGGATGAGCTTATCCCCCCGAATTGTCCATTCATCTTTAACCGGATTAGCTACTGCAGAGGGCCTGGCGCTGCTACTTGACGAGGGAGTTTCTCGGGCCTCGAGATCTTTCAAAGCTTGCTCTCGAGCCTCATCATCAATGGCCTTCTCCTTTTGTGCTTTAGAGAGACGGACCCATAGATCGCTCGGAATGCTGTCCGGCTTTCTAGAACCTCTAGTCCCCCCGTAACGACGACCTAGTGTACCCCCCGAATCATAGTACTTCCCACCTTCCGGCAGAGGAATCTCCTTGCCGGTTTTGGGGTGGAGAACTTTAGGGGGCTCAACCTTCCGGTCGGCGTCAGAAGCTTCAGCGGCCTGTTCAGCTGAGGGCTCAGCGTCCTGATTGTGGAGTGACTCCGTCGCTGGTCGCTCGAGGGCATCGGCAGCGAGACCTTGTTGCACACGTTCGTACCTCTGTTTCATGGGAAAAGTGAAATCACCTTCAGGCACCTTGAACTGGTATGCTCTTATGGGCTTGATGCATTCATGGAAGTCCTGTCGATTTAACTCTTTCAGCGAAAGAACCAATACCTCGTGCTTCCATTTCATGCCCGGCTGAAAATGATATCCCACGAAAACACCTGGTTCAGCAGTTGGCTCGAACCTTTCACGATTCTTGCGCTTTTTCTTGGGTCCAACCCAATAGTCGATTCTGCAACCAAAGGGAATGACCTTTCCCGGGAACTGGCTCCCGAAACGCTTGAACCACGGTGTAAACTTCGCCCCATGGGGGTTACTTATATTCACAGCGGTACACGCATGCTCGAGAGCCTGTGGCCAGTACACATGCGAGAGCCCGGCCTGAAGCAAATTGCTCCTAGTACCCTCGGTGGTGGCGCGCACTGCGCGTTCTGCGATCGCGTTGGATTGATGAATATACGCTTTGGATTGTTCATGTCTCCAACCTAAGAACTTGGCGGCAGAGATGAGTTCTTTAGCTTGATCGCTGTAGAATACCCCTACCTCGTCAGAGGAGGAAACGAAATGTTGCAATGCTGCAATGCACTCATCCTCTGACCTCAGTGCTGAAGGGTAGGCATACGTAAAAGAAGTCGCAACATCCTTCAGTACGAGGGCCAATCTGGATTCTTCTATAACCGTATCCCTATCACGGTACACAATGATGTGATCCGCAGTGATATGGTCTCCAAACGCCTTAGCTTCGACGCTGTGCCAGCCATCCGTTTGGTACGAAGGCGGCTTGTACATCTTAGCTCTTTGGCAAACATCACAGAATGGATTTTTGGGAAGGTGCGTCATGAGATGCGCCGCTGACTTGGCTTCTTTCTTCAAATTCTCAATGCGCCTCGACCTCTTGCCTTCCCCACCACTACCCTCACCAGGATCCCCATCTGGAGCATGCCTCTCTCCTTCCGGAGGAGGAGGGAGGACGCTCGGCTCACCTGAATCGGGTTTCGGCGACCTGATCAGTTCCGTTTCATCAAGGAACTCTTCATCCGGAGATGAAGGGATGGGGGCAACAGCTTCTTTCAATAACCCCTCGACTTTTGACCAATCTGGTTCATCCGAAGGTGGTTCGGCTTTGGAGGCTTCTTTGGCAATCTTCTTCTTGTCTGAGGGTTCCTCAGGCTTCTTTTTCAACTTCACTTTAGGCTTGCTTTTCGGTTCTGGGGCCGGAGCTGGAGGATCCATAGTAGCTAACTCGTAAAGAGTCATCTCCTCATCGATTTCCGCAGGCACTGCTGGAGGGAAGTTCTTCTGTTTCGGCAGCAAGAACCCCAGTGACTTAAGCTTCTCTAGCTGATGCGAATCCAGCCTGTGCACAGCGCGATTGACGTATCCCGTGATGCTCCAACGCTCGCCCTTCCAGGGAGTGACGCAATGGAAAGTCTTTGGATCGAAGGAAATGATCTTCGACTTCGACCTGTGCAAACGACCTCCCAGTTTGGCACCAGTGGGGGCGATCTTGTTGATGCAACCTGGTTCATCCTTCCGGACGGTGTCATCGTGAATCCACAATTCGCCTCCGGTGAAATCGCCGATTGCAATGGTGTAGTTGAGGTGTTCACGGTGATTGTTGACATCCTTGTGCATTTTAACGCCTGAGTTCTGATTGACAGCAATCGATGTTATTGGGCCATCCGCTCCATGATGTTTAAGATAGGACAGAAGGTACTTAATCACCTTGGGGTAGGAATGAGTGCGATTGGTTATCCCTTGCATCCCCCCATGTGAAAAAGCCCCGAAAATCATGTACTTCGAGTCCTTACTGTCCTTCGGTTTGATGGCTTTCCTGTTGAACCTAGATTGCTTAAAGTTTGAGTCCTTCAGCAATCGCAAGCATGCCTGATGGGAGAAATCCTGCTCCTGGATAAGTTGCGCGGCAATCTGTTCTGGGTTGGTGATGGTCTCAACAGCATCATCCGTATCGATCCGAGTAGACTCGTCTTGAATGGGCAGGACAAGCGATACCCTCCTTCCAAGACTTCAAGTACGGAACGTTATCCTTCACATCAAGGAAAACCTTGTCACCTCCCGGACTCCTGAAATAGGGTCTCTGAAATCCTTTCCAAATGAAGTCGTAACCCAGATCCATGCATCTCTGTCCTACTGAAAGAACATTGGGAGTGTCGGGGAGAACATAAGGCTTGGCTATGCTGTTGAGGGATGGTATCCCTACATCACATTGCGTGCCTGCGTAACTCGGTCCATTCGCAGTGCAAATGTTTATTGTTCAAAACCGTGCTTGTTATGAAATGTCATGTCGTGTTTGAACACTTCAAGCATGACACAATCTTCATCAAGCAACATGCATTCTGCTCACATCACTCGCTCTCGTTCGAATCTTTTCACGTTGTGGGGAAACAGTACCGAGCACGGCTGGTTGGATCTCGATCCCTCCTGTAAGACCCAAGACTGTTGTTGAGTCTCGAAATGTCCTGTGAGACACAGGGCTCCTTTTCCCTTCGAGAGGAAAATACAGCTAACTCACGGCCTCTCACAGGTTCGGCCTAAGTGTGACGGCCTGAACAGGATATCCATGTGGTTCAGAACGACAGTTCAAGAAGTTTCTGGCTGTCTCTGAGAGCTTGACGAGGCAGCTTCACTTGGTTGCTCCAAGTCAGGTGCAGGGTTCACAAACTGCCACTGAGACTGACGAGCTGCAACAGCCTCCTGTTGCCGCATCTCGCGGTCTGCCATGAGGTCGTCCAATGCCTCAGCCACCTTCATGAGGGAATCCATATTCAAAGAGTGGAGCCACACCCGAAAATCGTTTAGCTGATCGCGCGTCAACGACCGCGCCATGAAGAGTGCTGAGAAAAGTACAGCGATGAAAAGAGCAAGACTCGAGCCTTTATGCGTCAAGCAAATAAGCGGAACTGTCACCACATGAAGTAAGGCCCGCACTAACAAAGGTTCCTTATTGCACACGCTCATTGAGCTGCCTGGTCCCTTACCGGAGACTTCGTATGCACACGAGTCCTCTCCTGACGTGGTTGCGAAAACGTTTACATTAGATTAAAAGGGTGGCGAGGGTGGGTTTTTCGAAAACAATCTATCAGCTTCTAAGAGCACTTTCCGGGCATCCTGCCCTCTGAGAGGTCCCGCTGCGACGGGTGTATAAGTAAATACAAATCCTGCATGAACAAGCATAAAACTGATCAAGCGTTGGAAATAAGTTGTGCAAAAAGGCAAGCACTGAAACAACAAGCAAATGTTTTGTTCACCACAACATTTTGATGTTGTTTCCTTTGAACAATAAAGCTCTATCTTCTCCAGGCATTCGAAGAACGATACTTATTGTTCAAAACCGTGCTTGTTATGAAATGTCATGTCGTGTTTGAACACTTCAAGCATGACACAATCTTCATCAAGCAACATGCATTCTGCTCACATCACTCGCTCTCGTTCGAATCTTTTCACGTTGTGGGGAAACAGTACCGAGCACGGCTGGTTGGATCTCGATCCCTCCTGTAAGACCCAAGACTGTTGTTGAGTCTCGAAATGTCCTGTGAGACACAGGGCTCCTTTCCCCATTCACCTGAGCCATGTGTCAAACCTTCAGTTTCGAGGCCCTCTTCACAATTGCCGAAACGATCCTCCTCGCTTCATGCGATTCGTCCTTGAATCCTAACTTCCTAACCAAATCAAGTTGGAACCTTGAAGGTTGATCTGCAAGATTCGCTGGGGAGGCAACTCTTGCATACCACGGTAGAAATCCGTGAACATATTCCAGGAAGTTTGCTTCATCCACCAACATTCCAGCAACTCCTTTCTTAGCAGATCCCGAGATGTAGGCGTGTCGGGCAGCATCATTGTCGAGGTAGACGATTACCCCAGTTCCAGCAGTCGCTCCATGCTGGGAATACGATTCAGCAAAGGCTGCAGTCTGGCCTGTTAGCAACTTCAAACCAACCAAAACCCCAAGCATTTCCAGCTCATAGATAATGGTTTGCTCATCCTCCATAGATAGCACTTGAGTCTGGATTTCCGAGATCGGAACACTGAAGAATGACAGCGCTGTCCCACTCCCCGTAAGGAGCACACCACCTAATCCACCAGACCTTGTCTCGGTTTCGAAGGCTGCATCGGTGAGTATCATAAACGATCTGCACGACACCTGTCCCACTAGCCTGGGCTGAGCAGCGTCTAAGAACTTGCAGAACTCTTCCAAAAGGTCTTTAGTGTATCCCGGAATTTTCCGCCTCCCACCATAGGCATGTCTCGTGATCTCAACCAGACACCTCCTGCCTAACCTTCCGAAGAACTGAGCTTGTGCGAACTGTAATCGGCCCCTCAGTTGCAGGGCCTCCTTCTGACTCATCAAACCATTCTCCAGGTGACCTCTGATGGCTGTGACCAACTCTCGACGCCTTCGTTCAGTGTTCTTAACTTTCAGGACCCCTGTCCCTGTTTGGTCCATCTCAAACAAAACGCCCAAAGCCTCGAAACTTGTGCTCCACTCCGTAGTCTTGTCTGATGACAGCTTCCAACCCAACAGTTTCATGACCTCATCAAAGGTATACCCACACGAACTCCTGTCACCGCTCAATGCGAGGAGAACAAAGTCGTCAAAGTAATTCGTCGTAGGGATTCTGGCTCCTTTCACCAGGATCGTCCAAAGAGCCCTCGCAACCCTCAAGAAGAAGTATACTGCTTTCGTGGAACCAAAAGGTACCGCCAGTTGCTGGAATAATTTGGGCTTCCCCTCAAACGGGTCGTATACTGCCAAGTATGAAAATCTTAAACTCTCATCTGAAATGGCCAACTGTCGATAGGCGCTTTTCAGGTCAGCCGTCTTCCCGAAGAGTTCCAACAGTCCTTTTTTCCTAGCGGCCTTCGATAGCTTGGTAATTAGGAGTGCGATCTCGTCAATTGAATGTGTAACAGGTTTCTCGGAGACGGTAACCGTGTCGTTAATGAGACTGGAAGAGTAGTTGTCGATAGGTCGGAGTTTGCCTCCCTGCATCAGAGGGAAACGGGAACTCACCAAACAGCCTTTGGGGAGATGGCGAACGTCGAAAGGTCCTGCGAGGTGACCCTTCTCAACCTCCTCTAACGTTTTCTCCCACAACAGCGTGTCCATGTTTCTATCACCACTGGATATTGTCCTGGCGAAAATCTGTTCACACACCTGGTCAGACATGTCCACAAGCTGTTCAATGTCCATCCTGGCTGGCTTCAGTTTCGCATCCAAAACTCCTGTCACTGGGATAGGTCCTGTGAGCGTGGCTCCCTGAATGAGCTCCTGCACCACGCCCATATCATCATATTGAATGTCTTGAAGCATTTCTTGGAAGAGGAGGATACGTTTCGGTCCGAGGATCGCTTCTCGATGGGTGGACATACCAGCCTTCAGCTGTGCCTCCTCTGGCTCCAGTTCTTTGGCTCTTCTAGCCCATTTCTCAAGGTAAAACTTTCTCTGGGATCTCACCGAACCTGGACGATGTACAAGTTGCTCGATCAACTTCTCTAATGGTTTGTTGCATTTAGACAGCTGATGATAAGGGTGTCCTAGCTTTGCTGCCTTTCCAATAAATTCAATCGGATCCCAAGGAATCCCCACTCTCAGCACTGAGGCACCATCCAGTTGCTGCATTTCCTGCTGAAGCTGCGGGCTCAAGTTCCCCCCTGTCTGAGTCCGCGACAGAAGCTGGGAATCCACCGGCAGGGCGGCCATCCCCGGCAACACTCGGATGCCATCCGGAATCCGCCATTCCTGCTTGAGACGCTTGCATCCTGAGAAAGGGTCCTCAGTCACTGATCTAGGCAGCAGCACATAGACGACCACCTTCCATTCCGGCATGACCTCATTCAAGTGCCCCCGAGGTTGGTGCATGGCCGACACTCGAATGGCCTTATTGGCCAAAGAAGGGTTTTGGCACAGAAGTTTTCTCGCTGTGACGCCAGCCGCGAAGACCTCAGCCAAAGCAGTCGCGAAACCACGGGGGTAGGCCCCTGAGGAGGTCTCCAGTGTTGTCGACTTCCCTGCCGGTTCTCGCCCTTCGCGCCTAACCGTGGTGATTTCAGGAAGGTTCGACATCACAAAACTCCGCTGCTGATTCGCAGGGTCCCAGCATCCCCACTTTACTTCGACCCAATGGGGTGCTTGCTGAGCGTCTGGAAGTTGGTTCAAATTATCCCAAAATGGGGACTTGCAAGAGCCTTCGACCACTAACGGCAAGTCTCTGTCGAGGCATCCATTGATAACCGCGAAAACAAATGCCGCAGAGATAGGGTCCAAGGTGAGCTTTGGTATGCAAATCAGCACCCCCGCAATCTTTCGTTTGTCCAACCAAGTAAGAACAGAATCACAAGCTGTCCTAGAGGACAGGTCCATTTGCAAAACAGGTGCCATAGCGGACTTGTGTTTAACACGATCCACTCCATAAGCAAAATAACCCTGCGCGAGCAGAGCCGCAGCCACACGGGCCTGCCCAGCAAAACATTGAAGGATCGCACGGGTAGGTCCCCCGTGCTGTTCATTCGAGAAAACTTGTTGCGGCTCTGTAGCCGAAGAACACTGCTCGCTCCGAGAAGATGTCTCCTCGCCGGTTTGGAAAACTGGCAGTGTCGTGGCCGACGGCATTGAAGCCATCGAAAAAGAACATTCAATGTCACATTCACAACCTTCGGCAACCCCAACCGCAGATACGGGTTCCAATCCCGCACCTGAAGGTAAGGCCTCCATACCGACCTCCTGGTTCGGAGCAGAGATGACGCCACTAACGGATTCATCCTGAGGAACCATCTCAACATCCTGAGCCAGCGAAGTCTCATCGAGACCAGGATCACCTAGTCACAGCTTTTTAGGCTTCAGCGGGCACTTGGTAACCGGGTGGTCACCACCACACTTGTAGATGATGCAACCATGATCACCCCTCTGACAATTGGCGTCCGTGCACCCGCCGAGGTTGAAACTATAGCAAACCTTGTTGCCCTTCTTGTTCCATGCGGACGCTCCCTGGTAACGTAGGCCCTCGGGTAGCCATTCCGACTTGCCAGCCCCGAAACCTTTCCCTATGCCAGCCTTCTCCTTGCCCTTGGGCGAGGGTTTGCCCTTTCCGGACCATGACTCGAAGCCCCTGGGGCTCCAAAAGGACTTCCCCTTGCCCGGCTTACCTTTGTTCGGAGCATGCTCGTACGGATGACTACGGTTGCCTTTTCCCAATCGCAACTTTCCTCCACCTTCAAAATCCCCCAAAGGAAGGAGCGCAACGATCAAATCGTAATCCTGCAGCACTGAAGAAATCCTGGCATCCAAGGGCAAAGTCCCCGATGCGTCTGCACGAACCTCTGCTCCTGCCTCGGACATCTTTGCGAACGCCAACTTGTCAGCTCGCAGAATCTGCCTCAAGGAAACCTTACGGTAACCTTGTTGAGCTGGTTTGGTGAGGTACTTGAAAAGCGAGGAGATGTAAGCCTCATGCTTGTCCCAACTAATCAGCCTGGCGAATGCATATGCAACTCCCCGTCTTCTAAGGGCGTTTAACACCTGGAGGGATCCCTCTATATCACGATCTTCCATGCCAGAAGACTCCGTAACTTTGAGTTTTCCCCCTTCGAGGGAGAGGCTTGTGGTCAACGGCTTCAAGTTCTGAACTTCCTCCTCGCGGCTGTGGCATTTTTCCGGGCCAATGTACTTAAGGCATCGGTTTTCCCACTGCTGAACGGTCATGTCCAACAAGGCATGACTCGGCTCTAACTGGCCAGTCAGAGAAATCCCCGAAAGCTGAGTGCGCAACTGGTCCATGCGTGCATTACGCTCAGCGAGTCCCACCTTCTTAGGCGCAACACCCTCGGATGGTTCTGCCATGTCCTTAAGGGAGGCCACCAACATCGTCTGGGCCTCAAGAATCAACCGTCTCAGTGATGCCTTCTCGCCCACCGTAAGGTCTGCCAGTACTGCTGTGCTCCATGTATCGAAATCCGATTGAGCCAGGAGTTGCCCCGGCTGGCCCACGCAAAAGGCCAACTGGGCCAAGGTTTTGACCCCTTCGGCAGTTAGTGCATCAACGACCCGCTTGGTTAACAAAATCTCCTCTGCTCTCTGAAGGAAGTAAGGGGCCGAGTCCACTGAACTTGTCATGGCCGCTACAAGCTGCACGAGCCAAACAAACACTCGCAAAAAGAGACCTCACACCCGAGTCTGCGAGCTGGCATGACGGCAAACTCACCCTGCTATTTTCCAACTACGCTCGTGCTCACCACCTCTCCATGAGGGGAAAGTGGCTCTAAGAGAAACATTTAGAACACTGAGGGTAAGCATGTGCCCTGACCATAGGGACGCGGCGGTAGTGATCGCCAAAAGCTCTACCGCACAAAAACAAAGCAGACCCAAGTGTGGTTCTGTGCAAGACCTGACTTGTAGGGTGAGCCCAGTAGGAGGGGCTCTCCGAATTATCCTCCTCCGAATCAGAAGCATCTGAAACTACAGCCAAAGCAGTGTCCTGATCGTCGGGCGTGTCCCCCTGACTGGTTTCATCATCTCCAGGTGTAACCGCCGCGGACTCCATGATCTTTTGACGGTTCCAGCCTTGAGCAAAGTGGCCGCTCCTAGTTTGGTCAGGAAAGAATTTTCCTGACGCAACCGCTTCCAGGATAATGATGTACTCGCGCAACGCAGCACTCTGCAGCTCCCGACCGTACACCGCGTCTGATCCTGTAGCAGCGTCAGCGTGATGACCAAGAACGCGCTTAGTCTCCCTCAGCATGCCGAATTTGGAGCACCACACGAGGGTGGTCGCCTTGAGAGAATGACTAGACAATGGCTTTTCTGAATCAGGACGAGGGAGTAGAAAACGCAGCCAGCGGGTCACTTCACTAGATGACAGGGGGTCCGAAGACCAACTCCCATCAGGCCGAGGGGCCGGCAGGAAAGGGACATCAATCCCATCATTCAGCAACCCAGCTTCAACTCTCAACTCCAGCAGCAGTTGTCCCAACGGGACTTTAGCAATACCAATTCCCGGAATCACCAAGGGAAGGATTCGGCGTTGCTGAGCATCAAGCCGTGAAGTTTTGTGGTGGAGGGTACCGAGTTCAATGAAACCGTGACTCCAATCCGCGCCACTCTTGTCAATAATCAAAGGTTGAATACAACGAACATCAGAAGCTCTAGCTCTGCCGTAAAGCATGGCCAGGAAATGAACTGCACCACATCTATCGATAAGGGAGATACCCTCATCCTGAGCGATTGCATGAAGCTGCAACACCTCGTGTACCTGCAGAGGGGGAGCCGGGTCCCATGGACTCTTGTTGGCCAGAGCTTTAGCCACCAGTCCGTTGACACGTGCACTCTGAAAAACTTCAAGACGTACCCGCAATCCCAGGGCATGATAACTCCATTTGATGGCCTTTAGACACGTATCCAAAGTGGTGGCAGCTGTTCGGGGCAGCTTCAAGACGCAGTTGACAAAAGACCAAACGACCTTTTCAGGAAAAGGAGGAAGGTTCCCTGACTTTACCAGCCATTCACAAAATGTGCGAATTGGCCCCACATGCTTCAAAACTGTGGCTGGGGATTTGCCAGCCAGAATCGCCTGCAATGAGTCCTGACCAGTCTCTGTATCATCTTCCATGAGAGTACACAAGTCAAAGAAACTAGCAAAGGATTGGAGCAAGAGCAAAACCTTCTGATAAGCTTCGTGCTGACGGTCTCGCGAGCTCGCTCCCCGACGGGCCTTAACTGCACGAGTCCAGGCCTGGCAATGCGACGTTGCTGTATCTGCTATACTTGTCGAAGACTGCGTGCCAGCTGTTAAGGCAGTCATCGGTTGTGTTCTCCCGCCCTGGTAAGGCACGCCCAACCCTTGAGGGAACATCGCCTTCATCGGGTCAAAAATGCACAACATGCTAGGCTGTTCCCAAGGCTGGCTGGGCAAAGCTGATCGTGCATGGATCTGGTTACGAAAGAACAATTCAGCCTCGCTGGAGCTGGGGTCTCGACCGGACATGACGAGGAATACCAATCAGCCAGTCCCCAGATGCTACATGAATACTGAGCCGATCCATCACAAAACAACAAAGTGAGTTATCCCTGCTGGCGCATTGGATGCATGTGCAGCGACACAACACTCACGTGTGCAAACACTCACATGTGCAAAATGAATTGTTTCCGATCTGCCTGATCGCTGCATCCTGTGCTGTTCATACTAAGGGTCCGGCTCACCCTGTCAGCGAGGCCACCCCACTGCTATACCGCGAAGCACAACATGCTTGGGCGAGAGCAGAAAATGCTCACCCGAGCGTACCGAGCCCGAGTCTCGGCATGCCGAGTGGAGGTAATCGTGCCCACCTTCCACCTGAGGAGTGGGACCCGGGAGCTCAGCTTCCACCACCAACATAGCCCCTCCGAGGGACTTAGCCCGGCTCGCTGTCTTCTTCACAGCAGCCACCATGGAATCTTTCGAGTACCCCACGAGGGCACCCCGAGCAGAAAATCCATAAGCCGGGAAACCGTCTTCACGATTGTCCCCCACAGTGATTTCTCCACATTGGGCCACGCCAATCACCGAGGCAAAACTTGTGCCATGACACATCGTGGCCTGGTTGGCATAGTTGGGATCATGGACAAAGCTCGGCCCCTTGATGTTGCATCCCACGAACAAAACGTTCTGGCCCGGGACATCAAAAGTGAACATCTCCGGCCCAACCTTTTGGGCAAGATCACCATCGCCCTCCAAGGGACGTCCGTAATGCCGGAAGGCCCCCATAATCGTGGCCATTCTGCCAGCAACTGCATCAGGCACCGAAAGGTGGGACATATGGGGCTTGTACTCCGAGGCCTCGGCAAATTGGGCCGGGATCTTGTTCCACGGGTACTTCCACCAGGGCTCAAGCTGCCCCTTCTCGACCAACTCCCGTGCGCTGAGGGGTCGATCCGTGGCAGCCCAAGCTGCCGTGTTGGCCGACTCCCATAGGGCTTTGAGGTATTCCCCATCATCAGCTTCTTCATCTTCCAGGGAGAGCTCCTCTTGTCCTGCCTTATCGGCAGCTGCCTTTCGGGCTTCGGCCGCCTTGATTTCCTCAGGTGTGGCCTCCTTAACATCATAACTCGCAGCAGGCCTCTCCTGAGGCTTGCTTTTCTTCCAATTCTCACTCTGCCACTTGTTCCATGGCCGTTGGGGTTTCTTCCATTGAGACTGAGACTTCCAACTGTCTCTCCAACTGGAGGGTGTCTCTTGCACATTGCCCCCTGGTCCGATCAAGGCCGGTTGCTGCATCACCGGCACCTGTTGCCATACATGCCCTGGGCTTGCCATAGGCAACGCGGGTGGTGGTGGCATGGGTGGTGGCGCCGTTTCGCGGCGGGGTGGGGTGCTCCCACGGCTGCGTTCCGTCCTCCTGGACCCACGCCGACCCCTTGAACGATCTCTCGTTCGCTCTCTTGAGCGCGAGTCTGAGCTGCTACGGCGCCTACGGCGTCTGCCCCGGGAATCCGTCCCAAAAGGAGGCATCAAAGGCCATGGGTACATCTGACCCACCAGGCACCTGCCTTCGTGTCACAGGTTCCGTGCTCCTGCACAAAAATGCCCCGGCGAGTCTCGCCACGAACTAAGGTTTTGGGCCAAAGAAAAACAAATAATGCACGAACACTTGCTGCAATGACCACATCTGTGTCTACCACCGATACTCTGCGGTGCTGATCCTTCCTTTCCGTGTTGATACACGTCACGTGGCTGCACGGCCCTTCTCGGCCGGCCCTCTTGGGCTCTATACTTCTCATGAGAGCACTTCTGGCTCGAGCTTTCGGCTCAGAATCGAAAACACGACCTAGGTCGTGTGATCAAGCTTGCACAGAAAAACAAGTCCCAAAACGATTCTCCAACACTGCACTGCATCTCGATGCACATACGTCTGTCATTTGTCGTGAGGTTGCCAAACAAATGCACTTCTCCTCTAACCAAAACAACGTACCCAACACAAAGCCTCGACAACAGGCAACTAGGCCCGAGGCGAGATCTGCACCCGAATGTATCAAGCACTCTGAGCTCAGGGCCGCCAACATCGCAGACGCCACGATCCAACGGTATTACAGGTATCCTGATGTTAACCAGAACAACGTGAGTAAAAATGGTCTCTACAAGTGCTCGAACATATAAGGTTTGCCAGCATTCGGCCAAAGTCAAACCGATGCACTGTTTTCTCTTGCCCTTTCTGACAAGGTTTCGTCTATGGACAGTCACATCTGTCTCGAATTCACCAGTCATGGTGAGTACGGACCAGGCCTCCGGCCAGGCCTGAAATGCCTCATGCGAATCGCTAACGATGGGAACTGAGGTGGAGGCATGGGCTCCCGGTTGTACATCCTGATCCCCGCGATCGTCAGGGACCACACCATCATGTCTGCATGAAGTCGGAATGACTCCTGAAGGTGCCTAAGTAAATCAAACTGCAGCTCAACCATGTGTCGCAAAGCGTGGATCGCCTGAAAGAGCTGTTCGACATCACAGCCAAGAACTGACGTTGATGTCTGTTGCTGACTCTGAAACGTCAAAAATGACTCGCGAGCCTTGCGAATGTCACCTTCCAAAGATGCAATGTGTTGTAAACATCGGCGAAGACGAGAATGATGTTCCATAATTTTCGTATCAATCTCCCACAAAGCAACTCTATCATATTCACAGAAGCTGAAAGGACGATCTGCATGAGTCTCCACAGTGGAGTCTTCCATGGGATGATTTTCGTCAATATGACGGGCTAACGAATCCCTGAGGGCAGTCATAAGTACCAACCCCCTGAAGCACTTCGAGCCTCAAAGAAAAACACGAGGTGCAAAACACGTGTCCCTGCTCCACATAAAAACTGCGGAAAGAAATGAGCAGCACTCAGGGCCAGGCTCATACTGTCTCCAGCTCATGGAAAAAGAGCATGGAAAGCTGATCGAAAACGTCTCACGAACGACTCCAGCCAAGATAAGCGTGCATCACTTTGTTGAACACGTGCTTCCAACACACGCAAGCGACTGGATATGTCTTCAAGGGCTCGACTGAGTTCACCAAGTTCATCTTGATGCCTTTCACACATAGCATGCACATCAACCACATGCCGATGCACCAAACTGACTGTGCCAGTCCCACTAGAGGACGGTGTCTGGGGCTCCGAAGCTGCACCATCTGCCATGGCTCAAGCTAACCCCCCTTTTTCGAAAACAATCTATCAGCTTCTAAGAGCACTTTCCGGGCATCCTGCCCTCTGAGAGGTCCCGCTGCGACGGGTGTATAAGTAAATACAAATCCTGCATGAACAAGCATAAAACTGATCAAGCGTTGGAAATAAGTTGTGCAAAAAGGCAAGCACTGAAACAACAAGCAAATGTTTTGTTCACCACAACATTTTGATGTTGTTTCCTTTGAACAATAAAGCTCTATCTTCTCCAGGCATTCGAAGAACGATACTGATTGGGCAGTCCGATTCGTACGGATGCAGATTCACAAGCTCCCGCTCTGAGATGAGATCCTGAGCACTCCCTGTGTCACCAATCCATTCGATGGGTGGCGATTCTGATGATAGTTGAACCTTAGCGGGACAAGACACTCTCAACCCTTTTGGAATGCAATAGTTGCAACCAAACTCCGTATCGCAACAGTAATTGCAACGGCTTGGTTTGTCCTCCAGACTGTCTTTGACCGTAGCTCTCAACATGCGAGCGGCCATAAGTGCATCTCTGGTGGATTGATTGTCTGGCTTGGGAATGTAGTCAACAGACCACTTCTTGTCATACCTGCGCTGAGGATTCTCAACAGGGAACTTAAGCTCTCCATCTCTGAGTGGGAAGTTGATGTACATTGGGCTGTTGTCAAAAGACACTGCTGGTAGCGCCAAACGCATGTCAGTGGAACACTGAGGGGGCCAGTACGACTCATCCTTCCGGAGAGTAAAAGCGTCGGCTTGGGAAGCCGTGCCGGCCATCATTGCTCCTAGAAGGCAAACTGCTGCAGGGAGAGAAGGTCCGCCACTCCTCCTTCGAGCTGAGCCCTTCGAGTTCCCGGAGCCATGTGATCCTTTCGAACCCTTGCTTCCCTTAGAACCCTTGGAGCTAGCCCTGGAGCCCTTGCGTTCCTTCTTCTTCTTCTTGTCCTTGCCCTTGTCAGGGCGCGCAGATCCCTTCTGACTTCCGTCGGGTGTAGCAGCGGCACCTGGCTTTCCGGTGTGCATGAATTTGCAATTCTCTCCACGGTCGCAACGACCTTGTTTGTAGAACTTGCACACTCGAGGCTTTCCTGACGGGGAGTTGGGTCTAGAAGGACTTCTCCTCGGCCTCCGCCGGGTGACTGCGATCTGCCACGTCCGCTGGGCGTCTGGTGCTTGTATTTACAACTGCCACCATTCTTGCAACTGCCGTTCTTGACAAAAGAGATGCAAAACCCTTTGGGTACTTTCTTGGGTGCAGGCGCAGTAGGAACAGCAGGAGCTCCAGTTTGCTTGGCAATCCGCTCCCGATTCCTCTCGAGCCTTTTGCGATTCAAGTGGCTATTGGCGGCGTCGTAGAGAAATTTAAACGATCTTTCACTGGAGCCTTCGGCAGCCCTTTCATAGATGGCAATATCGTGCTGAAGTGCTTTGCATTTCTTTACCTGCCTATGAAAGAGCGGTTCGAGAACCTTGTCTTCAGGGGTGGTCTGAATGCCTGAAAGCACCGTATCCCAGTTCCTAACGAACATCACAAGGTTTTCGTTTACCAACGTCACTGAAAGGAGGTCTTCCATGTCATACACGGAATTGTGTAGGATGTTTGTAGCAAAGTGCTGATGAAGGAGAAACAGGATTTGTCTACCCCTCACTAGCCTCCCGGCGTGAGCCTCCCTCTCCTTGAGGGTGTCCATTTGGCGCGCGAAGTCACCTTCAAGGACATTTGTCACTGCCGACAAGACCTTGGCATCGAGAGTAGAGAAGCCACCTGTGTCCCTTAACTCTTCTTCCTTAGAGTCCTTGTCCCATACCTTCGAAAGCCATTCAAAAGCTTCATCCGGCTTATTGGACGCTGCAACTACAGCTTCACGAACCCTAATTCGCCAGTTCCTGTACTGTTCAGGTGTCGGGAACTTGGGGAACAGGATCTTCTCGGCCTCCTTGGATTTGGTCTTGTTTACATCCTCATCAACTTCCTCCTTCTCGTTAGTCTTTCCTTTGGCAAGTTGCTTGATGATTGCCTTGAGCTGCTTGGGCGAGAGATCAGAAGAGGAACTTGAATCCCTCTTCTTGCTTTTCTTGTCTTTCTTCTTGCTCTTTTTCTTTTTATGACTGCTGCTCGAGTCATCATCATCGCTGCCGTCATCATCTCCATCAGGGCCTCCCCCGTCAGGGTGGCGTCGGGGCCTTGACCCTTTGGCGTCCTGAGGCGGAGTATTGATGGGATAGGTAGGGATCAGACCCGGTGGCGCAGACGGGGCGGACCCCGTTGTGCTTGCATGAGCCTGCAGAGCCGCGATGGCCTGGTTTAGCTGCGATTTCAGTTCAGCATTCTCCTTTTCAGCCATCTTTCTCTTCTCTGACTCGTGACTCATCATCACCCTGAAATCCCTAACTTCAGCAGTCAAGCGTGAAATCTCAACCTCAGATGTCGCCTGAACTGCATGTGTTGCCTGAGCAGCGGCGACACGGGCACTGTCCATTTCAGCATTGAGGAGATCCGCGTTGCTGACGGCCTTAGCTTCCGCTTGGTGAAGTTGATCACGCAGCGTCAGCGTGGCTCTCAGCAGCGCTTAGTCTTTGGGCCAAAGCTTGAGCTTCACCTCGTGCCACGTTGATCTCATTGGCCTGCGAGTCAAGCTGCGACTGACCTGTTGCCAATCTCTGTTTGGCCTGTGTCTCCTCACTACCTAATCTGGTTTCGGCCTGAGCAAGTTCAACTCTGAGTTGTGACACTCCCGACATGACATTCATACCAATTGCTTGGAGTTGCTCCTGAAAATTGTTTGCGATCTGACCAATGATCTGATTGTGGCGATGTTCAGCTATTTGCTCGAGTAACGGCGACCTGTCGTTCTGAACAAACACATTGCTAATGTTTGCTTGATTCTGCAGGATTCGCTGATCGCCGATTGTCAAACTGTTCATAGTCGAGGAGGTCGGTGGGAAAAGACTCTGGGCTGACGGACTAATATCTTGGGATGAGCTTCCTCCGGCTGCTATCGGAAGGCTGGCCGGTGGTTGTCTAGCACTAGGGGACACAACCTGCCAAGGCGCGGACGCAGTCTGACGGCTCGAGGCACCGGTGGTGACACCGGCCTCGGAAACTGCACCCTTCTGAAAGAGCCTATGGTCGTGTAGCCTTAGTGCCGTTGTGGTCAACGGGAGCTCACCCTCCCGGGGAGCGGCGTCCTCACCTGGAGCATTACCATCAAAGGACATGCTCAGGTTGCTCGCTCCGTCGTCCGGGACTGGTATGCCTGCAGGACCTAGCGGAGCTTGGTCCGTCATCACAGAGTGGTCAAACTAGCGTGGTACTACGGCTGATAACCTATTGTTACCAGCAGACAGCCCCACGCCCTTTTTCTTGAGCCATGAGCGAACAACGGTAAGTAACGAAATGTCTTTCTGTAACAACAGTTTAGGGTTTAGGGTTTAGGGTTTAGGGTTTAGGGTTTAGGGTTTAGGGTTTAGGGTTTAGGGTTTAGGGTGTAGGGTGTAGGGTTTATGGCACAAATCAAGAGCCCAGCAAAACCAACAAACCGCCAAAATGTCTGCGTCAAACATATCCATGGCTCTTGGGTCGACAATGGCTCTCTGGTGGTTGGGCTCCTCTCATCTGAGCTAAGCCACTCCGCAATGAGACCCCTTTCGTAGGTGATTCCATCTGCTGCGACGACCGGGTCTTCCTCTTCTGAACTTGGAACCCCAGCAAAAATTAATTTTTTTGCTGTTTCTTAGGAATTATAGTACCCCAAAAAGTCAAATTATTTCCAAGTACCCTAAGCTTCCATAAGTTCGTGAGAGATGGGGCAACAAAGATCTGGAGGGTCCTCCATGAGGCGTTGTGCCTGGGCAGAGAAGGTTCAACAAAGTGCAGCAAATTTAGACTCAATGACCTGTGCCTTTCACAAGAATTGTTGTGAGTTTGACGCGTTTGACATGAATGTCAGGAACTGCGCGAGCGAGTTGCTAATGAGTTCCAGCCGCTTTCGCTGGCACCAGCCTGGCTACCGCCAGCAGTCTCCTGTCAGCAAAAACCAATATCCACCGATTCGAACAAGCACTCAAGCTGGCTTGATGCTTCTATAATCTTAGCCTTCGCGGGCGAGGCAAGATTTGGATCAAGGAAAGCCACCCCCAACCATGCGACATCTGAAAAGAATGCTTTAGCGGCGTCCCCGATCTTTCTTGGGAAGACGAAGCACACCCAGTTGTATCAGTTCCATCCAAGCGTCGTGTGTCACAGGTGATTGCATCATCTTGAGAGTCTTCACAATCTCTATAGGATCCACGTTCCACACGTCTGCAATCATTTCAGCCGACATCCCCTTCTGACCTCAAAGCTTCAGATAATGGAGGGAACGGTCAAGCCAATGAACCTCGTCCTCTTCTATCAAAAACAGCATGTGCTGCGTGAGGGAAGTCTTCAATATGGTACTAAGTAATGGACTCGGGAGTTTTCCCGGGCAATCCGAAAAAAAAGATCTGATCAACCTGATAGCCACTGCGAAAGGATCTCTGATTCGCACACGGAAGTGGAACGTGGTCATCTTCACTCAGCAACCGTTGACATTGTACAACACCAAAAGGAAACAAGGAACATGGATTCCCTTTCACACCGCGGGAATCCTTCACCCAATCGGAACGGATGGGTGGACTCAAACGCTGCAGAAAGCCGAGAATAAAAGTTCCTCACAGCTGAAGCTGCTTTGATGGTCTGCTTTGCCACTGAAAAATGGGCATGTTGCAGAGTTGCATGTTTGTTGGCGGTCATGTCACATGTTCCTTACTGTTCATTTGCAGAACGCCCATCAGTTTCGATTGCTTAAAAGGAAAAAATTGCTTTCAGAATCAGCTTGTATGGGTCACCATCATCCCTCAACACAGGACGGCATCTCCGCCAGCTTGGGCTGAGTTGCTCATGCGCAGGATCTTCTTGGAGTCCACTTGGCTGATCCCCTGCGGCGCAGGGGACCCAGTACCAAGAAGCAAAAGGGGGGGGGGGGGGCCATCCTCTGGCTTTGGGGTTCCCCTTCAGGTTTAGGGTTTAGGGTTTAGGGTTTAGGGTTTAGGGTTTAGGGTTTAGGGTTTAGGGTTTAGGGTTTAGGGTTTAGGGTTTAGGGTTTAGGGTTTAGGGTTTAGGGTTATTTGGTGAGTTTAAACGTTCATCAAAATGCATCCCTGCGAAACCCCATACTCACTGATATGGCCACAGGCTTTGTGAGTCAAAAACCCCAGTTTTTTTAGGTCAGGTGCAACATGACCGACGAACAAGATAGTACCTGTAAATTTCATGCTCGGCTCGCACTCATATTTTTCGATACGCACAGATCCGTAGGAGGAGCTCCAGTCCCTGGGTTTCCAAGGCCTTCAGAATTCCAATGATCAGGTTTGTGAATTTGGGAAACCATTCTGCATTTGTGAAGCGGCTACAGGGGTCAATGCAAACAAAAAGCATGTTCCACATTCCGATAGTTAATCTAAAATCACCTTTTCATAGCATGCTGCCAATCCCTGCGACAAAGCGCCGCTCTTTAATGAAGAAATATTGCGTGTGGGGCTTGATTCGTCTTGCACAACGTCTACATTTGTTTGGCTTGGATCATGTGAGGAATCGTGTTGCGCACGTATCCGAACAAGTCAAAAAAACATGACCTCGTCTCCCCAAAGCTTTGTCTGCACACCTCAAAGTGGGCCTTTCCAGAGTCCATGAATAGACAAATCAAAACCTATTCGCCAAATCTCCCTTACATAGGAGTTTCCTTCGTTGCATCATTGTAGTCTGTGTAGTTGTGTGCGGTCCCCTAGCCAGGTCAAGCTTGGAAGTTCAGGGTACTTCTAACCCCAATCAGAACTAACTGTACTTAAAAGCCCCCTTAGTCCCCGAAGTAGGTGATAAGTAGATTTATAATTGTGGTTATAAGTACCCCTAAACCCTAAACCCTACACCCTAAACCCTAAACCCTAAACCAAGTATTCACACGGGCGCATCCACCCGATCTGCAGCTCGCCTCGCCCAGCGGCGCATGCGTCGGAACCTGCGAGGGCCGACGCGCCACGTTCAGGGAGCATGGGTTGAGGGTTTAGGGTTTAGGGTTTAGGGTTTAGGGTTTAGGGTTTAGGGTTTAGGGTTTAGGGTTTAGGGTTTAGGGTTTAGGGTTTAGGGTTTAGGGTTTAGGTTTGGGGTTTAAGGTTTAGGGTATAGGGTTTAGGGTTTAGGTTTGGGGTTTAAGGTTTAGGGTATAGGGTTTAGGGCTTAGGGCTTAAGGTTTAGGGTTTTGGGTTTAGGGTTTAGGGTTTAGGGCTTAGGGCTTAGGGCTTTGGGTTTAGGGTTGAGGGTTTAGGGTTGAGGGTTTAGGGTTTAGGGTTTAGGGTTTAGGGCTCTGGGCTTAGGGTTTAAGGTTTAGGGTTCAGTTTAGAGTTTAAGGCAATTTGACCAACCTGACCTGACACGGAGCATGGGAACCGACGACGCCTTGCAACCTGTGAGCATGGTCAACGCTTCTTTGTTCCCTTGTTCCCACGACCGCGCGCGGACCTTCTCCATGTCCAGGGAGGTGGCGACGGAGCTCTAAAATGGCTAGTGGCTGGGATTGGAACTTACAAAGCGAAGCAGCAATCAAAAGCTGCACCGTATGCAACACTAGCCACTGCAAGCCAAACCTTGTGACTGTACAGCTCAAGTCCGTTTCAACACCGGCTGCCTCTCGCAGAACCCTGCAGGAGGCAAGAGAACCCACACCTGGCAAGAAGAGATGACACTTTGGAAGTCTTCTCAGCGAAGTGCTCTCCAAAAGATCGATCTGCTAAGTGACTCGGCGGCTGCTTTTGGCTTGGCAGACCATCCATGGAACCAAACAAACTGAAGCAAATACGAAACGTTGTGAATCCTTATGAACAGCTCTACCCTCGCCCAAAACAAACTGCCCTCGAACGCAGCTCTCCAGCAAGGAGAGGCTCCTCTAAGAGGACTCTCGTGGACTTTCCCTTTTCTGAATTTGTGTGGAGTCTTTAGGGTTTAGGGTTTAGGGTTTAGGGTTTAGGGTTTTGGGGTTTAGGGTTTAGGGTTTAGGGTTTAGGGTTTAGGGTTTTTCGCGGACGAAGAGCATCCAGTGCTCATCTTCGAGGTGGAATTTTATGCATCCGTTGCAGGTGGGTGGTTTGCAACGTTGCAAGACTTGGATTTTTTTGCCTAACGGCAAAATGGGGGTGCGAAGCACTCTCCCGCTTTGTTTACTGGGAAACCTTTCACTCGGAAGCTGGAACCAATCTGAAGTTTCAGCCTAAACCCCAAACTCTGAAACTCCAACACTACCAGTTCCATTCCTACGACGACGATGACTTCGACTGCGACTACGACCACGACTACGACTACCACTAACTACTACTGCTGCTGCTGCGATGAACACTACTACTACTACTACTACTACTACTACTACTACTACTACTACTACTACTACTACTACTACTACTACTACTACTACTACTACTACTACTACTACTACTACTACTACTACTACTACTACTACTACTACTACTACTACTACTACTATTACTTCTACTACTTATACTACTGCTACTGCTACTACTACTACTACTACACTACTACTACTACTACTACTACTACTACTACTACTACTACTACTACTACTACTACTACTACTACTACTACTACTACTACTACTACTACTACTACTACTACTACTACTACTACTACTACTACTACTACTACTACAATACTACTACTACTACTACTACTACTACTACTACTACTACTACTACTACTACTACTACTACTACTACTACTACTACTACTACTACTACTACACTACTACTACTACTACTACTACTACTACTACTACTACTACTACTACTACTACTACTACTACTACTACACTACTACACTACTACTACTACTACTACTACTACTACTACTACTACTACTACTACTACTACTACTACTACTACTACTACTACTACTACTACTCTACTACTACTACTACTACTAACTACTCTACTACTACTACTACTACTACTACTACTACTACTACTACTACTACTACTACTACTACTACTACTACTACTACTATACTACTACTACTACGACGACGACGACGACGACGACGACTACTACTACTACTACTACTACTACTACTACTACTACTACTACTACTACTACTACTACTATTGCTACTGCTACTGCTACTGCTACTGCTACTGCTACTGGTAGCAGCTACTGCTACTGCTTTGCTACTGCTACTGCTACTCCTACTGCTACTACGACCACCACCACCACCACCACCACCACCACCATTACTACTACTACTACAACTACCACTCCTCCTGCCACTCCCTTCTACAACTACTGGGTTGCTTGCCACGACGACACCATTACTGAGCCCTCCTACGATGACAACATGACGGCTACAACACTACCACTCCGACTGACAAACACGGCAACAAAAACCACCAAACAACAACCAGACAACAACAACCACGCAAGCCCGCAACGACCATATTTTGCCAATTGTTTTCAAAGGATTCTGATGGCATCCAGATTGGCATATTTTATTAGGGGATTTCGTGTGTTACGTTTTTGTGCGTTTACTGCATCTTCAATATTCTTTCCATCCTCTTGTCATCTTACTAGTTTACGAAGTTACTAAGAATTTACTAAGTTGCTCTACTGGTGTCACGCTGAAAACATCCGAGGCACTGTATGTCCTGCAATACGAACTAAAGACGTGAATTGTAAACTGCAAATTGTAAATTGTAATTGAAGTACAACTTTTCCATTTTTGCTTGGACTCCAAATTCCCTAGACAGCAAAATACTTTAAGGCCCAAACATTCCCTATGGACCCTTGGGGGAAGTTCCCTGATGCCTCCGAAACCCGAAACCCGAAATTTACCCGAAATGAAGTTCCCATCAAGGTTTGCGAGTCCGGCGACCCTACCGCCGCCAGGGTTGGGTGCTTTCAACTTGGAAGGAAGAGGGTTGATGTCGCCGCCCATGGTGCCGGAACACCGAGCTGCTCCTTCTCCACTTGCTTCAGGATGCTCTGCCCTTTTTCCAAGATGGTAGTCTTTCCAGCTTCCCTATCACTGTCCGCCAACAATCCCACCCCAGCATCAGGAGCAAGCCGCTTTTTGGGCTGCTTGCACTGCTCTGCGACTTTCAAATATTCGGCCAGCGTTGACCAATGAGCACGCAGGGTCGTCAACTTTGTGCACTCGTCTGAAGAGGGCAGGCTTTTTTGAACGTGACTTGGAGGTCTTGTCAAGGTTGGACGAGGGCGCTCAGCAGCTCCGGTGTGTTCGAACAGAACCTAAGGCTGTCTGAGGCACGGTTGATCTGGTGTCCGACAAGCCATGCCTGAGAGTGTTCAAGCGGTTGCAAAGTGCTTGTGCTAGCATCGGCGGGTTAAGGACGTGGTCGTGGTGGAGGTCGTACTGGAGCTTGCGTTTGAGCTGCCTTCATCCACTTGATTCACCCGGTTCTTGTTTATCCAACACTCTTTGCTTCAATGTCCAGGTTTGCCACAAATCTTGCAGTTGTTGTAGGGCACATTGTCCTTGCGCTGCTCTCCTTTGCCTTTTCCTTTGGACTCTTTGCCCTTGCCTTTGCCCTTGTCTTTGCCCCAGAACTTGCCTTTTCCCTTTGGAATACTCTTGCCTCCTTTCCCATTGTTCCGCCAAGAATGGTTCTGGTCGTAGTTGTGGTTCTGAAACGATCTTTTGCTTCCTTTCCATAATACGCCTTTGTGGTTCTTGCCTTTGCCTTTGTCTTTGTGGTCCTTGCCTTTGCCTTTGTCACTTGTCTTTCTCCTTTCCTTTTCCCGTTGAAACTCGTGGCACAGCTACGGGGGCCTAAGGGACCTCAGGTCAAGACTACACTCAACCCTCACAGCACGAAGTGCGGACTCTTTTCACTGCGCTGTTCACAGCTTCTCGAGCTCCGCTCTCTTGAGCCAATGCGAGCACGGCTCTCCAGCTTCAAACACTGTCTGCCAGACATGGGAAAACAAAGGTACTTCAGGTGAAAACACTCAGCCATGGAACTTCTACTCCTAACCACTGTGGGTAGGTTCCTAGCACCTCTTAGGTGCTCTGCTGAGCTCTGTGCAGACCTAAACTGGCTTGAGTCACTTCTGGTCACCAAATACCAGGTCACAAACAGGAAACGAGTTCCGACAAACGAGTTTCGAGAAAACGAACAGAAAACGGTTCTTCCTACTCAAAACAAGATCTCACCAAGCCAAAACAAATCTGCACTGCCTGACATGTCCTCGTGCCTATGCTTCACACTCATAGCAGACAACTCAAGTGCACATCACGTGTCAACTGGGAAACTAGGAGGGTCACATATATCACTCGAAAGCGGGCTGCGTCGCTAGCCAGGTTAGGCTCTTCGGAACCGAAATTCCGGTAGGTATTAACTATGCACGGAAAAAGGTCTCTCGAGGTGTCCTTGGCCTGCTTAACACGGCCGTACTATGTGCAGGGAGCACCGAGAGAAGAATAAAGGGCTTAACCAGTTCCGCGAGAAGCTCGGCGGCCTACGGCTACTCACTGGTTTGGCACTGTACAAAGCCCTAGGCAAAATGTTCTGCAGGTTGAACTGCCTGGTCTGTACTGCCTACCCTATCAGCCCTGCCAGTACAGGGGAGAAACTCACCCACTTCCGGCTCACTCAGAAAAGGCAGAAGGTCTGGAACCGATACATGGGCAATGCCTGTACTAAACTGAACGCAAGTGGCTTGGCAGAGCCGCCAACCTCCGGCGCAGGCCTAGGCTTTCTCGCCCTTACTAACCTAGGCCCCAGAAACTCATGCCGCAGCAGCACTGAGCTCCTGTTAGCCCCGTTTGCTGACCTGGCTTTCTCGCACTTACTCACCAGGAAGGGGAACCAGCTTTCTCGCTCTTACTAACTGGTTCAACCTCAGCGGCTCCAAGGAACCCATACCACTTGCACGCAGGGAGGGCTTGGTTGATTTGGGCAGCTCAGTTGGGCAGGCTTTCAGGCACCGAGCCACAGCCTTTAACCTCCACAATCTGGTGCCTCTGGCTGTCCGTCAGCCAAAGCATTGGTCCCTAACAACAACGCCTGCCGCTAGGCTTCCTCCAAGATGGGCTTGCACCACCCGGAGAAAAACAACAGCACCCTGCAGGGATCTCAAAGGAAATCCTCGACAGGCCAAACACGGGTAACCCCAAACTGGGTGAGTGGCGGCCAGCCCTAAAACCTCAATCGGGTGGGAGACCCGCTTGTTCTCAGCTACCGGAACCTCGTCCGGCGTCTCCCTGTCCATTCCAGTCCCCTCAGCGCCCTCCCTCCCCTCATCAACCTGTGAGGATCTTCAGGGTGCGGTTCTTACGTTATCCTTTCGTGCGCTGTGTTTGCGAGAACCCCGTGTTGGGCCTGTGGAAGACCCACAAGCACCTGAGCCCGAAAACCCGGTCCAGCGGTCTGCTGCACAGACCGAGCAAGGGGCCGAACCGGTGTCAGGCTGAACAAAAGCCGCATCGAGGCGGCCTGTCCTGCAGGGTGTCCATCGGAACAACTGCGAAAATATTCCGACGGATGGATCTGGGTACGTGCCGGGACTGAGCACTTGTCTGCTTGCATTCTTACAACCTGCATCCTTATGCGATCATTAAATGATCCAATTCTTTGCAAGATTCTCCTTGGTGCCCTGTGGCACTCTCAGTTTGGGAACGGCTTAAAGGACCGTCACTGACTGTACGGGGAGAAGCTTCACCCGTGACAATGGGATTCCGGAGGGTGAGCATCTCACCCTTGATTCTGGCAGGGCATAGCTCCTGCAATTTGGGTGGGTTGGGGCCGTATTAGGTCAGACCTCCCAGGGGATGTCTTCCAAGTCTTCAAAGCCACACACTAGCCAATCACTGCTGCATGCTTCTTCTGGGGAGTCTAGATCCTGAGAACACCCTTCCTCAAGGAAGGTCCAGCCATGTGCGCTGGCTGCAGAAGACAGCGGCGCCAGCGAAGGTTCTACGGGCTCCGTAACTTGGTGACCTAACTAACGCAAGTCAGCCAGGGAGGCGTCGTCCAGAAACACCGGTCTCCTGACTGCTTGGTTAAAGCTCGGCCAACTCCACGTGCACGCCAGGAAGTTTTCAAGACAAAGGGCACAGTGGAGCTCGATGCGTCTTCCATCCTCTCCATGCAAGATCGCTGGTTGCCTTTTCCCAGGACCTGGCACGAAATTGAGGTTATGGGTTGGAATGTTACCACAGCCAGTGCAATTGAAATTCAAAAGGCGAAGCCACTGCACGGGCGGGTCGCCTCCCGTTCCCCCGTGGAGCTCTGCTGGGTCTTCCATGCATCTCCATTGCCCACAAGGTCCGGCTCTGACTGTTTTGCCGGATTTGCTGGTGCGAACAAAATACACGCTGCTGTCCTCGAAAAAGAGCCACTCTTTCCGGCCCTTGTGAAGCCAGCGAAAGCAGAGTGCCTGGTGGAAAGTCCTGCCTTGGCTGAAACCACAATTGGCTCTATGGGCCCAAGTTCGCTCTACACTTGCCAGGCTGCTTGAGCATCTTACCTGGTCTTCCAAGGCTGGAGAAACTCCACAGCCGGCTGTAAGAGGACTTGCATAAGGGAAGAGTTCCCCAAGCCGGGCTGCTTCGCCCTCCAGTCGGGCCGTGCCTTCTTTCTGGATCTCTGCATCGCAAGTTGGGTGAGATGACTCCAACCCGTCACTTGCTGGCAGTGCGGATCTCGACTGCACAGGTACTCTGGACATGGCTCAAATGAAGGCTGTGATAAACAGGCCTGGTACCCAAAACAGTTAGGGGACTCGAGGCTGGTTCACACAGCTACCGCTCTGCTACCAGTGCACCCCACCGGGGTTGAGCCGAGATCTTGAGCCAAGGGGTCACATATATCACACGAAAGCGGGCTGCGTCGCTAGCCAGGTTAGGCTCTTCGGAACCGAAGTTCCGGAAAACATTAACTATGCACAGAAAAGGAAAAACTCTCGAGGTGTCCTTGGCCTGCTTAACACGGCCGAACTATGTGCAGGGAACACCGAGAGAAAGCATTGAGGGCTTAACCAGTTCCGCGAGAAGCTCGGCGGCCTACGGCTACTCACTGGTTTGGCTCTATACAAAGCCCTAGGCAAATGTTCTGCAGGTTGAACTGCCTGGTCTGTACTGCCTACCCTATAAGCCCTGCCTGTACAGGGGAGAAACTCACCCACATTCGGCTCACTCAGAAGAGGCAGAAGGTCCGGAACCGACACATGGGCAATGCCTGTACAAACTGCAAACAAGTGGATTGGCAAAAGTCGCCAACCTCCGGAACAGGCCTAAGCTTTCTCGCACTTACTAACCTAGGCCCCAGAAACTCATGCCGCAGCAGCACTGAGCTCCTGTTTGCCCCGTATGCTGACCTGGTTTTCTCGCACTTACTCACCAGGGAGGAAGAACCAACTTTCTCGCTCTTACTCACTGATTCAACCTCAGCGGCTCCAGAGGAACCCACACCACTTGCACGCAGGGAGGGCTTGGTTGATTTGGGCATCTCAGCTGGGCAGGCTTTCGGGCACCGAGCCACAGCTTTTAACCTCCGCAATCTGGTGCCTCAGGCTGTCCGTCAGCCTAGGTTTTGGTCCCTAACAAACAACGCCTGCCGCTAGGCTCCTCCTGGCTGGGCTTGCACCACCAGGAGAAAACAACACACCCTGCAGGGACAGCAAAGGAAAAACTCAAAGGCCAAACACGGGTAACCCCAAACTGATGCAGGGCATCATGCCCTCGGCCTCAACCTGCCGGTGTACTTGGATCCTCGTCCGTTCCTCAACATCTCAGCGCGCAACCCTCCCCTCATCAACCAGTGAGGATCTACAGGGACCGGTACTGACGTTTTCCGTGCGTGCGCTGCGTTTGCGAGAACCCCGTGTTGGGCCTGAAAGTACCCGCAAGCACCTGAGCCCGAAAACCCGGTCCAGCGGTCTGCTTGACAGACCGAGCAAGGGTGCCGAACCGGTGTCAGGCTGAACACAGGCCGCATCATGGCGGCCAGTCCTGCCGGGTGTCCAACGGAACAACTGCGAACCTATTCCGTTGGATGGAAAAGGGGGTGCCGGGACTGGGCACTGAACTGCTTTCGCTCTAACCTGCTTCCTTATGCAATCATTGCAAGCAGTTTCGCTTTGATTTGTACATCCTTGCTTGAAAAGGAGAGTCTCCTCTATGACATTGGATTCCGGAGGGGAGAGTCTCACCCTTGATTCTGGCAGGGCATAGCTCCTGCAATTTGAGTGGGTTGGGGCCGTATTAGGTCAGACCTCCCAGGGGATGTCTTCCAAGTCTTCAAAGCCACACTCAAGCCATTCACTGCTGCATGCTTCTTCTGGGGAGTCTAGATCCTGAGAACACCCTTCCTCAAGGAAGGTCCAGCCATGTGCGCTGGCTGCAGAAGACAGCGGCGCCAGCGAAGATTCTACGGGCTCCGTACCTTGGTGACCTAACTGACGCAAGTCAGCCAGGGAGGCATCGTCCAGAAACACCTGTCTCCTGACTGCTTGATCGAAGCTCGGCCAGCTCCACGTGCACTCCAGGAAGTTTTCAAGACAAAGGGCACATTGGAGCTCGATGCGTCTTCCATCCTCTCCATACAAGATCGCTGGTTGCCTTTCCCCAGGACCAGGCACGAAGTTGAGGTTATGGGTTGGAATGTTACCACAGCCAGTGCAATTGAAGTTCAAAAGGCGAAGCCACTGCACGGGCGGGTCGCCTCCCGTTCCCCCGTGGAGCTCTGCTGGGTCTTCCATGCATCTCCATTGCCCACAAGGTCCGGCTCGGACTGTTTTGCCGGATTTGCTGGTGCGAACAAAATACACGCTGCTGTCCTCGGAGAGGAGCAGCCACTCTTTCCGGCCCTTGTGATGCCAGCGAAAGCAGAGTGCTTGGTGGAAAGTCCTGCTTTGGCTGGGACCACAATTGGCTCTATGGGCCCAAGTTCGCTCTACACTTGCCAGGTTGCTCGAGCTTCTTACCTGGTCTTCCAAAGCTGGAGAAACTCCACAGCCGGCTGTAAGAGGACTCGCATAAGGGAAGAGTTCCCCAAGCCGGGCTGCTTCGCCCTCCAGTCGGGCCGTGCCTTCCTTCTGGCTCTCTGCATCGCAAGTTGGGTGAGAAGACTCCAACCCGTCACTTGTTGGCAGTGAGGGGCTCGACTGCACAGGTGCTCTGGACATGGCTCAAATGAAGGCTGTGAAAAAGCAGGCCTGGTACCCAAAACAGTTAGGGGACTCGAGGCTGGTTCACACAGCTATCGCTCTGCTACCTGTGCACCCCACCGGGGTTGAGCCGAGACCTTGAGCCAGTCACATATATCACTCGAAAGCGGGCTGCGTCGCTAGCCAGGTTAGGCTCTTCGGAACCGAAGTTCCGGAAGGTATTAACTATGCACAGAAAAGGAAAAACTCTCGAGGTGTCCTTGGCCTGCTTAACACGGCCGAACTATGTGCAGGGAACACCGAGAGAAAGCAATGAGGGCTTAACCAGTTCCGCGAGAAGCTCGGCGGCCTACGGCTACTCACTGGTTTGGCTCTATACAAAGCCCTAGGCAAATGTTCTGCAGGTTGAACTGCCTGGTCTGTACTGCCTGCCCTATAAGCCCTGCCTGTACAGGGGAGAAACTCACCCACATTCGGCTCACTCAGAAAAGGCAGAAGGTCCGGAACCGACACATGGGCAATGCCTGTACAAACTGCAAACAAGTGGAAGGCAAAAGTCGCCAACCTCCGGAGCAGGCCTAAGCTTTCTCGCACTTACTAACCTAGGCCCCAGAAACTCATGCCGCAGCAGCACTGAGCTCCTGTTTGCCCCGTATGCTGACCTGGTTTTCTCGCACTTACTCACCAGGGAGGAGGACCAGCTTTCTCGCTCTTACTCACTGGTTCAACCTCAGCGGCTCCAGAGGAGCCCACACCACTTGCACGCAGGGAGGGCTTGGTTGATTTGGGCATCTCAGCTGGGCAGGCTTTCGGGCTCCGAGCCACAGCCTTTAACCTCCGCAATCTGGTGCCTCAGGCTGTCCGTCAGCCTAGGTTTTGGTCCCTACCAAACAACGCCTGCCGCTAGGCTTCCTCCAGGATGGGCTTGCACCACCCGGAGAGAAACAACAGCACCCTGCAGGAAACTCAAAGGAAATCCTCGGCAGGCCAAACACGGGTAACCCCAAACTGATGCCGGGCAGCATGCCCTCGGCCACAACCGACCGGTAAGTACTAGGATCCTCGTCCGTTCCCCAACATCTCAGCGCGCTCCCTCCCCTCATCAACCAGTGAGGATCTTCAGGGTCCGGTTCTAACGTTATCCTTTCGGGCGCTGTGTTTGCGAGAACCCCGTGTTGGGCCTGTGGAAGACCCGCAAGCTCCTGAGCCCGAAAACCCGGTCCAGCGGTCTGCTCTACAGACCGAACAAGGGGGCCAAACCGGTGTCAGGCTGTACTAAAGCCACATCAAGGCGGCTTGTCCTGCAGGGTGACCAACGGAACGACTGCGAATATTCCGATGGATGGATCTGGGTATGTGCCGGGACTGAGCACTGCTTGCTTGCATTCTTACACCTGCAACCTTATGCGATCAAATCATGATCCAATTCTATGCAAGATTCTCTTTGGTGCCCTTAGGCACTCACAATTTGGAAACGGACTCGAAAGACCGTCACTGATTGAAACGGGGAGAAGCCTCACCCTGAATGGATTCCGGAGGGGATAGTCTCGCCCTTGATTCTGGCAGGGCAAAGCTCCTGCAATTTGGGTGGGTTGGGGCTGAAGTAGGTCAGACCTCCCATGGGATGTCTTCCAAATCTTCAAAGCCACACACTTGCCAATCACTGCTGCATGCTTCTTCTGGGGAGTCTGGATCCTGAGAACACCCTTCCTCAAGGAAAGTCCAGCCATGTGCGCTGGCTGCAGAAGTCACATATATCACTCGAAAGCGGACTGCGTCGCTAGCCAGGTTAGGCTCTTCGGAACCGAAGTTCCGGGAAGTATTAACAAAGCACTAAAGAAACTCTCGAGGTGACCTTGGCCTGCTTAACACGGCCGAACTATGTGCAGGATCACCGAGAGAAAGCATTGAGGGCTTAACCAGTTCCGCGAGAAGCTCGGCGGCCAACGGCTACTCACTGGTTTGGCACTGTACAAAGCCCTAGGCAATTGTTCTGCCGGTTGAACTGCCTGGTCTGTACTGCCTACCCTTGGGGCCCTGCCTGTACAGGGGAGAAGCTCACCCATTCGGCTCACTCAGAAAAGGCAGAAGGTCTGGAACCGACACACGGGCTATGCCTGTACGAACTGCAGACAAGTGGATTGGCAAAGTCGCCAACCTCCGGGGCAGGCCTAAGCTTTCTCGCTCTTACTCACTTAGGCCCCAGAAACCCATGCCGCAGCAGCTCTGAACTCCTGTTTGCCCCGTATGCTGACCTGGTTTTCTCGCACTTACTCACCAGGTAGGAGGAACCAGCTTTCTCGCTCTTACTCACTGGTTCAACCCCAGCGGCTCCAGATGAACCCACACCACTTGCACGCAGGGAGGGCTTGGTTGATTTGGGCATCGCAGTTGGGCCGGCTTTCGGGCTCCGAGCCACAGCCTTTAACCTCCGCAATCTGGTGCCACTGGCTGTCCGTCAGCCTAAGTTATGGTCCCTAACAAACAACGCCTGCCGCTAGGCATTCTCCTGGCTGGGCTTGCACCAACAGGAGAAAAACAACACACCCTGCAGGAAAAACAAAGGAAATCCTCGGCAGGCCAAACACGGGTAACCCCAAACTGATGCCGGGCAGCTTGCCCTCGGCCACAACCGGCCGGAAAGTACTAGGATCCTCGTCCGTTCCCCAACATCTCAGCGCGCACCCTCCCCTCATCAACCAGTGAGGATCTTCAGGGTCCGGTTCTAACGTTATCCTTTCGGGCGCTGTGTTTGCGAGAACCCCGTGTTGGGCCTGTGGAAGACCCGCAAGCTCCTGAGCCCGAAAACCCGGTCCAGCGGTCTGCTCAACAGACCGAACAAGGGGGCCAAACCGGTGTCAGGCTGTACTGAAGCCACAACAAGGCGGCTTGTCCTGCAGGGTGACCAACGGAACGACTGCGAATAATCCGATGGATGGATCTGGGTATGTGCCGGGACTGAGCACTTGCTTGCTTGCATTCTTACACCTGCAACCTTATGCGATCAAGGCATGATCCAATTCTATGCAAGATTCTCTTTGGTGCCCTGAGGCACTCACAGTTTGGGAACGGACTCGAAAGACCGTCACTGATTGAAACGGGGAGAAGCCTCACCCTGGGTGAAATGATTCCGGAGGAGAGAGTCTCGCCCTTGATTCTGGCAGGGCAAAGCTCCTGCAATTTGGGTGGGTTGGGGCTGTAGTCAGACCTCCCATGGGATGTCTTCCAAATCTTCAAAGCCACACACTTGCCAATCACTGCTGCATGCTTCTTCTGGGGAGTCTGGATCCTGAGAACACCCTTCCTCAAGGAAGTCACATATATCACTCGAAAGCGGCCACGTCGCTAGCCAATTAGGCTCTTCGGGACCAAAGTCCCGGAAGTTAAGGTGAAACGTGAGAACAACTACTCTCGGGAATGCCTTGGCCTGCTAAACACGGCCGTGCTTGTGAAGGCATCCGAGATGCTACGGAAAGAGCTACGGGCAGGGAGAACCTCACCATCCCTCAGAGTCTTTACAGACTTGACAAGATTCTCGCCGCAGCTCAGGGAGAAACTCACCTTCTGGCTCATCGCAGATCACTGAAACAGGGCCCTCCCGAGTCGATAATGCCCTGTTCGCTGAGATGGCTCCAGAAGGGCTGACACTCCATTAACAGCGTTTCCGCGCACCACCTAGGGTACACGCCAACGTGTCTGAGCTTGTCGCGAAGCCAGCCTTGGCGTGAAGGGCTGAAATCCGCCACAAGCGACCAAAAGCCTGTCCAGCTGTGTTTGGCTTCTTTGCCTTCCCATGTCCATTCGTTCGTGTCGAAGAAAATGAGCCTCGGATAGGGGGAATTTGCCGTGGTACGACTCACGGCTACATTAAGCGGCCCCAAATCGCGGAGGGTCCACCCTTCAGCTCGAAGATAGGCCAAAATGATGGCCATGTAGCACAAGAACTGGAAGCAACTCTGGCTTCCAGCGCCGAATCGGGTGAGAACCTCAACCCCTGGAACACATCGCTCCTGCAGCGACATGTAAAATGGAAACACCTGCTCTCCACCCTGCCACAGCAGGCGGATGCGCACAAGCCCATACCAGTAGACCTTCGCCGTAACCGGGGAAAGATATTACTGATGCGCTCCTCTTCGGCTTGGCTTTCATCCGAAAATTTCCACACCAGGGGAGCCGATTCGGCTACATAGGCTACTCGCGTACGGCCGAACATGAGCATAGTCAGATCCATGGTGTCCCGAACATGGAGGCTGTGGGTGACGTCATGGATCATGACTAGGTTGACAGGAAGATAGTGCAGAGGTTCCTTTGGCTTGCCGCGGTGTGCCTTCCACTGGCCTTGAAAGTGGAACGCGGCTTCCTGTGGGTCTGCCCTCTGACGCTCGTCTGCTGCCACTGCGACGTTTCTTCCTGAACTAGTCGCTCTAACTGTCTGAGGGTTTGCCTCGGATGCTTGGTTGTCCTGGGGCCACCCTGAGCTCTCGGGATAGCTTGCGGGGTCAAGAAGAGAGGTGAGATCCTCAACCTCCGCGTGGGCGACAGGGCGCCCAGGGTTCAATGAGGAGGAGTTTGGCAGAGGAGCCGCATTTCGGGAGAGAACCTCTTCCCTTCTGTGCCCGCTTGAATCAGAGGAGCTTCTTAACTTGACCCTTCGTTCCCAGGGGGAAAGCTGATCGGAGCGCCACTCCTGGGTTGCATCCGAAGGATCTTCGGGCACGTCTTCCTCCTGGCCTCGCCTGCTTGGCGGAGGAGCAGGTGGTGTAGGGCGAGGTGTTGAGTTCGCCCGGAAACGCGCATCGCTTTCCGCTAAGGCAAGATGCCTAGCATGGCTCCTTGCTTTACTCCTGGAGATCGAGCCGGGGCTTTTTGTAGGGAGATCTCGCGCGCTTCTTTCCATGTTCACCTCCCATGCTGCATCCAGCTCTTCTTGTGGCAATCTTGATTGCTTGCCTTTGAGGCCTTTGGATTTGCCGTGTCCTTTCTTCCATCCTTTTCCCATAGCTCACTTCCTAAAAGAGAGAGCGGTTTGTGTCAGGCCATCCTTTTTTGCTTTGGCTTTAATTTTTGCTTTAGGCTTGGGAAAAGCGGGTGTGGTCTGAGGAGGCAAAGGAGGAATCTGAGGGAGAGACTCTCCTGTGCTGCTACTTGCCACTGCTTCACATACGCTAGTGTTTGAAGGCACAACGGCTGCGGGATGGGGCGAGCAACTCTGCCTCAAGCCGAAGAAGGCTTTCACGCCAGCCTTGGGGTCTAGGCTTCTTTTTTGGGCTTCTTGGAATTTGCTGTTAGGCTTCTTGCAGACCTGGCTGCACCTACCTTGACATCCCGGTTTGGCCTTTAGGATTCTGACAGCTTGGAAAGCGCCACACTTTTTGCATACCACTGACTCTCCAAGGTTGATCATGTGGTGAGACACATGAAAGCCCCACGGAGTCGAGGTGGGCACAGGCAGACTCTGGCACGGGAACTGAAGAACGTGCACAACCACCTCATGCGGATCGACTTGTTGCACGTAAAGCCCGCACCCTTCGCACTTGATGCACAGGTTGTTGGTGCTTTCTCCGCTAGAGATTTTCCAATTGTGCATGGTCTGAGGATTCGCCTCCTTGACTGCATGCAAAAGAAGCTGTTTTTTATTGGGTCCTTTTTTGGAGGGAGGCGCGACCTTGGCCTTAGCCTTTCTCTCAAATTTGACCTCATTTGCTGAGGGCAGCGGGCAGTTGGCGAGGAGGAACTCAGCTCGCCTTCCTAAGAAAGTGGAGATCTCTCGTGCAGTGCTGTCAATTTTCTTGACTTTTGCCACATGCTCTTGTGACAGAATCTCTTTGGCCTTCTGACCACACAGCCAGTCTGCATGTCTGTTGGCTTCCCAGGCCCATAGGGAGCCGGTGCCGTGCCTGGCTGCGTGCTCCTCTTTGGTTAAGTGCCCTTTTGTCCAGACCGGTTTTAATCTATTACGGTCATCCTGACCTGCGGTCCATATACTAGGCCAAAGGAAATGGGCGTTGGGGTTTTTAAGTCTGGTGAGCGCAATTTTGCTATCGCAGGCAACAAAATTGTTTTGGTTGGACAGGCCCAAAAGGAAGTCAAGTGCCTTTGACTCGGCGTCATTGACCGTGAAACCTACCTGAAGGGCCCCCACCGCATACCCCACAATCTTGTAGGCCGGATCCGGCTCCGGGCCTTGCCAGCAGCATGCCGGTAGATGGCCGTCCTTGCGCTGTATGGCAACTAAGCTCCAGGTTGCCATTCTGAGCCTGGGATCGGAGGCCTGTGGTCCTCCTGATCCGTCTGTACCAAACCAGACTGGTTGGCAGCTCTGTGCCGCTTCTTCAAGGTTTCCTTCAACAAGGGTTTCAAGGATCAAGGGAGGGTGGTCAGGGTGCTTGGTAAGCGGGGCTGGGACTAGCCCTCTCAGCCAGAAACATTCTGGTGCATCCACCCTACTCCTCCACTCAGGGTCGGGGCCAATCGTGCGCTGCCCACGCAGGGCAAGTGTGGAGCGCATGCACAAAGGAGTTGGCCCCACCGCACCTCGTGCACACCGCGTGCCCGCCATGTCCATTGAAGGCTACAGCGCCTTGCCAGACCATGCGTAGCCCTGTTACCTTTAGAGTGTTCCCTTTGGCCTTTTTCAGCAGGCTCCTGTGGGTCGACCAGTCTAAACCATGCTCGGCTCCTCCGCCGCCGTGCTGGCTTGCAATTCGCCCCCAACGATCGCGCAGCATGGCTCCACGCAGCTGCTCCTTCACCTGCCGTGCCGTTTTGGCGTTTCCCCACTCGAGTCTAATGGTGAGGTCTGGCCTCGACCATACTTCCATGGCGGGAGCTTCAAAACCCATGTCGCGAAGATAGCACACCATAGCTGCAATCGGGCCAGCTGCTAGTCTCCAGGGGTGAGCCGCTCTCGCAAGTCTTTTCCACGTTACCCCCCATGCTTGTTGAAAGCGTGGCGCACACGGGCCATTGATAGCAACGCACCGGCTTAGGCTGTCCCAATGTTCCAGAACGATGCGGATAACCGGGTCTTGGACATTAAACTCGCCCATATCAAAGACCACGTCCGCTGAACCAAGCGCCAGTCTGGTGGAGTGGGACACCGCCATTCCCCTCACCACCTTCATTCTCTTTGGAGATAGCCCTTGGGCCTGGTGCCCCCAGGTGCCCGCCGTAAAGGCGCTGGTTTTAAAAGCGCGAATCGCATGCTTTTTCTGGCCTAGCCCTAACCGATGAAGTTTGGCGCTCCTCTTGACCGCTTTCTGAATGCGGCTGTTTGAGGACTTTACCCGCCTCCTTCGGCCTCCAGACGAATCCTCCCCCAGGTCTTTGACGAGACTTTGCACCTGCGGCTCTTTGACCTTTCTCCTGGTACGGAGCTCTTTTTCCGCAGACCCATCAGAGCATACAAAAGCGGACTTCCGGATGCTGAGCTGCAGCTTAGCTGCTCCTAGCTCCGACTGAAGCGTGCGGAACACTGCAAGCGCCTGCCTTGCTGCTGTCTGCGGTTCGCGGTGCTCGACATCGACAGAGATGTCGTCCAGCCATACATCCATGGACTGGATCTGGTTCGACTGGTAAACTTTCTGGCAAGTGGGAAACAATGCCAGCTTTGCCAAGGCAGGGGCTATGGGGCAGCCTGCCATTATGCCCCTGCTGGCCCATAAGGGGTGAGAAACTCGACCCTCGGAGGAGATCAGTCTTTCGCCTCGATATATCTGGAGCGCTATATTGAGGACGACCTGGGGGAAACCCAGGATTTTGGCTTGTTGGATCAACAGCTCATGCTCGACTGTCTCATAAAAAGTCGTGAGGTCGATGAAAATACTCACCCGACTTAAACCTCTCGAACGGCTGATTTCGGAGAGGAAGACTCTGCGGACAGAAATGTCCAAACAAGCTTGTCCTGGACGGGCCGCGTCCCACGGAGCTACAAGCTCAAAGCGGGCCATCCATTCAGCCACCAGGTTGTACCTGGCTTGGGTCCAAAGCTTGTACGCTACATGGCATAGAGCAATCGGGCGTTCAATCTCTTCCGACTTAACAAGCATGGTGACCTGAGTGGTACACCACTGATGCGGGGCCTGGCCGGTTTTTTCCACAAGGTGAAAGAAATGGGTGAGATCCTCGACCCGTTTTTCAGGCAGGGCTTTAAGGAAGGGAATCGTCCATCCATCTGGTCCTGGGGCTTTCAGAGGCAGACGTTTGATGCGGAGCATGATTGCCAGCGGGTCTAGCGGAGGGAGTAGCTCGGCCTCTCGCTTGGCTTCTTCAAGCAGTAGGGGGAAAACGGTTGGAACAGGCTCGAACTCTCCTTGCCAGATCGGTTGCCACTGGGCCGATCGGCAGTATGGACGTAGCATGGGTTCCATTGTTTGGAAAGGCCTATCCAGACCAGATTCATGGCTTTTCATGGCGCGGAAGAGAGGCCTCATTCCTTTCTGAACGGCGCCGTCAAGCCACTCCTTGTAACGCTCCTTGTCGCAACGGACGTGCTCCTTTTGGGCCTTTGAGGCTTCGTCCTCGATCCACTTGCGGGTGTCGATGTCATCTTCCCCGGCGAGAAGGGATTTGATCTTTGCCTGTTTGTCGCCATTGATTTCCTGGGCCTCGGAATCAATCAGGCCTGACAACAGGTTCTCGAGCTCTTCGGCTTTGATGATTTTTTGGGGGGTTTTATTTGTCCAGACCTGCAGCCTCTGCCATTTTGCATGATTGTCCGTGCACTTATAGACTTTGGACGGGGCCAGAAGTCGACCGTGTTTCAATGACAAGGTGATGCCCCGGACTGCGGTTTCTTCGGGACACACCGTTGCCGAACACTCTTGTGCCAGGGCGGCAAATGCCAGCGAGACTTCATCAGAAATCTCACGCCCCATCCACTTGATATGCGTGATGCACGGCATTTTCCTGCTACACCCTGCCACTTCACCAACAGGTCCAAACGCAGGAAGCTGGAAAACCTTACACTGGCCCCCCATCGTATCGCAAGTGAGGATCAGGCTAGAGTGGGGCCGGTGTGGAGCAGTCCAATCTGCAGCGATGCTGGAGATGCTCCTGAGCTTGCTGCTGCAGATGCAGTAGTCAAGTTCGTTGCCACTATCACACGTAGCCTGCCCAGTCACAATCGGGTAGGCTTGAAGTTCACTGAGGATGTTACTGGCCAGGAGCTCCTCTGGAGCCACATTCCAATCCCCTATGGCAAACCAGTGCCCGGAGTGAGCCTTTATATTTGCCATTAGGCGGGACAGGATTTCAGCATTTGGGTGCGAATCATACGCTACACCTGACCGCAAGTAGACGCTGAAGCATGCAATCTCCGCCTGTCTTGTTCTGACCGCAACTGCAGTGAAACCGCCCCCCTCGAAAGAAACGTGATTTAAGAACCGGGCTTGCCAATGCTTACGGACCAAGATCCCCGTACCTCCGAGGACTCCTTTCCCTTGACCAGGGGAGCCCGACCCGCCATGCAACTCATAGCCGCATCGCGCTGCTTTCCGGGCCGCTGACTCTCTTGAGTCTCCGATAAGGTGGGTTTCTTGAAGGCACACAACCGGCTCCTTGAGTTGGTCAAGCCAGGTAACAATTTCCGCCCTCCAACTGGTGACATTGGAAGAGCGAATTTGAAGTGGTTCTTTGGAGGGAAGGCTTAGCTGCTGTTGCACGTCCTTGAGAGCCATCCTCAAGGGTGATACCCCTACCGACGGGCCTCGAGAAGCACAGCTGAAAAGCTGCTCCAAGGTCCAGTGCTCCAAGAACCCTTCGTTCTGAGGGGCTTGGTCCGCTAGTTCAATGATCGTCTCTTCGGCTTCGGCACTGATAGCGTGCTGTCCGTCGAGTTGAACCTCTAACTTGTGCCACAGCTTGGCTTGCTTTCGGTTTCGTGGTTCCACTAGGGCATGCTTCTTCCTGGTTTTTTGACCAGTATGCCCTGAAGGTAGTCTGGTTCCCACTGAAGCTGTACAAGTTGCAGGGGTTTGCGTCATGTCGCTATCATCTAGCAAAGACGCGGGAAAGAATTTGGGGCCACTGAGGCCGACTGGCGACTCCGCTTTAACAAAGGCCAGTGCTGTCTTTCTGGGAGTGGTCTTTCTCCTACTCCTCGAAAGCCACTTGTTTACACTAGCCGTACCTTCTGCACAAACAGGCTGCTCCTGCGTGCTGAAGGAGAAACTCTCTTCATGCTCCGTATCCGCCGGTAAGAGCTGGGGAGTAGATCCTCGGTCAGAGTCGAGAGTATTCGGAGTGCTGCAAAATTGCGCCCCAAACCCATGTGTGGGAACTGGGGCTTGCTCATCCTGAGCCATGGTCGTGTAAGTCTTGCAGGCGGAGTCCAGCCTGTTTAGAACATATTTGACCACAGGGCTCAATCGCGGGCCTTGACTGCCCTGGGTCTCCTTGCCTCCTTGCTTCGGTCTCCAATGGCGCCGAAGCCTGTGACCCTCCTGAGGAGGCAGAAAAACTGGCTGCTCCAACGGTGCACATCCAACTGCTATACTGCAAAACTGTGACGCGTTCGCTGCGGGCCCTTGCCAGAGGGAGTGCCGCGCCTCACTCCACTGTGGCCCTGTGCCCTACAGATGCTCATCCTGACTTTCAAGGGGAGTAGCTCGACCCTCGGTTGGGCTACTCCGAAAATCCAATCTTCTTCTTGTCGGGCCGAACTCTGTTCCCTCTGGAAGGGCAGCACCTATCAACTCGGCGGGTACTCCCACCTCCTTCTTCCAGGTGGGGAAATTCTGGGGCTCCCCTTCTTCGGCCTCATGTCTGAGATGCTTGTTCAGCTGCGCCTGCTGCTCAGGCGTGAGGGCAATGCCGGCACATCTTAGGAGCCTGCTGGCTTCAACGGCCTGCTTTGGTTGATCCTCCTTTTCAACCTGCTCCTTGACTGCAGATTGGATCTTGAGGATGTCCTGCTCTTTCTGGGCGATTTTCTCCGACATTGCTGCAAGTTCTTTCATACTCTGCTCAAACTGTTCCTTGAGCCTTTCGGTGCGGCTTTGGAGCTGAACTTTCTTGGCAATGAGCGAGCGAAGCTCATTCGTGTTCTGTTTGTAGGCCGCCATTGTTTTCTGAAGTCGCACTTTTGGTGAAACCTCCTCCATTTGCTCATCCTTGGGCTCCTCGATGCCTGCTTCCTTGAGCAGAATCTTGGCTGCTTCATCTGCTCCGTTCCACAGGCTCTGTGCGGCCTCCTTGTATTCTTGATCAGACATGGCTCCTCTGGCTTCCAGGCCCGGGGGTGGTTGCGGGCGCGTCGGGGTCCAGCCTGCCGCTTCTAACGCAGTCCGGGCTCCTTCGTCCAGGTGCTGCCATGCCTGATCTAGGGCCTTCACAGCTCTGTGGCCCTTTTGAGCTTTTGGGGAGATTCTCACCCTCTCTGGCGTCCACTTCCTCTCAGTGCCCCAGGACCAAGTCCCCGTTTTCTTTGGCTTCTTTTTCCACGGTTTGCCACAATGCCAACAGGTGGGATACCAAGCTAGGTCCTGGCGAGGAACCCATCCTGTGAAGCAATGCTCGCAGGTTGTGAAGCTCATCTTGGTCAGGAAGAGCCAAGTAGAAAACAGAGGCTCCTAGTCTGAAGGAAGGGCTCAGATGTTGGACTTGAGTTCGGCACACCACTTCTGCCGGCGGGCCTCCGACAGAAGTTTCCCAGCGTCAACGATCCAGTCGTTCCTGGTCTTAGACCAACGAGCCAAAGCACGGAGTTGGTTTGTGACCCTCTGCCCCGGTGTGAGGTCGCGGGCACTGGGCTGCTCCTCGAACTCGGCTTGTAAATAGGGCTTGATTGATTCCTCCAAGGGAACCCTCTCGGCTACCCCAAAACGCTGCACCTCGGGGGTGCGTGATCGCTCTCTGCCCGCCGTGGTGCGGGGGACCCCAGGCCGGAGGCCGGAGGGAACAAGGAGAGACTCACTTGCTGCTCAGCCTAGCAGCAAGGGAGAGACTCACCTTGCACTGACACACAGATGGCTCTAACTACGGACAAGCTGGGGTTGAATGAGGCCTGTTCCCCAACGACAGTTTGAGGACTCGAGGCTGGTTCACCACAGCTACCGCTCAGCTACTGTGTGCACCCCACCGGGGTTGAGCCGAGACCTTGAGCCAGTCACATATATCACTCGAAAGCGGGCTGCGTCGCTAGCCAGGTTAGGCTCTTCGGAACCGAAGTTCCGGAAGGTATTAACTATGCACAGAAAAGGAAAAACTCTCGAGGTGTCCTTGGCCTGCTTAACACGGCCGAACTATGTGCAGGGAACACCGAGAGAAAGCAATGAGGGCTTAACCAGTTCCGCGAGAAGCTCGGCGGCCTACGGCTACTCACTGGTTTGGCTCTATACAAAGCCCTAGGCAAATGTTCTGCAGGTTGAACTGCCTGGTCTGTACTGCCTACCCTATAAGCCCTGCCTGTACAGGGGAGAAACTCGCCCACATTCGGCTCACTCAGAAAAGGCAGAAGGTCCGGAACCGACACATGGGCAATGCCTGTACAAACTGCAAACAAGTGGATGGCAAAAGTCGCCAACCTCCGGAGCAGGCCTAAGCTTTCTCGCACTTACTAACCTAGACCCCAGAAACTCATGCCGCAGCAGCACTGAGCTCCTGTTTGCCCCGTATGCTGACCTGGTTTTCTCGCACTTACTCACCAGGGAGGAAGAACCAGCTTTCTCGCTCTTACTCACTGGTTCAACCTCAGCGGCTCCAGAGGAGCCCACACCACTTGCACGCAGGGAGGGCTTGGTTGATTTGGGCATCTCAGCTGGGCAGGCTTTCGGGCACCGAGCCACAGCCTTTAACCTCCGCAATCTGGTGCCTCAGGCTGTCCGTCAGCCTAGGTTTTGGTCCCTACCAAACAACGCCTGCCGCTAGGCTCCTCCTGGCTGGGCTTGCACCACCAGGAGAAAACAACACACCCTGCAGGGACAGACTAAGGAAATACTCAAAGGCCAAACACGGGTAACCCCAAACTGATGCAGGGCATCATGCCCTCGGCCTCAACCTGCCGGTGTACTTGGATCCTCGTCCGTTCCTCAACATCTCAGCGCGCAACCCTCCCCTCATCAACCAGTGAGGATCTACAGGGACCGGTACTGACGTTTTCCGTACGTGCGCTGCGTTTGCGAGAACCCCGTGTTGGGCCTGTAAGTACCCGCAAGCACCTGAGCCCGAAAACCCGGTCCGGCGGTCTGCTTGACAGACCGAGCAAAGGTGCCGGACCGGTGTCAGGCTGAACACAGGCCGCATCATGGCGGCCAGTCCTGCCGGGTGTCCAACGGAACAACTGCGAACCTATTCCGTTGGATGGAAAGGGGGGGTGCCGGGACTGGGCACTGAACTGCTTTCGCTCTAACCTGCATCCTTATGCAATCACTGCAAGCAGTTTCGCTTTGATTTGTACATCCTTGCTTGAAAAGGGAGAGTCTCCTCTATGACAATGGATTCCGGAGGGGAGAGTCTCACCCTTGATTCTGGCAGGGCATAGCTCCTGCAATTTGGGTGGGTTGGGGCCGTATTAGGTCAGACCTCCCAGGGGATGTCTTCCAAGTCTTCAAAGCCACACACTAGCCAATCACTGCTGCATGCTTCTTCTGGGGAGTCTAGATCCAGAGAACACCCTTCCTCAGGGAAGGTCCAGCCATGTGCGCTGGCTGCAGAAGACAGCGGCGCCAGCGAAGGATCAACGGGCTCCATAACTTGGTGACCTACCTGACGCAAGCCGGCCAGGGAGGCGTCGTCCAGAAACACCGGTCTCCTGACTGCTTGGTCAAAGCTCGGCCAGCTCCACGTGCACGCCAGGAAGTTTTCAAGACAAAGGGCACAGTGGAGCTCGATGCGTCTTCCATCCTCTCCATGCAAGATCTCTGGTTGCCTTTTCCCAGGACCTGGCACGAAATTGAGGTTATGGGTTGGAATGTTACCACAGCCAGTGCAATTGAAGTTCAAAAGGCGAAGCCACTGCACGGGCGGGTCGCCTCCCGTTCCCCCGTGGAGCTCTGCTGGGTCTTCCATGCATCTCCATTGCCCACAAGGTCCGGCTCTGACTGTTTTGCCGGATTTGCTGGTGCGAACAAAATACACGCTGCTGTCCTCGGAGAGGAGCAGCCACTCTTTCCGGCCCTTGTGAAGCCAGCGAAAGCAGAGTACTTGGTGGAAAGTCCTGCTTTGGCTGGGACCACAATTGGCTCTATGGGCCCAAGTTCGCTCTGGATTTGCCAGGCTGATCGAGCATCTAACCTGGTCTTCCAAGGCTGGAGAAACTCCACAGCCGGCTGTAAGAGGACTCGCATAAGGGAAGAGTTCCCCAAGCCGGGCTGCTTCGCCCTCCAGTCGGGCCGTGCCTTCTTTCTGGCTCTCTGCATCGCAAGTTGGGTGAGATGACTCCAACCCGTCACTTGCCGGCAGTGAGGATCTCGACTGCACAGGTGCTCTGGACATGGCTCAAATGAAGGCTGTGAAAAAGCAGGCCTGGTACCCAAAGCAGTTAGGGGACTCGAGGCTGGTTCACACAGCTACCGCTCTGCTACCTGTGCACCCCACCGGGGTTGAGCCGAGATCTTGAGCCAGTCACATATATCACTCGAAAGCGGGCTGAGTCGCTAGCCAGGTTAGGCTCTTCGGAACCGGAGTTCCGGTAGGTATTAACTATGCACGGAAAAGGGACTCTCGAGGTGTCCTTGGCCTGCTTGACACGGCCGTACTATGTGCAGGGAGCACCGAGAGAAGAAAAAGGGCCTAACCAGTTCCGCGAGAAGCTCGGCGGCCTACGGCTACTCACTGGTTTGGCACTGTACAAAGCCCTAGGCAAAATGTTCTGCAGGTTGAACTGCCTGGTCTGTACTGCCTACCCTATCAGCCCTGCCAGTACAGGGGAGAAACTCACCCACTTCCGGCTCACTCAGAAAAGGCAGAAGGTCTGGAACCGATACATGGGCAATGCCTGTACTAAACTGAACGCAAGTGGCTTGGCAAAGTCGCCAACCTCCGGCACAGGCCTAGGCTTTCTCGCCCTTACTAACCTAGGCCCCAGGAACTCATGCCGCAGCAGCACTGAGCTCCTGTTAGCCCCGTTTGCTGACCTGGCTTTCTCGCACTTACTCACCAGGGAGGGGAACCAGCTTTCTCGCTCTTACTAACTGGCTCAACCTCAGCGGCTCCAAGGAGCCCATACCACTTGCACGCAGGGAGGGCTTGGTTGATTTGGGCAGCTCAGTTGGGCAGGCTTTCAGGCACCGAGCCACAGCCTTTAACCTCCACAATCTGGTGCCTCTGGCTGTCCGTCAGCCAAGCATTGGTCCCTAACAACAACGCCTGCCGCTAGGCTTCCTCCAAGATGGGCTTGCACCACCCGGAGAGAAACAACAGCACCCTGCAGGAATCTCAAAGGAGATCCTCGACAGGCCAAACACGGGTAACCCCAAACTGGTGCAGGGAAATGCCCTAAACCTCATACGGTCGGCGTACTTAGGATCCTCGTCCGTTCCTGCCACACCTCAGCGCCCTCCCTCCCCTCATCAACCAGTGAGGATCTTCAGGGTGCGGTTCTAACGTTATCCTTTCGTGCGCTGTGTTTGCGAGAACCCCGTGTTGGGCCTGTGGAAGACCCACAAGCACCTGAGCCCGAAAACCCGGTCCAGCGGTCTGCTGCACAGACCGAGCAAAGGGGCCGAACCGGTGTCAGGCTGAACAAAAGCCGCATCGAGGCGGCCCGTCCTGCAGGGTGTCCATCGGAACAACTGCGAAAATATTCCGACGGATGGATCTGGGTACGTGCCGGGACTGAGCACTTCTGCTTGCATTCTTACAACCTGCATCCTTATGCGATCATTAAATGATCCAATTCTATGCAAGATTCTCCGTGGTGCCCTATGGCACTCTCAGTTTGGGAACGGACTCACAGGACCGTCGCTGATTGGACGGGGAGAAGCTTCACCCGTGACAAAGGGATTCCGGAGGGTGAGCATCTCACCCTTGATTCTGGCAGGGCATAGCTCCTGCAATTTGGGTGGGTTGGGGCCGGATTAGGTCAGACCTCCCAGGGGACGTCTTCCAAGTCTTCAAAGCCACACACCAGCCAATCACTGTTGCCTGCTTCTTCTGGGGAGTCTAGATCCAGAGAACACCCTTCCTCAAGGAAGGTCCAGCCATGTGCGCTGGCTGCAGAAGACAGCGGCGCCAGCAAAGGTTCTACGGGCTCCGTACCTTGGTGACCTAACTGACGCAAGTTAGCAAGGGAAGCGTAGTCCAGAAACACCGGTCTCCTAACTGCTTGGTCGAAACTCGGCCAGCTCCACGTGCACGCTAGGAAGCTTTCTAGACAAAGGGCACAGTAGAGCTCGATGCGTCTTCCATCCTCTCCATGCAAGATCGCTGGTTGCCTTTTCCCAGGACCGGGCAAGAAGTTGAGGTTATGGGTTGGAATGTTACCACAGCCAGTGCAATTAAAGTTCAAAAGGCGAAGCCACTGCACGGGCGGGTCGCCTCCCGTTCCCCCGTGGAGCTCTGCTGGGTCTTCCATGCATCTCCATTGCCCACAGGGTCCGGCTCGGACTGTTTTGCCGGATTTGCTGGTGCGAACAAAATACACGCTGCTGTCCTCGGAGAGGAGCAGCCACTCTTTCCGGCCCTTGTGATGCCAGCGAAAGCAGAGTGCTTGGTGGAAAGTCCTGCATTGGCTGGGACCACAATTGGCTCTATGGGCCCAAGTTCGCTCTGGATTTGCCAGGCTGCTCGAGCATCTTACCTGGTCTTCCAAGGCTGGAGAAACTCCACAGCCGGCTGTAAGAGGACTCGCATAAGGGAAGAGTTCCCCAAGCCGGGCTGCTTCGCCCTCCAGTCGGGCCGTGCCTTCTTTCTGGCTCTCTGCAGAGCAAGTTGGGTGAGATGACTCCAACCCATCACTTGCTGGCAGTGAGGATCTCGACTGCACAGGTGCTCTGGACATGGCTCAAATGAAGGCTGTGAAAAAGCAGGCCTGGCACCCAAAGCAGTTAGGGGACTCGAGGCTGGTTCACACAGCTACAGCTCTGCTACCTGTGCACCCCACCGGGGTTGAGCCGAGATCTTGAGCCAGTCACATATATCAACTCCCCCTCATGACCAAGAGTTTCACTGTTGGTCACGTCAACTAAGCTCCACGCAAAGTCAACTAAGCTCCTCGCCGGGCCATGGATTCCGGCGCATTCCTCAGTCCTAGACCGCTGCACTGCTACAGACCGCTGGAGGTCGACTGACTCTCGCAAAGTAACCTGGCTGGCGGGTGGGCGGGCAAGCCAGGGGTGGACGGGCGGGCGCGAATTACCGCAGTCGCAAGCTTTCCAGGGCGACGTCCGCGAAAGCTGGCGGGTAGTGCTGCGTTGCTTTGAGATCAAAGTTTCGTGAATGATCTCCCTTGCAGGTACATGCAAATGTTTCGGACATTGTTCGCACAAACTGTTCATCGTTCGACATCAGTTTCCAAATCTTTCGGATAGGTAATCCATCTCTGCCTACCAAGCCTGAGACACAGCCGTGCACTTCGCCAGTGTAATGGGTTCTTTGCTTTGCAAACGAACGGGTGCTTGCCCATCCCCAGTAGGCACACCTCTGCGGCCATTCTATGACCCATACCCCCACTTGCGGGTGGTTCACCATCACTAAGAAGCTCCGCCAGAGCTTGCGATGCACCGTGAATAAAGCTTGTAGATGGTCCTGATAGCCCGGCCGATCTTCGTGTCGCCGTTGGTACGGGCTACCTCCGGTACAAGGAGTGCTGCTCCAGAAAACAACCTTCATCCCCCATTCTCTCGCAACGTTCATTGCAGACATGACCCGCTCCACGGTGTCATTTGAGGTTCCGTCAACCCCTTGAGTAATCGGCAGGACAAATACTTGGTGCACACTTCCTTGCAGGTACAGATTCGAACGTGAACTCGTGCAAAACTCGATCAGCAAAGTTGAATATTCAGTCTCGAGTTCGCATAGCCGACAGAAAGCTTCATATTCGAGGTTGTCCGGCCCGAGTATCGAATCTAGCACTCCAGACAGCAACAAGCAAGACCTGACTGCTGGGACCTCTCGGAAATCGATGCTGGTCACATCTTCTAGTCCGAGGGTTGCTGTATGCTTTGCTGTTTGGAGGCGATTTAAATTCTTTGTGAGAAGATCGCTCACATTCTCGGTTCCGGCTACTCCCTCTACTGCTAACTCGCCGCTATGGACACGGTCTTGGATAAAGCACAACCTCAAGTCTATATGCCGCATGCGCCTGAGTAGCCCCTCCATGCTGGCGATTTGCCTAGCTGAAGCACTGTCGGTATACACGCGGTGGGGTTTCTGGAGGGTGCCCCAGATATGCGCCGTCAATTGCGCAAGTCCTGCCACCTCTTTTGCTGCCTCGGCGATGGCAAACAACTCTGCCTCTGCTGAGCTGAGTGCCACGACGCTCTGCAGGCGGCTGTATCCCTTTATGCAGTACCACAGACCGTCCACTGCGATGTAGATCACTCCGCCACTGGTGCTCTTCCGGGCTACGCTCATCTCGCTGCCCCAATTGCTGTCGCAATAGGCTACCAGGCTGGCATTCTCCCCCTCATTGGTCTTGCCATCTCCGAGCGGGAAGATTTGATCTAACAGCGGAAACGCTGCTAACCATCGCAGGAACTTGCGAAGTGCATCTTCATGCACTTGCCGTGGCATGCTTTGTCCGCGCGACAACATGGAGTGAAAGTACGTTATATCTGAGCGAGTTTGACAGAGCCAGCCTATCTTCCCTAGGCAACTTCGGAACCGTGAGCTGCTTCACTGGACAGCTCCTTTGAAGGCTCTTCAACACTCTCCTCATCGTACATACTCCTGATGTCGGGTGTCGTCAAGGATGCTTTTACGGTGGATATGTCCCATCCGAAGGATGTAAAGACCGACTTCACATACTCAGGCTTCACCCCAAGCATGATCTGTCGTCCATCCCAACGGATTAAACGACCGAGGAATTCCATCTGCCCATCTTCGATCAGCCTCCCTGTCACTTTGACTTTCAAGACTGAACTCAGGGCTTCGTGGACGTACTCGAACCCTTTTTCGGTAGAAGACACAATGAGCAAATCATCCACGTACGCTAACATGATGATATACTCCCATCCGGATTCAAGGTTGACCCATCCGCTGAAAAGCGTCGGTTCAAGCGGACTCGCTTGTAAGCCTAGTGCAGATACGATCCTGTTCAGGTGTCGCTGCCAGCTAAGGCTGGCGGAACGCAAACCGTAGAGCGCTTTCTCTAGTATCAAGTACGCGGTTTCGCCGCTCTCGAGCGCGAACGTGCTTGGCAACTCGATAATGGTGGGTTCCACTACCTGCGCAAAGAGAAACGCGGTGGATATGTCGAGGCCGTAAGCCCGCATCTTTCCCTTCGCCGCCCGTGCAAGGACGATCTTGAGGGCTTCCACCGACGCAGTATTAGAACTCAACCCCAAATCGAGTGCGGATGGTCGGCCATGAGCAAAATCCTTAGCGACTATCCTTGCTCGGACTAGTCCTGGGGCCTTCTGAGTGAGGACCCATCGGGACTTGACCGTCCGACAGTTTGGGTTGGCTTTGCGGTACTCATCTATCTCGCTCTTTGATCTTGCATAACCAACTTTCAGACTATCGAGCGCATTCACCTCTTTCTTGATTCCTTGCCATGTCTCTTCAGGATCCAGCTGAAAACCTTCCAGGTCATCGTAGCTGGCTCTAGGTCGATTCACCCAGAGAGTCCTGTCTTGGATTCTCATGTACGTCCCTGCGGACTCATCTTCCTTTTTCTCTTTAACTGAAGAGCATACACAAGGGTGGTCTTGGAGATTCAACAACTCAACTGCTTCACGCTCGACCGACTGTTGTTGCTTGTGGTGCTGTTGTTGTGTTGTTGTGTTCAAGCAAACATACGGGAACTTCTCCACGCTCGACCGACCAACAAGTAAGTGACATGCTGCTTCGACGTCGTAGTGGTCACAACAAGAGAGTGGTTGTGGTGTGTAGTGGGCGTTCTCGAGCAATTCCTCCAGGTATCGGACTGGGACCCCCTCATGGAATGTCTGGGGATGCTCTGGAGCGTCTCCCATCTCTGGAGCTTCTCCCATATCGTCATCCTCAGCCTCGGACGGCTGGTACTCGGACACATTCCAGTCAGCGTCCGGCACTGACATCTCCGGGATCTCTAGGTCTCCGACTCCTGCTTGCTCAGGATCAAACGCTCGGACCTCCTCTCCTCCAAAGCGTGTTCGCTTGTTCGGCTTCATTTGCTCGTCATCATCGTATGGGTCTTCTCCAATTAGCTCCTCAGGTCTTCGGTCGACCTTCGGTCCTTCATCTAATGCCTCCAGAGCATCATCGATGGAATCACGCAACCATTTTTGGTATCTCTTCACACACTTTTGGGAATGCCTGCTCGAGCTGACGCCTTCCTGGCATCCGGGGCACTTGGGTGTAACACCATGTTGTCTCACCCAGTCTATGGGAGGACCTCCACCTGGAACATATGGGAGAAACAGCTCTTTGGTCTTCGGTGCTTCAGGCGGGGGCACGAAGCCATCTAGGGCCTTTGCACCGGGCAGAAGATTTGCGTCGAAACGCAACGGGTAGAGCAATTTGAGTCCGGGCGCGATCACCCGTTTCGTCTCCCCACTATCCAAGCGGATTTCCATGGCATGACCTGTGCTCCCAAGCACTGGTCCCAAGTAGATCCCTCGAGCATACTTGGCATCCGCGTCAGGTCTTCTAGCCCGCGTTATCTTAGCGTATGCTACCGCACCGAACGGATACGTGACTTGCGGTCGCACGCGATCTCCGCGGATCTTCTGCATGGGTGTCATGGTCGACCCTACAGAAACTGAAAACCTGTTGTGCGTGTGTGCTGCGTATTGAAACAAAAGGTCGAAAACATCCGCACACTCAGCATCCAAAACAACGCCATGTTCACGCAACTCAAGCTCATGTGTTGCTACGATTCCTTTCAGGGTCCTAATGGCTCGTTCTGCTGCTGGTGCATGCCTTTCGGGTGCAAAGCTGTCCTCAGTACCCTCACAAAGATCAGCGAGCCTCGCTGCGATGTTCTTCGTGAGTCCCTCTGCATCAGACATGAAATGCGGTTGTTTCACACCAAAGTGCCTGACCCAGGGATGCAAATGCTCTGCTGTTGTTGCTGCGCTCTCTCCCTCAGGTCTAAAGCAAACTGCAATCGCAAAGCTCATGGTATGAACCAGTACGATGAATGCAAGCTTGCGAAAGAAGCACTGGTCAAGCTGAAACTCTCTCGGGTTCAGGTCGGTACGCTTTCGGGCTGGAGTGGTCCCTCTAGTGCGCTGGCAAAACTCACAGTCAGACATGTATGGTACGTGTCCCTGCATGTGGTGCTGAAGTTCTGCCTGTTTACTACGCACATTGTCCCCAATAATTCCTTCGTCAGTGACTAACTCAAACTGCTGTTGTGGCTGTTGCGTATCGGGCTCTTTTCTCTCGTCTTGGGACAAAGCAGCAAGGATTGGATTGAGCTTCTCCATACTCCCTTTCAGGGAGACGGGGAGCGAGAACGATCGCGCTCTTGGCGATCTCGGCGGCGTCTGATAAGTTCCATGAATGCAGGCGACGGCGCGCCACTCCACGGAATTGGGGTTTCGGGCGTGCGTTCGGGCCGCGGAACTGGAGGAGGCGGAGGTATCGGGAGCGCCAGCCTTGGCGCGACCGACCTCGCAGCCTGTATGTCCTGCGACCTTGCTCGGCGCCGGTCCTCGTATTGTTGGCCCGTGAGGACCCCTGCCTCGAGCTGAGCGCGAAGGCTCATTGTGTTGAATGGCCTTCCTGCCGGTGCCAATGTCCCCGCTTCTCCTGTTTCCATCGTTTCTGCCATCCTCATCACCGTGCTGGAGAGGTCGCTGGTGGCTTTCGGGGGTGTCAAGCTGACCGGCAGTTGGGCATGGTCCTTCACCTGCATCCGCAGGAAGCTCTCCCTCAAAGGTCCGAGGGCTTGCAGCCCTTCTGCGGTGTGGCCTGGTGTGCTCAGATGCAGCTGCAGATACGGACCATGATAGCCCAGGTTGGAAAGTGATTCCCGCCATGGAGGTGTCACTCGGAGAGTGCTCTTCGCATGCCTGGGCTCGGGGCCCCGGCGGTGCTCCGTGTACACTGCTGTCGGGCTGACCGGTTCCCCCGGCGGCTGCGTCATGGAGATAGGGGGATGCTCCGGATGTGCTGGGGTCGTTGGAGCTGGAACCCCTGTGGTTGGCCTCCATTCTCCCCAATCCTCGTCGGACTCGTCTATCTCCACCACCATTGTCGATGGTCCTGGCCTTGGGCTCGCCGGTGCTGCCGCGGTTGTTTCCTTCGGGTTCGGCTGAGGAAACTCGCTCGGTCCCAGCGCAACCACTGAGCGAGCCTTGCCCTCTGTCACTCCAAGTTCCAGCTGCTCTGGTTCCGCAAGAGCTTGCTCCCATGTGGCCCAATCCACCGGGTTCTGCGTCACGTGGAGGCCCTCCTTGGAGATGGTCTGCGTGAAGCCCTGCATGTTGGCTTCGTGTGGTTCGCTCATCAAATGGGCTTCGGTGACATACTTCTGGCATAGGAGGCAAAACAGCGTCACCGGCGTATCCGGTGGATCGCTGGCTCCCGAAGCTTGTGCCGTCCAAGCTCCTCCAAATCGACGAGCAATCCACGTCATCCAGCCTGTCGACGCCCAGCGCCGTTTTCCTCTCCGTGTTGGCGCTGACGATGCCGGCGTGGGGCCGGATGGCTCCCGAGGATCGACTCCCATGGTCGATTGATCCACATGGTCCGGCAGCAAATTCCGCACCGGTCTCTCGGCCTTGGCTTTTTCCTTGGATTTGATCTTCGGCGTCGGCTTCATCAGCATCATAGCGGGTTCCTTGGCTGGAGCCTCTGACATCGAAGGATCCGTTTGGAATTCCCTCACCCCAGTGTGGGACGACGGTGCCTCCGCCGCTTCCGTCTCTTCCATGATGTACTCTATCGAAGGAGATGAGGTCGAAGGGTCCACCCTTGCCGAATCCAAATCCAGATCCATCTCGTCCCCTCCAGTGGACTCCGCCTCGGCATACGTTGCCTGGAGCTCCTCTCGGAGATTCTGTGGAAGCTCTATGCCGTGTTGCGCGGCGTTGGCCTCCAACAATATCAGTCTCCTGCGTCTCGCCCCCTGGCGCATGCCTTCCAACTCTTGAATGCTTCGTTGCATCGTGGCACTCGGATCCATAGCGGCGGTCTCCTATCTGTCCTGCTCTAGGAAAACTTCGCCTCTTTGAGCAATCCAAGCTGCCAGTCTCAACCTCATCAGGGAAATCCTCCAAGCAAGCACGACAGACAACTGTCTCCCTACCATGCTCATGCACAAGACGCTCAACTGCTGGTGTGGTGCTGTTGTCCTGTTGCTTGTGTGAGATAACGCTGTTGTCTTCACTAAAAATCAAGCGTTCATCCCTATCAAGCTCACGAACAACTGGCGTATCCACATGACTGAAAAACTGAAGTTGATCCCTCGCAGGGCCGGAAACGTCATCGACTGTCCTTAGTCTGTCCTTAGCTTCGCCTTGGTCCAGGTCAACATGTTCGTGGCTCGTCTGAAACTCGCAATCAACTACCTCATCAAGACATGAAGCATCCAGCAATTCGGGGTTTTCGGGCACAACACACACTCTCGCAGAGCTGCGATGACCTCGATTCGAAGTCGAACGATGAAAATCACGACTCGAAGACGACTTGCGAGACCGACTTCGACGAAACTGTTCCGTTTTGGCGATCAAATCCTGCGGTTTCAGCGCTAAAGGATGGTCATTCCGAACTGACGCAAGCCAACTAACTGAAGCAAACATGGTTGGTCTCAGCGTTACGCCGTGCTTTCGCACGGTAATTACGCCCTGCTGGTCGCACATCGCTGGCTCCCAACCTCCATTCTGACAAAGCAAGTTGATGTTCAGCAAATTGTGCTTGATCTGATCGGAAATGACGGCTTCAAACCTAGCCCTACACATGTACACAGCGTCACCCTCATGCTCAGAACTGCTCTTCAGTGATGCTGATGTGGTGGTTTCAAAGCAAACTTCCACCAAAACATGTGTCGATCCGCCAATCTCAACGGAATCTCCTGTCGCAGTCTCCGCATACGACTTCGGGCGTCCTTCAAGCCATGCAAGGACCTTCACATGATCACTCTCAAGCGTCTCTCTCGTGATGATGTGGAACGAACTACCAGAGTCAATCAGCCAGTAAATACGATCATCTGAAGGAAAACTAACCACTTGGTTCGTGAGCATCATACCAAAGTGATATCCCTCCAGAAACGTCTTGATTGATGACTGTGTTTTTCCACTACCCTTGGTTGTGGGCTGTGCTGCTGCTTTCGCCGAAGTAGACGATGAAGATGATGGTGCCTCTGGCTGCGTCGTAACGGCCTGGCTCGTCGCCGCTGCGGCTTTGTCCTTCGGAGGTGCCCAGCAGTCGCGTGCCCAGTGTCCAGTCTTCCCGCAGTTCCGGCAGACATCTGTCTTCTTCGCTTCTCTGCTCTTGCTCCGAGCTCTGTCTCCTTTTCCGCCTTGGTCGCCTTTCTTGTCCTTTCCTTTCGCTTTGCCACCCTTCAGTCCCTTTTCTCCTTTCTCGCCTTTGTTGCCCTTGTTGCCCTTGGAGCCTTTGTTGCTCTTGTCTCTGTCGCCCTTTCCGCCCTTGCCACCCTTGAAGGCATTCGCATACCCGGATGCTCCTTCTCTCTGGAAGTCCATCACACGAAGTTGCTCGTCGTAAAACTGCAAACCAGTCATCAGTTCACCCATGCTCTTTGTTGAGTGATGGAGGAGCAGATATCTCTTGGTCTCAGAATCCAAGTGCTTCATCAGGCACAGGACTCCCTCTTGTTCTCCGATGAGCAACTCCGGGAAGCGATGCTTCACCTGCGCCTCGAACTTGAGAAGCTCGGTGGTGTACCACCTGGCGACATCAAGTGGTCGCTTGAGATGCTTTGGTGGCACCAGGCCTAACGCCTGTTCGCGGAGGGCCTGTCCCTCCACTCTGGAGCGAACTGACAATTCGTTGTTCAACGAGCGCCAGAGTTCGTATCCGGCACTTGCTCCCATTTGTTTCACCTCGATGAGATGCACCAAATCTTGCCCACGTTGGAACTTGCTCATGGACTGACGAAGCAAAAACCAAAGTTTGGTTGACCGGGCTGCTTTCCCGGCTTCAAGCCTCACTTGCAAGACTTCCACATTGCTACTGATCGCTTCTTGCAATTCCGTAGCGTAGCGGTCGTCGAGCAAACAAAGCCAACTCGTAAGTTCGTCTCTGTAGGCTGTCCAAACTCGGATTTCAGCATGTCTGCTCGTCATAGACGCATAGTTCAGCTGAGGCAACTGTGGAACGTAACCCTCTGCTCTCTTGTTTCGTACACCAGAGTCTACTTCCATGTCCACAGGAGTCGATGCATTCGCAGGTGCTGCTGAGGGGTCTCCTCCAGGTGTAGGACTCGTCAACGATGAAGCTGCAGCTGCTGCAATATGCGCATTGGCAGCATTCGCACTTGCAAGCTGCAATGCTTGCGTAAGCATGGCACTCATCTGTTGAAGTTGAGCTGCCTGCTGTCGGATCTGCTCGTCCTGCGCTTGCAGCATTGCTCTCGTGAACTCCATCTGTTGAGCTACTCCAGGTGCAACGGGCAACTGCATATTCGGAACTTGAAGGGGTTCTTGTGGTGCCGTCTGAGGGGGTGTTCCCATCTGGTAGAACTGAGGTCCAAACGAAGGCACAGCCCCGACTGGTGGCTGATGGCCTGCTCCAGTCGTAGCTGTCCACTGCCTTGGGTCTACTCCGCGTGGAACTGAAGCTGGCTGGCAAAGACCTTCCACGTTCTCTTCTCCCACGGGCACTTGGTGACCTCGCACCAGAAAGCTCTGTGGAACTCAGGCTGCTTGCACTGCGGCCTCTCGGAGAACGGTCTCGTCCAGGCACACTCTTCACCATTGTCCATGCTGGAGCACGAAGCTCCGCTATCACGTTGAAACTCGTGGCCCCGTAGAGACCTCAGGTCAAGACTACACTCAACCCTCACAGCACGAAGTGCGGACTCTTTTCACTGCGCTGTTCACAGCTTCTCGAGCTCCGCTCGTCTTGAGCCAATGCGAGCACGGCTCTCCAGCTTCAAACACTGTCTGCCAGACATGGGAAAAACAAAGGTACTTCAGGTGAAAACACTCAGCCATGGAACTTCTACTCCCAAACACTGTGGGTAGGTTCCTATGGCTTGAGTCACTTCTGGTCACCAAATACCAGATCACAAACAGGACAGAAAACGGTTCTTTCCACTCAAAAAAGGTCTCACCAAGCCAAAAGAAATCTGCACTGCCTGACATGTCCTCGTGCCTGTGCTTCACACTCATAGCAGACAACTCCAGAGCTTCAACAAGATGTGAGCAAGTTGGAATTTAGAGCATTCGTGGTCTCGTCGAGAAACCCTTGACGCCTGCCCTTCGAATCCTTGGAACCAACACAAACACTCCATTAGAACCAGAAGTCTCGTTCCATCCTATTTCTTGCAGACGGTTGACACTTGAAAGGGAAAACCGAACAGGCACGACAAAGGCTTTAAAAGTCACTGTGGCACAAGCTCGGTCTTAAGCAACGCCCAAACTCTTGCTTTAAACCACCTGAATCGCGTTAGGTGTCATCTGTGGAAAGGGCGCTATTGCACCAAGGAGCTAACGATCTTGACTTCGAGACGGAGCCAGTCTTCCAATTACCACGAACAGGTTCTGAAGTTGGAAGAGCTTTGCCAGTCTGCAGGAAAAGCGGTGGTCCATCTACTTCAAGTCCTCAAACTGCTTCTGTGAAGAGAATTTCGAATCTTGCGGATAGTGTGAGAGATCGTCGTTTGGATTCTGGGGCAGATGTGTCGGTAATGTCAGAATAGTAGCTTCACATGGGAAATTCTTGCCAGGGCCGTTTGAGAATGCATGTGTCTGTGAATTGCAAGAATGCCAGCTGTGAAGATCTGAGAGAAGTGATTTTGCGGTGTGAGCTCGACTCGTAGACCATTCAGCTTGGTTGTTGGGACTTCAAGTCGGTCCGACGGGAAAAGAGAAAAGTTGATAAATGTGACCCTTACAGACAGTTTCCCAGTTGACACGTGATGTGCACTTACCAACTTCCATTTCCCAGCAATCTTTACTGCCGTGGTGCGGTACTTCCAACGATCAATACTCATCAAAGATGCTGGGCTCGCATGAAGTGTAGAGTCACATAGGCCAAACGGATCACCATTGGGCAATGAACTTCCACTAGTGGCCAAGCGCATTGGTCTTCCCCTTCTCACCAGCACGCCAAGTCTCCGGGTCGACTGCGAACTTGACGAAAGTGCGCTTACCTTCGAGAAGAGGTCGCACATAACTAGTGAGGGGTCTAGCGGTTCCAAGACTGTGTTGTACAAGAGGATTACAAAACATGTTTGGCGAAGAAGGTTGGAGGATGTGTTGGCCCTTAAGAAGCGGCGTCGTTGCCTGTTCGAACACCAAAACCTGAAGTCGTTCCTCATGAGCCGAACCCTGAAGAGTTGGCAAAGCATCGTTTGACACACATTCCGTATAAGTCCTGGTGTCCTCTTGCGCATCTACCCGAGCGAGAAGGGATGGTCATCGTGATGGTGAAGCGCATCGCTCTGCAGGCAGTTGGCCAGTGATGAGTTTGGATCTGATGTATAGCTCGGTGGAGGGTGATGCTTTGGACTGTATGAGGACTTCTCAGTCAAAACCCAAAGAAGGAAAAATGATGGACTTGGTTTGTGTGGATCGATCAACTGGAATGCTTCACGGTGTTCCCCTTCCGTCCAAAGAGCAACAGTGTCTTCAGTATGCGGCCAAAGAAGTGCTCTTCTTCTTATTCTATCTTGGACGAACCGAGGTAGAGATTCGAGAAGACAATGAACCATCGATGACAATCAAGATCGTGACTGCCAGGACCGCTGCAAAGCTTGCTACTAGGAAGTTCCCGTCGCAGCCCCCACGAACACCAAACTAATGGGGCAGCTGAACAGGCAATCTGAAGTTTGAGGGACATTGGAAGTACTTTGCTTTAACAAGTTCGCAAGTGTGGGTATGTCTTGAGCAACAAGTCCAACCTTGTGCCCTGGGTGTACACACGTGCTGCTACCCTTCACAACCAGTATGCAGTGACGGCGGGAACTACACCATATAAACGTGCCTTTGGTGTGCAGTATCGAGGGAAACTTGCCATGTGGGGTGAGACCGTGTACTTCAGTCTTTCAGATCCTCATAGACGAAAGGGCAGGAAGAAGTTTGTTAAAGGAATTTTCTTGGGGAAGACGATGCAAAATGACCTCAATATCTGCGGGACCGCCCTGGGAATTTATCTGAGTTCGACACAAGTCTTTCACATCAAATGATCGTAGAACGTCGCCGGGGTGCTCACAAACATGTGCGGAAGCACACGCAGCATCGAAGGACATATACTTGGTGCATATGTGTCCTGTCGGAACAGTGACCATGCTTTGAGTTACAGACCAAGCGTGCACGACGTTGCCACTTGTTCAACCGAAAACGCCAGTTGTATACATGACGTGTTTTGAGGAGCTTCTCTTTGGGAGCATCCATCGCTTCCAACACGGACATCTCTAGTAGTCGATGCAACTCATCGCTCCTGGACACAGCTTCCACTTCCTCTAGCTGTTCAGAACTAAGAACAGAAGGTCCTTCATTTTCATCTTGGCCTTCCCACAACTTTTCGGGGTCATTCTTAGGGCTGTAGTCCATCCAGTCATCTTTCTCAAAATACCGAGCATCAAACTCTATGTTCCACCAATTGTCTAGATCTTTATCTTCCACATAATACTCGGCATCTTCTACTTTGACTGCTCAAACACGCCTTGATGGACTCTCACTTCCTGCGTAGAACGGTGGGGCCTGCAACCTCTTTTCACCCTTAGGTTCTGGAACAGACTCTGTCGGTGCATCTTCCCCTTCTATCTCCATTGCCGATCCTAAGGCACGTGCTTCTTTCGACCCTGGAGCTTCCTCTTCCCTTTCTGTTTGTTCACGCTTTCGATCTTCATGGGATTCCGGTCTTCTCTTACTGTCGGTGGTCATCTTATCTGAACTTGCACTTGCCAAAGACTTAGGGTCAGCTTTATCCACGGGTCTTCTGTCACCACAGGCGGTGGTGGCGATGGTGATGAAGCCGGGGCGACCGGCACCATAGGTTCCAGCATCGTAGCTGGCTGTGGAGCTTGTTCTTTCCTTCCTGGGATCACTTTGAGACCCATCCCTGCAAGACCATATCTCCAGGGCTTTCCTTTGAATTCTTTCAGCCAGATCCGATCCCATTGCTGTGATTCAGGTAGGTGCCGAATTGGCCCACTGCGATCTCAAGAGCAACGTAGCGTGCCCCGTGGTGTATGGTGGTGAGAAACTTGGTGCCACGATTCATGTAGATGATGGACTTCTCGGTGGATGTGAAGATCGTGTCTGTGCGTGTCTTGCAACAAAAGTACCGCCTAGAAGTGAGCCCCGTTGTGAAGAACATTGTCGACCAGCTGAAATTTTCTCAAAAGGACTCTGGAAGTGGTAGAAGATGGGTTGAAGATCCATATCGACGCCAAGTATTGAGAAGGTGGTTAGTATCTTGGGCATCACCAATCCCCGCCATCGTAAGGTACCAGCGACTTCTGACTTGACAATGAAAGACGAGTCAGACTACTTGGACGGGCACATGTTGGGCGATACAGAGCAGCACTAGGATGTTTGCTGTACATCAGTCCGGAGCGACCTGACTCAACATTGTGTAGGTGTCCTAGCTCGTGGGATGAGTAAGCCTACGGTGAAGCAGCTCAAGCACCTGAGATACCTGACTGAGTATTTGTATGCCACGAGAGACTATTGTCTTGTGCTGCGCTGGAGTCGGCCTGGGAGATCAGTGATGGAGGAATCTCTACGTACCCAACCCAAGGTAGAAGATGTACAAGGAGGTGGTGAAGGACGGCCAGCTCGACTGTTGGAAGCCATCAGTGACTCGGACTGGGCATCTAGTGCAGATAGGAAATCGATAAGTTGCGGTCACCTGTATTTGGATGGGAACCTGATGTTTTCTTATTCAAGACGACAGTGCTCCATAAGTCTCTCCTCATGTGAAGCAGAACTTACAGCAGCCACCTCGGTGATTGCCGAATCACTCTTCTTGAAGAACATCCTCGAAAGTCTGTCGGAACACCCCGTGGAGTTGTGCGATTAGACAACTCAGCGGCTCGCAGCTTGCTGGTGAAATGTGGGGTGTCGAGGATTCGACACCTGGATTGTAGACTTCTTTGGTGTCAAGGGTTGGTGAAAGCCAAGCTTCTTTCAGTGAAACCGGTTGCAGGCTTGCAGAATCCAGCTGATATCGCTACCAAAGTGTTGTCTTCAGAAAGAATCAAATATCTGTTGGGTTTGGCCGGTATGTGCAACAATGATGGCTTGATCCAGTCTTCCAAACCTCCTAATGTCAAAGTTCAAAGAGTGGCGTCAGCAATGGACATAGGGAACTTGGTGCGCTCCGTCGTGTATGCAGCCATAGCCTTGAGCCAGCAGCGACCTGCAGATGCGGCCTCTACGAGCTCCGTGGGTGCTGCCGAGATGAGCCCTGAAGGTGGAGAAGAGTTCCCCGAGTTGGTTGGAACGTTGTGGAATCTCCTGGTGTATCGCGTCATGGAGGGCTTGATGGTTGCGGACGCAGCAGATGAAACCAGCCTGTGGTGGTTGGTGGGAAGAGCAACTTTCCTCTTTCTCTTCATGTTCCTCTTGGGTGTCATGCTCTACTACCTGCCGAGTCTTTGCTGTAGACGTATGACGACACAATCCTCAGATCGTATGACCACACAATCCTCAGATCGTATGACCACACAATCCTGTCGTATGACCCTGCAATCCTCGAGCAGTATACCTCCGCAATCCATGAGTTCCCACCAAGAGCCGAAAGGCGCTTGGAAGAATCGAGGTGAACGAGATGCTCAGGCACGTGCAGAACGTGCTCACTTTGTGCGATCGGTGTCGCACAACCCACATATCTTCGATCCCGAAACGCGACAAGAAGTTGCCGTGTTCTCTCAGAATGGCGAGTGCTACCACAGCCGCCCGACCTGTCATGGACTTCGACAGGCAACGAGCAGCTGTCAGCGCGTTCCTCTTCATGATGCTCTGGCAAGAGGATTGGCTCCGTGCAGAGTGTGCTGTGCCAGTCATTGGGATGTGTTCAACGATTGGCTGGTGATGCCAATGCCCGAGCTTCACGACACCGGCGATGTGACGAGTGATGAAAGTGCTTAGACATGAGAGGTAGCATCCTTGACATGTGGCTTGTTTTCCTGTACAATCCATGAGCCCGTGATAGGAGTAGCTGTCAGTTCGTTTCTCCTGCAGAACAAGTCGCTTTTGTGGTGCAAAGTGCATCAGCGCAGTTTAAGTAGAAGCCAAAGCTCTTTTCTCCGTAAAGTGCCATGCGTCTAGAAGAAGAAAGCACCCAAAGATGTGCATGTGTGGCACCTTGTTGTTCAACGTAAGCGACTCTGGGACTAGAACCAAAAGCAAGATTCCCCGCCAGAAGGGACCCAGAGCAGTTGAGATGTACAGTGTAACCTATCAACATGTCTTTCGGTGTTTCAAGTGGGTGATGAACATACAAGGTTGCAAAGCAACAGGAAATCAATGTGATTTTCGGTATGCATCACAGTGGAGTCTTTTGGGGCGAGACTGAGCATGAGTGTGGAACTCAAGCTGTCTCGAGGAGGGGTGCAAGTATTTCAACTACCCATTTACCCCTTGTTTTCCATGTAGGTTTTGCTCTGAAGCTTTACGCTCGATACCAGGGTTTTGGCTCTCGAAGTAAAAGTGCGTGTGTTTTACAAGAATTGTGGCGAGGGATTACAGCACGGGCCCAACCGCAGCTCAGCTGGGGATCTCCTCACCGACCGCGTCTGCGGAAAGCTTACGAGTGTTCCTTGCAATGGCAGGAGCAAAGGGGCACAACATGCTGGGACTTGACGTGTCCACTGCTTTCCTCTTCGCAAAGCTCCAAGGGGAAGATGTCGTCGTCAGCATGCCTGAAAGATGCCGGGGTTTGGGGGGTGAGAGGCTGTATCTCCGCCTCAAAAGGCACTACACGGCCTTAGGTCCGCCGCTCTTCACTGGACCAAGCACCTTTCGGGGCTTCTGGAGCGTCTGTTCTCGCTCAAGTCTTGCCCAACTGAACCCTGTTTGTTCGCGGGTCAGTACCGAGGCAAAAGGGTGCTTCTGTTGGCCTATGTCGACGACATTCTGCTGTGACTTGATGTATGAGATGGCGCAAGATCCTGAGATCGGAGCCACAGAGTTCGTTGAAGTTTGGAATGGATCCGGGATATCTTGATGACGTCATGGAAGAGTAGAACCTCAAGGGCGCAAAGGGGTGTCCGAATCCACCGAACCTCAGGGATCTGTATGACAGGGCGCTTGAAAGTGAAGAGTTGTCCCGACCTCTAAGCCAGGAGGCGTCTGCACGTTTCCGCAGGGCGCTGGGGAAAATGTCCTGGCTGGCGACGACACGCGGAGATCTTGTGTATTCATCAGCGTGCTGGCACGCGGCCAGGCAGACCCCAGGGAGTATCACGAGAGAGCCATCCGGGGCACTCTGAGGTACTTCAAAACGGTCTCAAGTTTCTTCCAAATCTTTCCACGTCAGAGAGATCAAGACCTGCGAATCAGGGTATTCGTGGACGCATCTTGGGGTTCGGAGCGGTCGGTTTCGCGCAGATCGATCTCCGGAGGCTGCGTCATGCTGGGTTCCGCCTGCGTGAAATCGTGGGCCCGACTCCAGCAGTCTGTAGCTCTCTCTTCCGCAGAATCCGAGTTATACGCACTGACTGAAGGGGCGAGGGAATCGATGGGTCTCAGATGTTCGGTAGGACACGTAACTGGCCTCCAGCCTGAGAGTCAGTATGTGCCCACCGTTTATTGCGACAGTGAGGCCGCGATAAACATCTCTAAGATGGAGGGGCTGAGGAAGCTGAGACACATCGATCTGAGGGCGTGCTTCATTCAGCATGAAGTTCAGTCGGAATCCATTGTGGTCAAGCCCGTCAGAGGCAAGGACAATCCCGCCGACATCTTCACAAAGAGTTTAGATGGTCCCACTACACTTCGCCACATGGCCAGCTTGGGAAGTCCAGCTGAGAAAAGGGTCTGCGTGTGCTGTGGGTCTTCTGAAGGGTGTTGTGTCGAAAGGGGAGTGGGTATCCTTGGCTGAGAGGGTAGGGCTTAAGAAGGGCCACAAGTGGCTTCTGATCGAGTTCTCGACTCCAACATGCACCGGGTTGCGAAAGAGGAGTTTCCGAATGTTTGGTGTCCTTACCGTTACCGAGAGGGATGACGGGAGGAGACCGGAGACGGTCACTGCGATCAAGGGTGTTATCGCATCCGCCTTGGAACGCGGGGTCTGCGTCTTCTTATGGTCCTCGACCCCATGCACGGGGGGGTGCCCGTATCAGCGGATGCATCTCCAGAAACAGGGTTCCGCCTACAAGGGTCATTTAAACGGCCTGTGGGACTGCCACAAGCGTCTGTGGAGTAACTTTGTCAGCCTGACGAAGTACACACACGGCTGGGCCATCGAGTGGCCAGCCCGCTGCGCTTACTGGTCCTGGGGTCAGACCCAGAGCTTTCTCCGAACCTCGCGAGCGACCTTGTACGACTGTCGTGTGGACGCTTGTGCTGCGGGGCTGAGAGGAAATGACGGGTAACTTGTGTCGAAGCGTTGGAGAGTGGTGACTACGCATGCAGGGGTTGCCGAGGGTCTTGAAGGGCTGAAATGCGACCATGCGCATCCGCATTCCAAGGTCTTTGTTCTCAAAGAGACGCAACATTATCCTGAAGCTATGTGTAGGGTTGTTTTGAGCAGCTTGTAAAGGTCGTGTCTGCTCTGCAGCCGTTTTGCTTTTCTGAGCCAAGGGTTTAGGGTGGAACGCCAAGACCATGAGTTTACCTCGGGTCTCGCTTACACCAGGGTTTTCAGAGGCCATGGACTATGCTGTGGTCCTCTTCCAGCGGTTGGGTAACGAACTACTCGAGCCACAGCTGCTTTGTCTTTTCGTCTTAGCTGCACGGATGGTTGTTGGCCACCTCCTTACGTATGCCTACTACCGCCTTGTGGTGAGACAGCTCCGGGAGCTGAAGGGTACACCGCCGAAGGACATCTATGTCGCCCGGCATGGTCAGTGTTACCGCAGGGATGCTTTCTGTCCGTCACTTCGCAACAGTCAGCCTACGGGCAAGCGCAAGTGCCATCTTTGCTACCCCTACACCTCGACGGGGCCGTGACAGCCTCAATGCCCAGAGGGGGAGTAAGAAACCAAAGGTTCTATGTGGGCCTTGGGCTGCCAGCGTCTTTTAAGTTTTTTCCCAGAGGACTCGCTTGCGAAGTGGAGTAGAGAGTAGGTCTCCTCAGCTTTTGGAGCTTAGGGAGTGTTTTCCAGTGTCTTCCCGGAGCAGAGAGTAGGTCGCCTCAGCTTTTAGAGCCTAGGGAGTGTTTTCCAGTGTTTTCCCGAAGCACCGTGAGGTTTGACCAGTTTTGACTGCGTTTCACGTTGTTTGGTACGTTGGCTCAAGACCGGAGTATGCGAGCATGCAAAAGTGAGAAGCGTGCAGGGCTTGAGTGTGAGTCTTGTAGGGCTGTGGGTTGCTTGCCGCATTTCGGTCTTTTACGAGTGAGCAAGCCGATTCGTGCTCTCAGAGAAAAGGTACCAGAGAAATAAGGAGTCCAAAAACTGCAGGTTTTGGCGTGGCTCATTGCGGAGAGAAATTTTTCCGAGGTGACAACCATTCGGCACAGGCCAAGTTTTGGAAGTGCAGGCCGCTGGTGACCGAAACTGCTTGAGGAGAAAGGGTTTGGGGTGGTTTAAAAGCTTGAATGCCATGCTTGTTGAATCGAGGATCCAACGAGGATCTTGTGTTGGAAAACCTTGTTTCCAAAAAAAAGTTTGAGCTTTTCAAAGAAATTGAAATTTCCGAGCACTGGAAAGAGTTGGTTTAGAAGCTTGTGAGGCACTCTGAAGGCCGCACAGGGGTTTGTTTGGAACTGGATCGGTTGTGAACGATCTTGGAAATACAGTGCCCACTTGAGGACGGGTTTGCCAAGATGACGATTTTTGCGAAGTCTAAATCAATCGAAACTGATCAGACTCAAAAAAAAATAACGTGTACAAAAAATCATTCAAAAAGAAACCTAGTCTGAAAAAAAGTTTTTGCGTTTGATTTAAAATTGAAAGAAAATTTGAACAAGAAGTTTGGGACAGGCCAACCCAGCTCAGACCAGGTATGGCCCAGATGAACGAATCTGTGTGTAGGCCGGCTGTAAGTCTAAGATTGCGAACCCGGAATACCTCAGCAAGAGATAGAAAGCCCGTCACCACTCCCAAGATGATGGTGTAGATTAAAGATCCAAGAAGCTTTTGCTGCGTAGTTCCGATCCATTGCTTGTTGTGGCAACAGCAAGTTGTTTGAAGATCTGAAGCGAGTTGCTCTGAAGTTTGAAGGGCAGCAGAGGGTGTGGTCTGAAGACTCTTGTACTTTCGCGAGGTTTCGCTTGCACTGGTAGTCTGTATTGGGGGTTGGAAATCTCAACCTAGCTTCAGCTTGCAGCAGCTATGCTTTCGATTTTGTTTCCACCAGTGCAAAACAACCTCGCCAGCTGGGTGGTGAGGCTTCGGCTTTGCCGCAACATGCAACCTTCACACAGTAGCACATGGCTTGGCTGTTGTTGTCAAAGTAGAACGGTTCATGTGTTCACTCACGTTTGTTTTACTGTGATACAATTGTCCATGCGCGTAAATCTCCATGAACGAAAAGAAGTGCGAAGTGAGGCAGCGACTGGCAATGATAAAAGGGCATCAGGGTTTAGGGTCTAAGGTTTAGGGTTGAGGGTTGAGGGTTGAGGGTTTAGGGTTTAGGAAGCAAGAGGAAGAAGTTCCTGAGATCGAGGAAGGGAGACGAACAAGGTAAGGGAGCGTGATGAAGAGAAGACAGGAGAAAAAAAGAAAGAGCTCGGCATTGTCCCAAGCCAAAGGAAAAGAAAAGGCTATGCCAAAATTTATGCCAAAAGAAGTGAAGACGATGCTCGACAAGAGCAAGGCAAGGTTTCGGAAGGATGAAGAGGTTGTTTGGAGTCTAGAGGCAGTGTCCAAGTGGGAGGTCAAGAGGGAACCCGAATGTAGCCCACTGGGGCCCACGGAGGCAGCAGAAGCGAAAGCACTGGCCGCAGGGCGCACGGCTATCAAGGGTCTCCGAAATCGTGATACTTGGCAGGTCCTTTGAGACAAGTTCCAAGGAAAGTCATGTACTGTACACAGGAAGGCTAAATTCAAGCCCATTTTTGTGGTGGTGCCGCCGGATCTTCGGTCTGGGTTCGCCGTGTGCCTTGTTAGCATGTTGTGGTGATGATTTGAATTGAGGAGTAGGTGTGGTGTGCATGTACATAGTGCGTTGTCGTTCGCACGTTGTCCGTTCCCCTCTCCGTGTTGTTGAGTCGCTATCATCCCCCCTCCATCCTGCCGCCGCCTTTCCACCCCCCTGTTGTCCCCAAAATCCAGATTCACTTGTGAGTACGAAAATGCCACAAGTCAGCAAGCAAAAACGCCGGTGAGAAATTTTTGACCCCTTTTGAGCAGGAGCTATGTTGTGTTACACTTTATAGTTGTAAGTGAGTTGACAAAAATGCCAGTCACAAGTCAATCGCAAAGGAGTGGTTGGCCAAAACTAGATCCCTGTAGTGATAGTATTGTGTCTTTTATCCGCCGGGCAGTACTTGGAGGTTCATGGGTACTTATAACCACAATTACAAATCTACTTATAACCTATATGCTTAGGGGACTTAGGGGTCTTGTAAGAACAGTTATAACGGGTTATAAGTACCCTGAACCTCCAAGTAGGGAACACCGATCCCAAGGTGGCAGTCATGGACCGCAACTCTTTCAGGTCTTGACAATACCTAGAGCTTCGGGCTCCGTAAGATCCTAAATGCCTTTCAGCTTCTGGGTAGGCCAGAGTTTACGAAGGATATTTTGCGCAGCCTGCCGCGGGAGAATGGAATGAGCAGCTGTCGAAAAGGGGATACGGTGCAAGTTGCCGCGGCATGATTGGCGATGACATGGCCAACCGACGCTCGGTAAAGCTACTTGTTGTGATGGGCAGCACGCGCAGAATTCTAGGGCATGGATGTTGAATGTAGACTGACAGTAGTACTTCTCGCGAGAATGGCAATGCGATGGCAGCAGTGCGAGCAATACGTAAGAATGGTGGGGGCAGTAGGTGCAATCAGGTACATCATGGTTTTATGGCTTGTTGGTGTGTGACGTGGCCTTTTTCTTTGCTGCCCTGTGCTCTTTCTCAAGCCACAGCTTACGTTTCAATGAAGCAAAATGCACCATCGGTGCGAAGCCATGCGCGTGTTATCATTACTTTGTGGCATCGTTCTGCATGCTCCTTGGCCCGAAGTCGCGTTTCGGTGGTTGTTCGGACGCCCAAAACTCAAACCCCGACACCCTGAACCGCCCTGAGCCTCGAACTCGAAGGTGGGTTGGGCCTACAAGCTTTCGAAAAACATCCCTCTCAACATGTCGGGCGCGGATGAGAACCTGACCGACATTGTTTCCGACAGTATACTTGGCGAAATGGAGGACTTGCCCTTGCCAAATGTTGCCCCTCTGAGAATCTCTCAAACCACACCGTCCAGCTGGATTTTCTCCGGCTTAGCACTTAACCCTAACGGTCCGCCACCCTAAACCTGAAACCCCGACCAGCTTTTTGAGGACTTGAACCAATTGCCTGATCCGGAGAAGGAAGGCGAAGGCATGGGCGAGCTGGGCAAGAGCTTGGAGTTCTTGATGCTCAAAGTCGCCCAGCTTGAGACGTTGGCGGAGTTGCAGCAGGTTGAGCTCGACGCGCAACGTTCGATGATTGAGAAGTGCATGACGAAACTGGGCCTCAGCGACAGCGAGGTTGGATTGGCGCAGAAGCCGAAGGGTTCCGAAGAGAGTGTGCGGGAAGCGCATGCCGTATTGAAGCGAGTGATCCAGAAGCACGCTCACCAGCGGGAGAAAAAGGAGTACCACCCGGACAGCCACAAGCAGCAGGCGGCCGAAGAGAAGGAGCCTGAGCTGAAGGAGAAGGATGAGCTGAAAGAGGCGCACAAGAAGGAGGCCTTGGGGCCAGGCGGCTCTGGAGAAAAGAGGGCCTTGCTCCAAAAACGCGAGAAGGAGAAGAAGGGCTCGAAGTGGGGTGGGCTCGTAAAGGCGGCCAAGAGCGGATGGGACGCCACCGGAGGTCAAGTGACGGATGGGAGCCTGCTCACGGGCGAAGCTCTGACCAACGCCTACAAAGCAGCCAAGGACGCCGGGAACGCCGTCGAGTTTGTGAAGAACACCGCAATTAACACTGTGGAGATGGCCGTGGCGATCCTGACGGGAGGCGGGGCTGGGGGTTATGGGGCACTTTTGGGGCAGCTCGAAGGTCGAGGGTTTGAGGTTTCGGGATGCTTGGGATTGGGCGACACGAGGCATGCTGCAGGTTTGGTGGCAAGCCCTGAACATTCCTGAGCATACGGAAGGCTTCAACGATTGGAGCGCTAGCTGCACCAATGTCGCTCCGCAAATGGGCGTCAGCGGCAACGAGCTCTACATCGACTTTGGCCACAACACCTGCACAGTCCGGCTTATGGGCCAGAGCATCACGCTTTTCAACTGGCACTGGGGAAGGAAGGGAGTGAACGTCCTGGACATGCTGCCCCTGCAGGTCCGAGCCCTTGCTCAAGCACCTGTCGCAGTGATCAACACGCAGATCACCTTTGCCACCGGCCTCACCGGCTGCATCAATGGCGACCAGCCTTCGGGAATTATCGAGTGTCTGGGGGCCAAGATCATCGAGAGGGTCCCCCCCCTGAACTACTTGAACCGCATGAGCGACATCCTCACGGAGGCGCGCTCAGGTTTCGGGACGACTCGGGCTGAAAGCGCCATGTGGGATAGATTTATCGCTAAGCCGCTGCCCCACCTCGGCCACAATGACGCAGATGTGGATGTACGCTTCGCATCTCGACAGGGGTCGCCGCAAGACCCCGTAGGGGGCTAACTCAGCGAGGGTGCGTGCTTTGCTGGCAGGGCCTGGCCTATAAACTCGATTTTGGCTGTCGGTCGTTGAGTCTGAGAGGTACTGCGCTCGAAACAGCTCATCCGCAAATTCCTTCACAGCTGTTGGCCACTCCAACATCCGCTCTCCCTTCACACTGTCTATAAGAGGGATCAAGACACATTTGTTGTCCCTCGCACATCCTCGAGGGGCCCAGAAGAAGTCGCTTCTCCGAAAGCTGCCCACGCTGCGGGCTTTCCAAGGGGTTTACCGGGAAGCCTGATACGGATGATGGGATGATCATGAGAATGCAAAGCCGATATCGTGTCAGTCACATGACTCGGCAAATCTGAGTAGCAGGTGGCGCGTACATAAGCGCATGGGCGTCGTTTGTGGGAGCTACAACTGAGCAAGCTCAAATACCAATTTCCGATACCACAAGGCAAAAGAGCACACCCGAAAAGTTCCATGAGCAAGCGTGTTCTCCAGCCTCTTCGAGTGATCTATTCTACTGGGACTGTAAAGAGGGGTGACCCGTCAGCCTTGCTGGGATATACAGCTTGAGATGCAGAATACATAAGGTTCACACCCGAATGCCGCTGTGTCACTCCCTCGGTCTCGCAAGCCAAGGCTTCGTTGGCAAGGGGTTGCTCCTGGACACGACATGATGTCAGGGATGCTAATTGCCATCTCAAAACTATCACTCGAGAACAACACAACAACCTGTATGATATGGTATATTCCAAGTGTTCTTTGTCTACTTGGCTTGCGCTGGTAGTCTTGGTCGCCGGGCACGTTTCCATGCCAGCACTTGCGACACCCTTCTTCGGTTTCCCACAGGTCCCTTGCTCCCTTGCCCCAATTCTTGGCTGTCAGCGTGCCCGACTCCCCGCTGCCCCCAAACACGGGGCCGGTCGGGCGTGGGGGGTTACGGCAGAAAACGAGCTCAACGGATTTACACCAGTTTCGGGTCGCACGCGCGAGGTCATCGAGGTCTTTGCCAAGATAGCCACGACGGTCGTGAAGAAGGCAATGGACAAAGGTCCTTCCCTGGTGCAGGTGGCTGCAACCGCCAAGTTTCCCGAAGCTGGAGAGCCGCCTGTGCTTCACCACAAAAGCACCAACCTGATCATCGAGTCACACACGCAGCACGCGCAAGCAGGCGTGGCTGCAAAACCCAAATCCGATGGCTCCATCACCTTCGGGATGGGCAATAGCAACGATGTCCATGCCACGCGGCTCATCACCCAGTTCGGCGGTCGGGAGACGGACACCAGCTCTTGCTTGGCCTTCGCCCCGAAGAGCCGCCAGGGCGATGGTGTGAGCAAAACCGACTGGCAGGTTGGCAATAAGGACGACTTCCTCAAGCTCGAGCCTTGGGCTGTGCCATGTGACAATGCCTGGATGAAAGACAACTGGAACAAATGGCAAGGCTATACGTTCTACAGCGGAACCAAGCCCATCGAGAAGTGCGTGACTGTGACCTTCAGTCTGGGACTGCAGCCAGTCGTGGCCTTCGTTGGGGGCTTGCAGTTCGATGTCCTGCCGCAGCCCCTCTTCCAGCTGGCCACGACGGTCTGCTGGCCGAACCAGCAGCCGGGGGGTGTGGACCTGAGCGTGCTGCGATCCGAAGTGAAGTCTGCCGGCATCCTTCTCTTCAGCCGCACCTTGCGCCTGAGCAAGCGTTTCGGTGGCGGCACGGATTTCCTTCCCGGGAACGTCCGCGGTGGCTACTCGACCTGGCGGAGCAGTGCAGGCATAGCCCAAGGGGAGAGCATAGTGCCGGTCGAAGCGATGAGCCGCACGTCGCTCTTGCAGACGGGCGGCAACCAAAGTGTCAAGGAAGCGGAGGCGGAGGCGGAGGCGGAAAGGGAGGAGGCCGAGGTTCTCGAGTGGAGGACGGACTCGGAGGACCTGTACCTGGCATCCGTTGACTACGGCGAGAACTTGAACACGTCTGTCAACAAGACCTTCGAGGCCTATGGCGAAGAGGCGGCCAGGCACATGAACACAGCCGGAAAAGAGGGGGAGCGGGTCTTCGAGATTTTCACCTTCAATCACCCAGGGCTGACGAACTTCAGGGTACAAGGCCTCATGAATGGCAACTGGCTAGAGATGGGTGTGGAGATGGGCTTCGGCCCTTACAAGAGTCCTGCGCGGAGGATACCTTTGGTCAACCTCGGCGACCAGTTCTCCACAATTCTCGCGGGCCTACCCTTCGTGTCGAAGCGCAGTAAAACCAAGGCCATCGCCGCTCTCCGGGACTTCACCATCCAGGACGTGGGCAGGGTACGGGGAATGCCCCTGAGGCCAGGCTCGGTCATTGCCATTTACAGCCCTCACTGCCGGCGCTTCCTCCAAGTGACCGGACATGGCCTGGGGGTCGGACCAGAGATGAATGGCAACGGGATGCCGGACTCATGGACCTGGGAACGCTTCACTGTGATAGATGCCGGGCGCGGGCAGATTGCGCTCCACAATGCTCAGCACAACCGCTTCCTGGGCACAGGCCACGCCAGTTCGCCTCGGAATGCGAGTCTTTGTCCTAGTTGGGTTCCATTCTGTGTTTTTAAGGGTGCTTAAACCCAATGAGGAAAAGCCAATTAAGACTTTAATGTTATCCCAGCCATGAACTAGGAATGATCTTCCTCATGACTGGACTTCGGAGCGCTTCACGGTGATCGAGGTCGGGAATGGCGAGGTGGCCTTCTACAACCCGCACAGCCAGCGCTTCCTGAACATGGCGGCCACTGGGGTGGGAAGCAACCGTCCGCCAAACCCTCCAAAGCTACCATCGAACTGGGGCTGGGAACGCTTCCGCATCGTGCCAGCAGAGCGGATCTTGGTGCCAGGTACCTCGATAGCCTTGCACAACGGGCTCTTCAACCGTTTCGTGATGATGACGGGAGAACACTTGGAGCGAAGTCATGAACTCGGCTCGGCAGAACTGCCCGACTGGTGGACGCAGGAGCGCTTCACCGTGGTTGATGCGGGAGGCGGGCAGATAGCCTTGCACAACACCTTACACAATCGCTTCGTATCGATGGGTAAGGCAAGTGGTCACAGGTTGGTGGATCAACTTCCTGGCAACTGGGGCTGGGAGAAGTTCGACGTGTGGCCGGCTGGGAACGGTGAGATCGTCCTTCACAATCGGGCCCAAAACAGGGTGCTGCGCATGTCAGATCACACCGTTGATGTGAGCCAAGACGTGGATCCAAAGCACTTGCCCGACAGCTGGACTTGGGAGCGCTTTCGGGTGGTGCAGATGAAGCCGTATCTTCAGCCGGGCACCACGGTGGCCCTCCGTTGTGCAATTCACGGCCGCTACCTTCGGATGCGCCCAGGGGCTCCCAGCACTTTCCTGCTGGCCAGGGAGAACCACACCGCCAGCGACGGAGGCGGAGGATGGCCTCCCGGAGGATGGAGCATCGGCACGATGCCGAAGATCAGCATCCCTCTTCCCAGTATCATCCGGCGGAAGATTGAAGAGGACCCCTGAACCCTAAACCCTAAACCCTAAACCCTCAACCCTCAACCCTCAACCCTCAACCCTCAACCCTAAACCCTAAACCCTAAACCCTAAACCCTAAACCCCAAACCCGAACAGGACCGTGAGGAGGCAGAGCGGAGACACAGGGAGGAACTTCAGCGGCAAGCTGCGGAGCGAGCTGAGCAGGAACGGCTGGCTCGCGACTTGTTGGTGGTTAGTGGGGGGGGGGGGGGGTCGGTTTTTGGGAGCATTCTTGAGGATTCTATGGGTTTAGGGTTTAGGGTTTAGGGTTAAGAGCGGGTTTAGGGTCTAGGGACTACTGTAGCAATCCGTTCCCCCATTCCCTAGTAGCCACCAGCAAGATCAAAAAGGCGAGGCGGCTGAACGAGAACGAGCACTCCGAGGCACCATCGACCGCAGCGACCCCATGGGTGACGCTGGGGCCCTTGTTGTAGGGAACTAACGTAAGGTTATATGTATATATATATATATATAGTATCTTCTATTCTATTCTATTTTATTCTATTCTATTTTATTCTATTCTATTCATTTCTATTCTATTCTATCATATGATATTAGACTATATTCTATTAAATTATATCACATTATACATTATACATATGTATAGATTCCGGTACATGATCTGGTTTCCTTATTCTGGGAACTTGACGTAAGTTCCTGAATACGCGCCCAGGACAAGGGTATCCCAGATGACTGGACTTGGGAGCGATTCACCGTGGTGGATGCGGGCAATGGGCAGGTTGCCTTCCACAACAGCCTCCACAACAGATACTAGCTGTTTCAAAAGGTTTAGGGTTTAGGGTTTAGGGTTTAGGGTTTAGGGTTTAGGGTTTAGGGTTAAGGGTTGAGGGTTTTTTGAAAACTTTATCTGTTTGCAAACCGTGGTTTTCAAACATGTTATCCGTGGGATATCTTCTGTTTGCCTGCTTTCCTTTTCAGAGGGTTTCTGCGGCCAAGCTAGGATTTCTGAAGATGACCCCCGACCGAATGCAAGCTAGTGCGCCAATGCCTCCCGATGCTCTTCCTGCTTCATGGACCTGGGAACGCTTCACGGTGTTGCCGGCGGGGCACGGCCAGTTTATGCTTCACAACTCCGTGCACAACCGCGTCTTTCAGATGACGAATGACAAGGTGACGGCCAGTCCGCACATGAACCCGCAGGACATGCCGGGTGCCTGGACCTGGGAACGTTTCCAACTTGTACCCGCAAGGCCCTACCTGCAGCCTGGCTCAATGGTCGCCTTGCATTGTGGTGTGCACAACCGCTTCCTCACGATGAAGGGGGAGTCCCTCGAACGCAGCGCGGAGAGGGGCCTCAATGACCTGCCTGCCAACTGGATCCTGGAGCGCTTCACCGTGGTCGATGCCGGGAATGGCCAGATCGCGTTGCACAACGCTCACCTGAACCGGTATGTGCAGATGAGGGGTCCTACGATGGGGGCCAGCCCTCCTATGCCTCCGACTCCTTATCCGAGCGGGTGGTTATGGGAACGCTTCACTGTGGTGCCTGCAGGATTCGGCGAGTTTGCCTTGCACAGCACGGAACACAACCGCATGATTCGTATGACGTCTCATGCCGTAGACAGCAGCTCCCACATGGCACCACAGGACCTACCAGCCAACTGGAACCAGGAGCGCTTCCGCATCGTGTTGGTCTCTGAGGCCAGCGAGACTGCCCAGGACGTCCATGCGACGTTTGACTGAGCCGAATGTACCCTCGTAGATCGATGCAAAAAGCTGCGTGCTTTGCATGGAGCATGCCGCTTGCAGCGCCTACCCACTTGCCGTAGGCACCGTACAAAAGCTCCACCTGCAGACTTCTGGCTCGAGCATGGCAGAGATTGTTCCGAGTGAAGTTCCCGCAAAGTGCAATGGCCAAAATAGCATTCGACTTGTAGGCTTAGCTTGGGTTATCTGCATTGCTCGTCTTTGAGCGCCTCGCAACCATGCGCGAGCCGAAGATGAAATGCGAGAGCTCGTCTCCACCATCAGTTGCTCGACATGTTTTCGTGGAGGAGGAGGGCGAAGATCCCCCTCCTTCGATGAGTGGTGCCGAACTCGTGGACGAGCCGGGCATCTGCGACGTTGAGCGCCGCATCCGTGCGATTGAGCAGCGGAGCAACTTCAAAGTGGCATCGAAAAGCAGGACTGCGGTATCAACTGCTTTTCGGGCTTAAGGTGATCTATAGTTACTTTGGTATAGTATTGTATGCTCTGGCAGATCCTATAGTATACGAGAATGATCGAGAACGTACGGCAGGATGACTGCGATGTTGCAGCTGCTTGTGGAAGACCGTGTGCGGCTCCTGGACACGCTTTCTGCGTCCCACAGCAGTGGCGGAAGGTTTCCTTGTCCGGCTTTGGGGTTTCGTAATGCCTTTTCTTTGCAGGTGCTTCCGTTCCCCTGTGCTGGCCTTCCCCACTTGGGTGCCTTCATTCCCTCATGTGAAGCCAAGAGGACACAGCTTGTTTCGGTTGGTTGGGAGATTTGTCAGAGTCCGAGGTTCTCAACGTGGAAGCCGCCTTGCTCGTCTCCACCTGTCCAGCCGCGCGCTGGTACCAACGGCTCCGGCAGAAGCATGCGAGCCGAGGAAGGCAATCGGCTTCTCATGGACTCCCAGGCGCCTCCTGTTGTTAGGGCTCCCCGAAAGCAGACGGCCACCATGAAGGTGCTGCCGGAAGGTGAGCCGGAAGTTATGGCCAGGAAGAGCAGCCCCGGCTCAAGGGCCGGGACCTTATCCGTGAAGGAGGTGGTGGCCCAGCAGGCGGCGCAGCAGTCCAACCATGCCTTCGGTGACCACCCCTCGCTGCTCCGGGGCCCGGGCGCCCATTCTGGCCGCTGCTGTTTCAAGCTCTGGAACCTGGGATTCATGTATGCCGATTTCTGCCTGATGTTGTTCTTTTCATGAAAAAAATGTAAATTATAAATTGTAAACCATCTGAAATCATGTATGACATGATAAAATACGGGACTCTTTTTTTGTTCGGCTGATGTTCTTCCACGGCTTCGTAGCCACATGGAACACGTGACCCCGGTAGCATGGCTAGTACTGGTGGATGGGAAGTCTGCACTCTGAGACCGCGAAACGGAAGACATCCAAGGAGGGGGCTGCTGTCGCTCTGCGGCGCGTCCGCCTTGTGGGACCCTCCCCGAACGGAAGCAGGGCAGTGCCTCGGTAGGAACTTGGGGCTTTAGCATTTCGGGCGTTGAGGTTTTAGGACGAGGGTGGTCTGGGTAGGAAGGCGCGCAGAAAACGTTAAAGACCCAAGCCCTCGAAAGGTGCTTACGTTTCCACTTCTCCCGAAGGCTCCCTAATCTCCCTTAAGGTTCCCTAGGTACCTACCCCCTATGAGCCCCCCACCCTTAAAGACACAGCTTGCCGGTATCATGGTTGTGTCCAGCCCCGCAGGCGAGAAAGTAGAAGGCCAAGGGGCACCTTATTGTGCTTCAATAGGTCCTAGCAGAACGTATTTCATTTTAGATCTTTCTGTATTCCTAGACGGACATAGGTCTGACTCACGGTTTTGAAGCCCAAGCTGTCAACCTAAACCCTAAACCCTAAACCCTAAACCCTAAACCCTAAACCCTAAACCCTAAACCCTAAACCCTAAACCCTAAACCCCAAACTCTAAACCCTAAACCCTAACCCTTAAACCCCAACCAGTCCAAGGCGATGCAGGCACTTTTTGCACGTGGCCGTCACCGGCATCCTCGCAATGTACGCAGTTTGGATGGGCTCCGTGATCGCAGACGTGAAGTAACAATATCGTGGTCTCTAAAACCCTAAACCCTAAACCCTAAACCCTAAACCCTAAACCCTGTTAACTTGTGGCTTCCCCACAAGGTCTGCTGTTGGTAGTATCGGGCTCCCATCGTTGCCCCCAAAGCCCTAGGGCCCTAGGGCCTCCACGAAGCCCTGGGAGGCCTTCTCCGCTTCATCAGCTTGGTGGAATTGGTGGAAGCGGGGCCTTTTTGCGATTTGACCAGCAAGGCCTCGTTCACAACGGACATTGTCCCTTGCCGTGCTTGGGTGAAGGGGGGCGAGAGGAGACAGGATGCTGGAGGATCCTGGAGGGGCTTTTTCACGACTTTCTCTTGGGGGTTTAGGGCTGTAGGGCTTGCCGTTTTGCTCCGTAAGTGCTCCCTAAGTAGGAAGGTTCATGGTGCTTTTTCACCAAGTGGAACTGTGCTTATAACCCAAACCATAACCATATTCGGCCTAACCATATTCGGGCACTTATGGGGCTGACTAGTGGGTTACAAGTACAGCTTTGAAGTACCATGAATCTGAACCTCCACGTAGTTACCCTACAATGCCCCAAAATTGCCCTTAAGGATCCCAAATTTCCCTACCCCAAATGCTTAACACACCCGACTTGACCCTAAACCAGCTCAAGCGACCCGACATGGACCCTAGTTTTTCCAAATATTCCTTAAACTACCCTACAGTACCCTAAATACTACCTTAGATGACCCTGAGGCCCTAAAATGACCTTCAACTGCCCTAAAAAAAACCCTAAAAATCCCCGCAGTGCAAGGTTATTGGCCTTGCCGCTCCACTGTGCCTGACCTTTCTCGGAGGCTCTCCAAGCCGTCAGTCTGGGCTTTGTTGGGCTTAGTGGGAAGTTGAGTGTTTGGGGTTTTTGGGTCATTTAGGGGGTGCAGGGTGTGGGGTTTGGGGAGGTCTTAGGGGTTAAGGGTTTAGGGTTCAGGGGTTTCGGGTTTCGGGGGGGTTTGGGGTTTCAGGGTTCAGGGCTTTGGTAGTTAATGGGGTCTCGGGTTGATCCAGGGGTTGCAGCTTGATTTTCAACCCGAAGCCCTAAACTCAAAACCCCGGAGAGTTTTTTGGGGTTTAGGGTTTAGGGTTTAGGACCCCAGGTTGTTTGGGGTTTTGTAGTGTTGATGGCCAACGGTTCAGGGTTAATTTTCAGGTTTGGGGTTAGATTTTCCGAAATAGGCGTCTGCAACACTAAGGGAGCCCTAACATGGACCCCCCGAAATAATAGGATTCCCTTAAAAAAAATAGGTCCCCAAGAAGGAAACCCCAGATTGCCCTATTTACCCTAGACCCTAAAACTGGAACCTCAAACCCTAAACCCTAAACCCTAACCCTAAACCCTAAACCCTAAACCCTAAACCCTAAACCCTAAACCCTAAACCCTAAACCCTAAACCCTAAACCCTAAACCCTAAACCCTAAACCCTAAACCCTAAACCCTAAACCCTAAACCCTAAACCCTAAACCCTAAACCCTAAACCCTAAACCCTAAACCTAAACTCCAACTACCCTAAACCCGAAACCCGGAAACGCACCAATCTGTGTTGGGAGGTGTGAAGCCCAGCGTGTATGCACGGCGAACGGAGTCTTGTTGGAGTTGAGTGTGGCAGGGGGGCAGGATGCTTCAGGTGGTTTAGGGCGTTTAGGGTTTAGGGTTTAGGGTTTAGGGTTTAGGGTTTGCTAAGGTTCCGCGCACACCACCACGCGGGACGTGTGCTGTGGTGTGCGCCCAGGTTCAACGCACTCTCCCAACCCACCCGCCCACATCTCAACCTTGGGCGGGTTTAGGGTTTTATAATATCGTGTGTAAGTACAGTAGTGGGAGGGGGCGCTACGGGCCGCGTTTGACCAAATCCTGGGGTACCCCCCGCGAAGGCCTCTTTGTCCCCCCAACATCCATAGTTTTTTTTGGCGGGTTTAGGGTTTTTTTTTGCCCGGTGTTTCCAAATTATGATGCTTATGCCGGGCTTACAAGACCCATAGGTTTATGCCTTGGGCTCCCTTTGGTTTTTGGTCCTGCGCCCTCTCTACGATTGGGGAGGGTCTGGGATTGGCCGAAGGAGGCCTTTTAGAAGACCTTTTGGAAGGACTGTCCTGGGACCTCCTGAAACCCTGCTTACAAGATCCTTGGTCCTGGGAGACGATTGGGGAGGGTTTGGGAGGCCGGGCCGAAGGAGGCTTCCTGAAAGGATTTCCTGGTGGCCCCCTGGAACCTCGGCCCCTGGGACCTCTTGGGACCTTGCTTACAAGATTTTGGCGGGTTTAGGGTTTTTTGCCCGGTGTTTCCCAAATTATGATGCTTATACGGGGCTTACAAGACCCAGAGGTTTATGCCTTGGGCTCCCTTTGGTTTTTGGTCCTGCGCTGTCTCTACGATTGGGGAGGGCTTGGGCCCAAAACATGGTCTAAGTCGGGGACGAGCCCAAAAAGGCTCAGAAATGGTCCGGCAGAAGCCCAAAAAAACTCAGAAATGGTCCATAAACTGCTCGGAGATGGTGCGGTAAACCAAAAAGCTCAGCAATTGTCCGGGAGAGCCCAAAACGGCTCAGAAGTGGTCCGGGAGAAGCCGGAGGAACCCAAAAAGGCTCAAAAATCAGAATGGTCCGGGCGAAGCCCAAAAAAGGCTCAGAAATGGTCCGGGAGGAGCCCAAAAAGGCTCAGAAATGGTCCGGGAGGAGGCCACATAAGATGGTGGGGTAAACCCAAAAAAGCTCAGAAATGGCCCAAAAAAGGCCCAGAAATGGTCCGAAAGAACAAAAAGGCTTAGGGCTCAGAAATGGTCCGGGCGGAGCCAAAAACGGCTCAGAAATGGTCCGGGAGGAGCCCAAAAAGGTTCAGAAATGGTCCGGGGCTCAGAAATGGTCCGGGAAGCCCAAAAGGCTCAGAAATGGTCCGAAAAGAGTCAAGGCTCAGAAATGGTCTGGGGGGAGCCCAGAAAGGCTCAGGACCTTTGGAGCCAGACTGACGCTGGCACGCGGGTTAAACCCTTCTAGGTGTGGGCCGCGCTCACCGCGCGCAACGGCCCCGAGCCGTCGCCAGGCTAAGGCTCGGGCTCGTCCGCGGGCCTGTCGCCACGCGGTATCGCTCGCCGCTGCTTATCGCAGCGCCCGCGGCTCGCTCCAGTTTACGGTTTAGGGTTTAGGTGGTTTAGGGTTTGGGGTTGAGGGGTTTAGGATTTACTGTGAGGGTGTAGGGTGTGACTTGCATTGGGGGGGACTTTGCCAGGGAAGGTAGATCAATGAGCTGGTGTTTTCAGTATTTTCAGCGTGTCTCAACCAGGAGCAACCGTAAATACACGGATTTCATGCTAGAAGTATTGCCCAAGAGACTGATGCTTGAAGATGGCAGAAGGCCTAATTGTAACCCTTGACTCGTGGCCTGGGAACATTGGGGTGGGGATGTGTGATCCTTAAATAATATATCGTCCTTAGCTTCCATGCAGGGTTTCTAGGGCGTTTCTTCACGTTGATTCTTATCATAGTAATGGGGAGTAGGAGACTGATTCCTAGGCTGCATTTCATAGTAAGCGCCGTCAGTAAAGTATGGTAAGGTGCGCTTTTGTCTATCAGAGCTGCCACGCTTGCGATCCAGCCCAAGGTATCATCAACATATAGCCAGTTATATCTACTTTTGCCAAATCTTCCTGATGTGTGGTACGCTACAAGCTACAAGTGCGAATGCCGCCAAACGAAGCTACTGCATTATGTAGCCCCAGAGGTAGCCACTTGGTATCTGCCAGGCGTGAACTATGTAGCTCCAGATCTGGCAACAGCAAACTCCAACCTACAGCCTTCTCCTCGGCCAGTTGCCTTTGAAAGCGACCAGGAACGTATGCGGGAATCTTGCCGATATTTGTACGCGCTGCTCAAGGACAACGACCTCATGGAGGAGTGGCAAGAGATTGTTGGCAGAGATCTGGTGGGTCTCACAGCGGATTCTGGGTCTTGATTAGGGTTTAGGGCTGTAGGGCTTAGGCAGTAAACCCTCCGCATCCTTTCAAGTGTGTAAACTCGCAAATCCCTGAACCCCGAGCCGTAGCATGGTGCACAAGAAGTAGTGCCCCCCCTCGAACCCTTTCTCACGCCCTCGCTGGGGTCTCGTGTTAGGGTTGCCATGTCCGAGAGTCCCATCTTTCGAGACAATTCCATGCCTACAGCGCCCGAGCTGCCCCAGCGCGATGCCCAAGGTGTGGTTCCTGATCTGCGCCCTGAGGGTTGCATCCACGTTGCTGCTGCACGAGATCTGTCCGGTGGCTGGGCTGTCAGTGTGGGCAGGTCTCTAAGTTCAAGGGACGAAAAGAGGTCAGGGACCTTTGGGTGATTTAGGGGCTACTTAGGTACTAGATAAGGTTTATATAGGGGTTATACAGGGGAAGAAGATTAAGGGTCGCTTCTAGGGGTCCCTCCGTATACAGTTATGGTCGCCTTTTTGGGGGGACCTCTTTCCAATAGCGCTTCTCATTCTGAGTCGGCCACAGTTCTGGCTATGGTGGTGGCCCTAAACCCTAAACCCTAAACCCTAAACCCTACACCCTAAACTGAGTTTCCTCCACAAAATTTGCCAGCCACACCCATTGAAAGGGTTTAGGGTTTAGGGTTCTTTGGGTGTCGGCTGCTTTGGCCAAAGTTCATGTATCCGGCAACATACCCGGCTTTCTGCGCGATCGACATGCGACCATGCCCTTACACTTCTCGCTTCTGTTTGACACACCCCTTCTCAAGCCATAACCCTAAACCCTAAGGGCCGTTAGCCTCACGTTCGGCCTCAACAAACTAAATCCTAAACCCCCAACCGCAAACCCTAAACCCCCAAACCCGACACCCCCAAACCCTAAACCCTAAACCCTAAACCCTAAACCCTAAACCCTAAACCCTAAACCCTAAACCCTAAACCCTAAACCCTAAACCCTAAACCCTAAACCCTAAACCCTAAACCCTAAACCTCAACCAAAAAGCCTTAAGCTCTCAAAAACCAGGCCTCAGTGGCTTGCATGATCGGCTTTGTGGCCTTCGCGTCCGTGCTCACGGCAGTAGGCTCCGGCTGTTGCTATTTCCATAGTAAGCCCCAAGCCCTAGCCCTAAACCCTAAACCCTAAACCTAAACCCTAAACCCTAAACCCTAAACCCTAAACCCTAAACCCTAAAGCCTGAAGAGGCTTTGTCCTCATAACTACGTGGCGTGGGCTGGGCCTGCGGGTCCAGCGGTTGCCTTGCGTGTTCAGCAAATTTTGTTTAGGGTTTAGGGTTTGGGGTTTAGGGTTTAGGGTTTAGGGTTCATGCCCTAAACCCCACAACTTGTAGGGTGCATATGGTTTATGGGGGTTTTAGGGTTTGTGGGCATCATAGGGTTTGTAGGGTTTCTAGGGTTTCAACTATGGATTTAGCGCCTGGGAGATGGAGAGCAGTAGTATTTGCTTCGGTTTTTCAACCGAGCCGAGGTTCACCGACCCTTTCAGAGCAAAGGACGTTAACCTTGCTGTCGTGCAAGGTGAGTGGAGAGAGTTGGGCGCTTGCATGCGCTCCATGTCGCATGCTTTGCAGGTGTGCATCGTGGTGCTGGCACTAACTGTCGGCACGGGATTGATCGCCCTGGCTTTTGACGTGCTCAGTGACGGGTTTGCCTTGACCATGCTTCCGGCCGTGCTCTTCTTTGCATTGCTGACGGCCACTTTGCTCCCCGCAGCACTCGCCAGCTCTGCGTGTGCTCGTTTTCCTTCCTTCGTAGCCATCTACGACCCTGGGCCGGAGATGATGGAGAAGTTCCTCCAGTTTGCAGACTTTGTCGCGATGACGGATTGTGGGTGCTTTCTCTGGGACACAAAACTGACGGCTGGGCTGCTCCAGCGAGCCATGTCCATCACCGTCGCACTGGCTGCAGGCATCTACCGCAGCGGAATCCTTGTCAATTAGTGGGTAAACTTAGTAAACTCGCTTCCTTCCTTGCTTGAAGGAACTCTCAATGCGACTCAGGAGAATTTTGAGAGATGACTGGCTATCTTTTCACCAGTCGTTTCAAGGATTTAAGAATAATCTTACACTTTTCCTTCTCCGGTCACGATCCGGGTCACGATCCGAATCGGCCTTCCTGGATTGGTGGCCTGGGAAGATGCAGCAAATTGCTGTGGAAGAAGCTATCCTTCTATCACCCTAAACCCTAAACCCTAGACCCTAGACCCTAAACCCTAAACCCTAAACCCTAAACCCTAAACCAGCTATTGTTGTGCCAACAGACAGCGAGCCCGTCGGGCGAAGTCAGCAGAGTTTGCAGGCAGCTTGTGGGTTGCCGTGGAGAGAAGAAATTGGGGCCTGAGGAGTCCAAGCCAGTTGCCATCGTAGTGTGTCACAGTAGGGTTTAGGGAATTCAGGGTTTATTCACCAAGCCCGAAATAATCCCTAAACCCTAGCATGTAGGGGATATCGACTATTTCGGCCCCCCGGAATTGAGAGTCCAGCGTGGGATAAGAGTATCGTGCGATATTATCGGCCATCGGCTGCCCAACCCCGTGAGGCTGCTTGGCCCGCAAGATTCGCGAGGCCCCTCTTCTGTCACCCTCCGTGGAGCGGGGGGTGTGCACGATCAGGTGTTTCTCTCACCTCGGCTTTTTTTGTATATGGGGTTTCCGAAATTGGGGGGTACCTTATTGGGGTCCCTACTAGAAGGGAATCCTACTCTTTGGGGTTTCTATATTGAGCCCCTGATGTTCGCAAACCCCCGATTGTTCGTTTGTTCCCAGTCCCATCTGCAGCGTGCAAGTGGGCATAAATCTTCTCAGATCTGAGAGTTCATTTAAATCCGGTGACCTGATGGCTCCGGCGCCGCTACTGCGGAGAGGGCTTGAGGGGTTTAGGGGGGTTCGGGCTTGGGGTTACAGGGTTGTGCCGTTTCATCAGGGTTCGGGTTTAGGGTTTAGGGTTTGGGGTTACAGGGTTGTACCGCTTCATAGGCTGAAACGAAAGTATGGAGGGTCAGCCTAGCCAGTCTGGGCAATGGGCTGATGTTTCTCATCCAAGGCCTGTCTGCCCTAAACCCAAACCCCTAACACCTAAACCCCTAACCCCTAACCCCTAACCCCTAACCCCTAAACCCTAAACCCTAAACCCTAAACCCTAAACCCTAAACCCTAAACCCTAAACTCTAAACCCCTTGAATAAAGACTATGGCTGCACACCGGAGATAGCTTGGGCGCGTCTTTGCAATGGCAATGCGTTTAGATGTTCCCCCTGAAATGAACAGTCCTGAATAGGGATGATAATAGGGGGTCGTATAAGGGGGAACATCCCAAGTCGTGCTGGTGGTGGTGGTGGTGGTGGTGGTGGTGGTGGTGGTGGTGGTGGTGGTGCTGAAAAAAGGACCCTTCTAGGGCCCAGGTATCCAAACAGATGGGTCATCTGCAGTCTGCATGGTCAACACCTTCGCAGGAGATAGCACAATGCCGGAACCGCCATCTTTGCGCGGAATCTGTGAGCAAGACGCCGGTGCTCCCAATACATCTTCGTACGTTTCAGAGATTTTATGATCTGTGCTCAAATTGCCTGGTGCAAAAGCGTGAGGCTTGAGATGGTTTAGGGTTGCCCCCTCTCCTCCACTGTCCATCGACTCCTACTCCTAAACCCTAAACCCTAAACCCTAAACCCTGAACCCTAGACCCTAGACCCTAGACCCTACACCCTAAACCCCCATGCCCTAGAAAGCCTGAAGGCAGGAAGCCCCATACCATCAGCCCTGACCCGCTGAAGGAGAAGGCATTTCATGCGAGGTGGAAGGTTCGCTGAAGCCGCCTGTGAGTAGTTCGGACCCCGAGGCTTTTGAGGGTCAGAGGTGTTTCTGCAGTGCATTGGGTTTAGGTCTTAGGGTTTAGGGTTTGCATCTTTGCAGGGCTTTACGGACGCAGTACATTGAGTTGAGGGTTTCGGGTTTTAGGGTAAAATTTAGGGTTTTCAGGGTTTGAGATTCTTTGCAGGGACTTGCGGAGGTACTACTATGTGGCAGCACAGGCTCAAGCAGTTGACTTCGGCCTTGAATGAAGTTTGCAGTCATGAAGGCAGCGGCCGCATTGGCCTGCCTTGTTCAGGCCTGACGGGGTGCAGGGTTTAGGGGTTTGGGGGTTTAGGGTTTAGGGTTTAGGGTTTAGGGTTTGGGGTTTAGGGGTTAGGGGTTTAGGGTGTAGGGGTTTAGGGTTTAGGGGTTTAGGGTTTGGGGTTTAGGGTTTAGGGTTTCGGGTTTAGGGTGTAGGGTTTATCTCTACTTGGAGGTTCGGGGTACTTGCAACCTCAAATAAAACTGTAGTTCTAAGCCCCCCTAAGTCCCCTAAGTAGGGAAGAAGTAGACTTGTAACTGGGGTTATGTGAACCTCCAAGTATCAGCAAGGGGATTGCATGTCAAGGGGTTTCGGGCTGGGGGCTCGGGCCACACAGCGCAGGAAGCTCGGAATTTTGCAACAAACGATGCCCTGAACTCTGCGGAGGCGTCTAATTTTGGGGGTCGGAAGAACTACTAATCGTATTCCCTTATGGTCCCTGTGTAATGATACTAAAATAACGCCCAAATCCGTATTCTAATTTTTCAGGCCCCTATATTGCAACAACCCGCAGGGTTCTTGCACAGAGCGCCCTGAACTTCTTGAACCCGCCCCCGAGGCTTTAGTTTTGGGGCCTGAAATTACATGGGGGTTAGGGGGGGCCCTTCTTGTAAATTCCCAAATCCGCTGGCACCCCTAAACCCTAAACCCTAAACCCTAAACCCTAAACCCTAAACCCTAAACCCTAAACCCTAAACCCTAAACCCTAAACCCTAAACCCTAAACCCTAAACCCTAAACCCTAAACCCCAAACCCTAAACCCTAAACCCTAAACCCTAAACCCTAACCCTAAACCCTAAAACCCTAAAACCCCAAAACCAAGCTCGAACTTGCACCCGCGCCTCAGGCCTATGGCCTCAAGGTCTCGATTCCGGAGTGCAAGGGTGGGGAGCACAGAATCTGGGGGTTTCCCCTCAAAAGTGTGAGCTGGTGGCCCCTCAATATCCCTTAACAAGGGTGTTTCCGAGAATAGGGTTTAGGGTTTATCCCTTTAAGGGGATTCGATTCTGTTTGGGGGGGGGGAGAAAAGAAAGGGGTACCCCGTTTTTGGGAAATACCCGCATATGTGACAATGTGGCCTTCTGTTTTTTGCATTGTGCTCCTCTTCTCCTTGGCTACCCTTCATATGGGGCTCTGTAGACCCCAAAAAGACTTCAAAAGGATCCCAAAAGGGACCGCAGCTTAGAAAAATGCCCATGTGATGATGCAGGGGGCGGACGCAGGGTTTCAGGATCAGTCTGGGATCTGCAGGATTTGTTCGGGCAGCTGTCGAGTACACAGCGTGCCGAGGCGTCCTGGCGCCCACAGGCAAGCTGTGCAGTGAGACTCGGCGGAAACATTCAACACCCTGAAACCCCCAAAGCCCCAAATACCCTAAACCCTAAACCCTAAATCCTGCTTAATGTTGAGGATTTCCGATGTGGCTTGCCTTGACCCCAGAACCAGTCTGCCCAACCTCAACTGCCCTTTGTTCAGCTTCGGCCCTAAACCCGAAACCTCACAAGCCTTTTGCCAGCCTGCAACGCTGATGCCATCCCGAGCCCAAGAGATAGACAAAGTCTTGAACCAGTTGCGCTGTGTAGGGCCATAAGCCCTAATCCCCCAAGCCCGCAAGTACAACCTAAAACCCTGTTTGGGTTTTGACGGAATTGCAAGGCCGGGGCCCGACTGACTTGGAACGGACGTTGTGCAGCCTCCTCAAACCGAGTCTAAACCAGGATGGGAACATAGCAGCATTAGGTTTGCCTATCTTGCGTTTTTTAGGGTTTGGGGTTTCGGGTTTGGGGCTTTTGTGTTTTAGGGATGGGTAGGGTAAGGGCAATCCAGTGGTCCCCGGCTCGAAGTTGAGGGGTTCCGGGACTTGAGGGCGAAGGTTGAAAGTTTGAAGGGTCGACCTAGGCAGAAACCCTAAACCCTAAACCCTAAACCCGAACCCGCAGACCCTACAAAGGACTTGACGAAGGATGAGTGCACCAGCTCCTACGTCCTCGAGAAGGGTTCCTACCTTCAGTGCCTTGTCGAAGGGGTGGTTCAGGCTTCAGGGAGGTTCAGGGAGGTTCAGGGAGGTTCAGGGAGGTTCAGGGAGGTTCAGGGAGGTTCAGGGAGGTTCAGGGAGGTTCAGGGAGGTTCAGGGAGGTTCAGGGCTCAAGGGTTTAGGGTTTAGCGTTTAGAGCCCAATCAACTTTGTCCTTAAGCCCTAAACCCTGAACCCTGAACCCTGAACCCGAAAACGCAAAAACCCAAAGACCCAAGAACCCAAAGACCCAAACCCCGAACCCTAACGCGAAGAACTCGAGAGCTCCTTTCCCAGAAAAGGCAGCTCCAAGAGGAAGCCCTAAACTCCTAAACTCCTAAACCTAAACCTTAAAACCTTAAAACCCTAAACCCTAAACCCTAAACCCTAAACCTCAAACTGTAAACCCTAAACCCTCAATCCGGTGTGCTTTATTGGCTTGAGAGAGTTTTTCGTTGGTTTGGGGGGGGGGGATTCAAGGGCATCTTTTGCCAAGCCCTCAAGCCCGAAAGCCCCAAGGCCTGAACGCAACTGAGGACCCAAATACCTTGAAGCCCATTCCTCACCCTAACCCTAAACCCGAAGCCTACACCCCAAACCCTAATCCCTGAACCCTAAAGCCCTAAAGCCTTCAATCCCTGGTTTACCCTAAGCCCTCAAGCCGCTAGCCTCGGAAGCCCGAAAAGCCCGTAAAAGGCACTTCAAGACCCCTAAGAACCCTTAAAAGCCCTCAAGAGCCCTCAACAGCCCTAACCCCTAAACCCTAACCCCTAACCCCTAAACCCTAAACCCTAAACCCTAAACCCTAAACCCTAAACCCTAAACCCTAAACCCTAAACCCTAAACCCTAAACCCTAAACCCTAAACCGTGGCCTGCGTAAGTCTGGGTAAGGTGTGCCCTGGAGGGCGGCTCCACCCCGAAGTCGCAGTGCCTCACCGTGGGCCCCATTTGCAGCAAGCCTCAGGCCGAAAATTGTTTTGAGGGCTTGGGAGGCTTTTTTGAGGGTTTTTTTGAGGTTTTCTTGAGGGTTTTGGGGGGGCTTGGGAGGGTTTTTGAGGGATTTTGAGGATTTTTTTGAGGCTTTTGGAGGGGTTTTGAGGGCTTGGGAGGGTTTTGAGGGTTTTTTTGAGGATTTTTTGAGTTTAGGATTTTTGAGGGTTTTGGGGGTTTTGAGGGTTTTGAGGGTTTTGAGGAGTTTTGAGGGTTTGGGAGGATTTTTGAGGGTTTTGGGGGTTTTGAGGGTTTTGAGGAGTTTTGAGGGTTTGGGAGGGTTTTTGAGGGTTTTGAGAGCTTTGAGGGTTTAGGGTTTCGGGTTTAGGGTTGTTTTTAGGGTGTCGGGTTTAGGGTTTTTGAGGGTTATTGGGGGTTTAGGGTGCAGGGGTCACCTTCAGCGGACTCCCCAAAAGGGTCCCCCCCCTTTCTCCCTCACTCTCGCCCCCGACTCTCTCTCTCTCTCTCTCCGTCTCTCTCTCTCTCCGTCCCTCTCTTTCCGTCGCTCTCTCTCGTCCTCTCTCTCTCTCTCTCTCTCTGTCGCTCTCTTTCCCTCCATCTCTTTTCTCCCCCCCCCCTCTCCCCTCCCTCCCTCCTCCCTCCCTTTCCCCTCCCTCCCTCCTCTTTTTCTCTTTCTCTCTCTTGCTCTCTAGGGTAGAGGTTGCGCGAAGTCTTGGCATCTTTTCAAGGAGGGCAGAGTGCTGTGAATGGCACCCGAGAGCCTCGCACGGCACGGAAAGGCTCCTAAACCCTAAACCCTGAACCCTAAACCCTAAACCCTAAACCCTGAACCCGAAACCCTAAACCCTAAACCCTAAAACGCACCCAGAAGCTGGTGATGTTCAGCTCCAAGAGGCCGCCTAAGCCCACCCAAACCTCATAAACCCTCACAAGCCACTTGAAGCCCCTCATAAGCCCTTTTAAGCCCCTTTTAAGGCCCCCTCAGAAGCCGAAGCCCCTTTAAGGCCCCCCCTTTAAGCCCCCTCATGAGCCCCGCGTTTGGAGCCCCTCCGGTTTAGGGTTTAGGGTTTAGGGTTTAGGGTTTAGGGTTTAGGGTTTAGGGTTTAGGGATGAGCCCCCTCATGAGCCCAGAAGCAGCTCAACAGCTCCAGGCTGCCCTACCGGACAGTGGCCTGGAGTTCCTTGGTGTCTTTAGGGTTTAGGGTTTGGGGTCTAGGGTTTAGGGTTTAGGGTATTTTGGTGGTGGAGTACTCTTATTAGTGCTTAAAAACCCTTGAAAAAGGCAGGAGAAGTCTTCCTCTGAAGGGTAATGTGGGGGCTGTTGTCAGTTATTTCTTTGGGGCTTCTTGCGCAAACAGTAGAGTTGGGAATCTTTTAGTAGGCCCCCTTTAATTCCCAAAAGGGCACCCTTTTCGTTCCTGGGTTACTCTTGGGTCTAGCCGTGAACCTTTTTGGCTGACGCCGGGGACATGCTTTGCTCATGTCGCGCTTTAACCTTTTTTGGGGTCTGCTAATCCCTATATAAACCCAAAGGTTACCTTGAGGTTTAGGTTTTTAAGGTTTAGGGTTTTGAGATTGAAGATACTCAGGCTTGGTGGTTGGGATTTAGGGTTTTGAGTTTGGGGTTTAGGGGGTTTGGGGTGTACGGTTTCGGGCTTGGGGTTGAGGGCTTAGGGTTTTGGGGTAGTTTCGGGTTTCGGGTTTAGGGTTTGGGGTTTAGGCTTTGGGGTTTAGGGTTCGGGGTTTGGGGGTCTGGGGTCTTGTGTTGGGGTGACAGGGGAGGTAGGCGGCCGGCGTAAGCCATCGCTTCGAGGCTGCTGCAGGGTTTGGGGTTTAGGGTTTAGGGTTTAGGGTTCAGGGTTTGGGGTTGTTTGGTTTAGGGTTCAGGGTTTAGGGTTTGGGGTTTAGGGTTTAGGGTTTAGGGCATTTGAGGAAAGCCTCAGGGAGCTCATTGGAGTTTTTGTGGGATGAAGTGGTTGAACTCCGGGACGCTAAGCCCCAAACCCTCAATTTACTGAATGAGGTACCCTATATCAGCCCTTAAAGGGTATATATAGAGCCCTATATAGTCCCTTAAAGGGTATATAGAGCCCTATATAAGCCTTGAAGGGTATATAGAGCCCTATATAGTCCCTTAAAGGGTATATAGAGGGGGATACAGGGTACCTCCTTCCCTCATTCCCCACTCACCAACAGTAAGGGAACACAAGAGTTGGGATTTCCCCCCCTTGTGCTAACAGTCCTTAATAGGGATAATAGTAGGGGGTAGTGAAACCCTTATGAAAGGGGGAACGCCCTAAGCCCAAGAGAGTGCAACTACAAACAAACTTCTCAAAGCGCCCAAGGATCGTAAACCTCAAACACTAAACCCTAAAATAAACTCTTAACCCTAAAGCCCTTACCCTAAACCCTAGATCCTAAGCCCTAAGCCCTAAACCCTAAACCCTAAACCCTAAACCCCTAAACCCTAAACCCTGAACCCTAAACCCGAACCCCAAACCCTTAAACCCCCTCCCCCGCCTCGCCCACAGCAGAGGTTCTACTTCGGCTCGAGCCTGGCGGCCGGCGTCGCAACCGGAAGCATTCTGGATGAGGTGCTTAGGGTCTTGTTGTTCCTTTTTTCTTTGTTTTTTTTTTTTTTGTGTGTGTGTGTGTGTGTGTGTGTGTTTTTTCATTATATATATATATAAATATGTGTGTTTTTTGTTTTTTTGTTTTTTGGGGGTTTGGGGTTTTTGGGGGGTTTTGGGTTTTTGGGGGTTTTGGGTTTTGGGGTAATGGGTCCAGCATCTTTGTTCCAGTTTGTTTCTTCGAAGGGTGTTGAGGTGTTGGGCGATGGCCCTGGGGGTTTTCGGTTGTAAGGGTTTTGAGGTCTTGGGCGATGGCCCTATGCCCTAAACCCCTCCACTCTGGGTTGTATACAGGTTATACAAAGTTTTTGTTTTGATTTTATTGAAACTTCTTTCTTTGGGAGGGAGGGGGACCGGTATATTGGCAAGGGTTCGGGGTTTTGTGGGCTGACCTTGAAGGGTAAGCGGGGATTCGTGTTTAGGGTCTTACTTAGGGTTTAGGGTTGAAACTCTCAACCCTGATCCCTGAACCGTTTGTGCGCTCCGTTCGAGGTTTTGCCCACCTCTGGAATTTGAGGTAGAGTCTAGAGAAGGGGCTTCGCGCTTCAGGGGGTTTAGTGTCAAGGGCTTCGGGGCCTCGACGGCTCTAATGCCTGTCCCTAAGCCCTAAGCCCCAAACCCTAAGCCCTAAAGCCTAAACCCTAAGTCCTAAACCCTAAGCCCTAAACTCTAAACCCTGCACCCTAAGTCCTAAACCCTAAGTCTTAAACCCTAAACCCTAAACCCTAAACCCTAAACCCTAAACCCTAAACCCTAAACCCTAAACCCTAAACCCTAAACCCTAAACCCTAAACCCTAAACCCTAAACCCTCCTTTGTTGGAGGGGAAGAGCTACGGCAGCGAGCAGGCGATGGGCTCAAGATCCGTCGGGTCTGGGGTTTAGGGTTTAGGGTTTAGGGTTTAGGGTTTAGGGTTTAGGGTTCAGGGTTCAGGGTTCAGGGTTAGGAGTTGACTTGAAGAGTTTGGCGGTTTGGGTTTGGGGTTTAGGGTTGAGGGTTTACGGTGAGAGGTTTCTCTCGAACTCGGAGGCTCCGCCTTACCTTCATGACGGTATCACCAACTCCGAAAATCCCGAAACTCTTGGAACCCGAAACCCTAAACCCTGCAAACAAGAAGTCGCTGGGGCCCTGCAGATTCTTATGGACTACCGAAAGCCTCGGATTGAGGGTTGAGGGTTTAGAGTTGGGTTTTGAGTTTGGGTTTAGGGTTTAGGGTTTAGGGTTTAGGGTTTAGGGTTTAGGGTTTAGGGTTTAGGGTTTAGGGTTTAGGGTTTGGGGTTTGGGGTTTGGGGTTCAGGGTTTAGGGTTTTGAGGCCTTCAGGGTTCTACCTGTTTCGTTTTTGCCCCTAAACCCTAAGCCCTAAGCCCTAAGCCCTAAACCCTAAACCCTAAACCCTAAACCCGAAACCCTAAACCCTAAACCCTAAACTTTTAAACCCTAAACCTCCAAGCCACGGGCAGGCCAGCGGCATGGACTATGGCTGGCTGTGTGATGGGGCGCCCATCACGGGATACGACTTTGCAGGCGCCATGGGGGGGGGGGGGGACCAAAGCCCGAAACCCGAAACCCGAAACCCTAAACCCTAAACCCCAAACCCTGAACCCTAAACGCCAAATCCTAAACCCCAGACCCGAAACCCTAAACCCTAAACCCGAAACCCTAAACCCTAAACCCTCAACCCTAAAGCCTCAACCCTGCTGCTGGGTGGCGCCCTTCACCACGGGCTTGGACATGAAGCAGCCAAGTTCAGAGTGCGTGAATCCGACCACAGGGCATCCTAAACCCTAAACTCTGTAGCCCTAAGCCCGAAACTCTAAACCCTAAGCCCTGAACCCTATATAAACCCTAAACCCTAAACCCTAAACCCTAAACCCTAAACCCTAAACCCTAAACCCTAAACCCTAAACCCTAAACCCTAAACCCTAAACCCTAAACCCTAAACCCTGTAGCCCTAAACCTTAAACCCTGAACCCTAAGCCCTAAACCCCAAACCCTAAACGCCAAGCCCTAAACCCTAAACCCTGAACCCGAAACCCTCTCCCGGCACAAGAGGAGAAAAGCACCGCATGTCCTTTCCCAGGAGGCCGCCGTGCTCCTCCGCGTAGTACCTATGGCCTGCGCCTGGGCAAAGTGCTCAGGGGTTAAGGGAACAGGGTGTAGGGTTTAAGGTTTAGGGTTTAGGGGTTAAGGTTATGGGGTTTGGGGTTTAGGGTGTTCAAGAGTTTGGTCTTCAAGTTGAGTTCAGGAGTTGGCTTCTACACCCAAAAACCTAAGAGCTTTCAGGGTTTAGGGTTCAGGGTTTAGGGTCAGGCTTTCAGGCTTTCGAGGAAAGCTAAATGTAACCCTAAGACCTTAAATTATAACCCTAGGCCCTGAACCTGAAACTCGAAACGGTAAACCCTAAACCCTAAACCCTAAACCCTAAACCCAAAACCCTAAACCCTAAACCCTAAACCCTAAACCCTAAACCCTAAACCCTAAACCCTAAACCCTAAACCCTAAACCCTAAACCTTGCAGAGCCTTTCCTCCCCCTGACACCCCAGGAACCACTTCGACCGCAGCAACAAGTGCAAGTCGGGGACCGTCAGGGAGTATCGTTGCTGAGGGCCGGAACCCGGAACCCTAAACCCTAAACCCTAAACCCTAAACCCTAAACCCTAAACCCTAAACCCTAAACCCTAAACCCTAAACCCTAAACCCTAAACCCTAAACACCCTTCGTCCTTCGTACTCCCTAAGCCCTAGATCCCTACATCCCGAAATCCCTGAACCCTTCAACCCTAAACCCTCAATCCTTCAGTCCCTAAATTCCAAACCCCAAAACCCCGAAATCCCTAAACCCCTAAACCCCTAAATCCCCAAATCCCAAAATCCCAATCCCTAGTCCCTAGTCCCTAGTCCCTAGTCCCTAGTCCCTAGTCCCTAAACCCTAAACCCTAAACCCTAAACCCTAAACCCTAAACCCTAAACCCTAAACCCTAAACCCTAATTCCTAAACCCTAAACCCTAAACCCTAAACCCTAAACCCTAAACCCTAAACCCTAAACCCTAAACCCTAAACCCCTGACAGGAGCACCTACCTCCCCGTCACCTGGAAGCTCAATCTTCCAAGCGGCAAGTACAAGGTCGAGGCCTGCTGTTAGGGTTCAGGGTTCAGGTTCAGGGTTCAGGGTTCAGGGTTAAGGGTTAAGGGTTCAGGGTTAAGGGTTCAGGGTTCAGGGTTCAGGGTTTAGGGTTCAGGGTTCAGGGTTCAGGGTTCAAGGTTCAGGGTTCAGGTTCAGGGTTCGGCTTCTTTTTAGGGGGCTCACCGGGGCCTGCTGTTAGGGTCAGGTTTGGGGTTTAGGGTTTAAGGTTTAGGGGTTTAGGGTTTAGGGTTTGGGGTTTAGGGTTTAGGGTTTAGGGTGTAGACTTTATCTTTCTCTTTTGGGGCCTTGCAAACTCAAAAGATGCAGTTCCAGTTACGGCACGAACCGACTTGCAGATTCCACCCAGAAGCAGGGGCCGCGCGCAGTGGTTGCTGAAAAAGAATGGAGCTTCAGGGCCTCAGATTCCAGCTGCGAAATTGGTTTGCGAGGAGTTAGGAACTTGGAGGAACCAACAGGAAGCCACTTGAGTTTTAGTTTGTGAAGGGGGCCTCTGGCCACACTAAGCCATATGTGGGTAGTTTCGTAAATTGGGGTCCCCTTCTAAAATGTCGGGTACCCGTTACAAGGCGGCACCCTTTAAAAGGGATCCCAAAAAGGGACCCTAAACCCTAAAGCCTAAACCCTAAACCCTAAACCCTAAACCCTAAACCCTAAACCCTAAACCCTAAACCCTAAACCCTAAACCCTAAACCCTAAACCCTAAACCCTAAACCCTAAACCCTAGTTTAGAGAACTACCCATGTGAAAGACATCATCACCCGCCCTCACGCTCACAAGGGCTGCAGCCCTCACTTCGCACCCAAACCCTAAACCCTAAACCCTAAACCCTAAACCCTAAACCCTAAACCCTAAACCCTAAACCCTAAACCCCAAACCCTAAACCCTAAACCCCAAACCCTAAACCCCAAACCCTGAAGAGCCAGAGGGCCACGAAGCCTTGGAGACCAGGTGATCTTCCCGGAGTCGACGACGCCGGAGTGCCAGGTCCAGGGCGTCAAGGTCTGCGGTTCCCGTGGCCCGTGCACCTACAGCAAGGCCCACGGGGAAGAAGAGAGGGTTTGGGTTCGGTCGGGTTTAGGGGTTTAGGGTTTAGGGTTTGGGATTTTAGGGTTTTAGGGTTTTTTGGGTTTGAGGGTTTTAGGGTTTTGGGGTTTTAGGGTTTTGGGGTTTTGGGGTTTTGGGGTTTTAGGGTTTTAGGGGTTCAGGGTTTTAGGGTTTTAGGGTTTTAGGGGTTTAGGGGTTTAGGGCTTGGGGTTTAGGGTTTAGGGTTTGGGCTTGGGGTCTAGGGCTTCCTTCAAAGGGGGCTCAAGGAGTGAGTTGTCGTGGCAGTGATGTTTCAGGAGCCTTGGTAGATGTTTTGGGGGGTTTCTCCGGATTAGACCTGACTCTTCCGAAAGAGGATTTAGGGTTTAGGGTTTAGGGTTTAGGGTTTAGGGTTTAGGGAAAGGGTTTTCTACGGAACCTCCCCCTTCAACCCTAGACTCTGTACTCCCCCTCCCTTTTGTATGGACAGGTGCTCCAGGTCAGCAACGGCCTCCAGGCCAAGAAAAGCGCGAGTTCAGTTTTGGGCTTGCGCTGTGGGGGGTTACCATGTCACAGGGCTCCCATTGTTTTCGAAAAACCCTTTGAGCCTAAACCCTAAACCCTAAACCCTAAACCCTAAACCCTAAACCCTAAACCCTAAACCCTAAACCCTAAACCCTAAACCCTAAACCCTAAACCCTAAACCCTAAACCCTAAACCCTAAACCCTAAACCCTAAACCCGAAGCCCTTTTGTGAGGTCCCCATCGTGAGGTTGGAGCGTTGTGTGTTACGAGGCTTCGGAGGTGCGAGGGCTCAGGAGTTGGGGGGCTTCCTTCTTGTTCTGGCTTGCGTGCGAAGCCCTCAATATATACAAACTAAGCCCAGCCACTCCACTATGGCCCCTAAACCCTAAACCCTAAACCCTAAACCCTAAACCCTAAACCCTAAACCCTAAACCCTAAACCCTAAACCCTAAACCCTAAACCCTAAACCCTAAACCCTAAACCCTAAACCCTAAACCCTAAACCCTAAACCCTAACCTAAACCCTAAACCCTAAACCCTAAACCCTAAACCCTAAACCCTAAACCCTAAACCCTAAACCCTAAACCCTAAACCCTAAACCCTAAACCCTAAACCCTAAACCCTAAACCCTAAACCCTAAACCCTTAACCCTTAAACCTAAACCCTACACTCTGAACCCCACACCCTGACAGCCCCGGCAGATCGCCCGCAAGCGCAGGTCACCGGCTACGGCCACGACTCCTGGAAGTGCCACTCCGTGAGCAAGGTGAAGGTGACCAAGGCCGGATAACCTGAAACCAGGGGGGGTTTAGGGTTTAGGGTTTAGGGTTTAGGGTTTAGGGCTTAGGGTTTAGGGCTTAGGGTCTAGGGCTTAGGGTTTAGGGCTTAGGGTCTAGGGTTTGTACTTGGTGGCCCAGTTGATAAATACCCCCCCCCCCCCTTTACTCTGGTACAAGTGTAATGGGAATATCTAACCCTAACACCTAAACCCTAAACCCAAACCCTAAACCCCAAACCCTAAACCCTAAACCCTAAAACCCCAAGCCCTAAACCCCAAAACCTAAACCCTAAAACCCCAAGCCCTAAACCCCAAACCCTACACCCCAAAACCCCAAGCCCTAAACCCCTAAACCCTAAACCCTAAACCCTAAACTGAGTGAGCCCGGGGCCGTCGAGCAGGGCGAACGCACCGAAGCCGGCAGGCGAGGTAGCTCCGGAGCCAGAAGCCCTCCGGCGGGCGACGGAGCTCCAGTCCCGCAGGCAGCTGCGGGCTGCGCGGTGGACCCGGCAGGTCGCTGGCGAGAAGCCCGTCAGGTCGCCCTAGAATGAGATACCCCAAACCTTCGGGTAAAACGCAGCAACCTCCTTTTGTGAGGTCTCTCAGGGCCCCTCCCAGAGGAGCCCCGCCTCCAGCCGTGGTCGTTTTTCGTGGACCAGAGGAACCCAGAGCCTGTCCAGGCAGGCAGCGCAGCAATTTTCCTCGTATTGGGCATCCTGCCTTTGCTTGTGCCTGAAGCCTCGGGAGGCCCCTGCCTGGCAAGCCCCTGCCTGGAAGGCCCGCTCTGGGAGGCCCCTGCCTGGGAGGCCCCTTTGTCTGGGAGGCCAAAAAAAACCCCTGCCTGGAGAGGCCTGGGAGGCCCCTGCCTGGGAGGCCCTGCCTGGGCCCTGTCTGGGAGGCCCCTGCCTTGGGCGGCCCCTGCCTAAGACCCGTGCCTGGGAGGCCCCTGCCTGACAGGGCCCCTTGCCTGGGAGGCCCCTGCCTGGGAAGCCCCTGCCTGATAGGCCCCGCTGGAAGGCCCTTTTGAAGAGCTTTTCTAAGGGACCTTCAAAGGGTCACCGGACCCCGGCGACCTTTTCTTATTTTGGAAGCAATTTAGTGTTGGGAGACCCCCCTTGCTCAAAACTCCGACCCCCCTTGAAGGCCCCAAAAACACCCCAAATGAGGGGGACCCCAGGATCGGCCCGGGCCCCAGTTAACAATGCGATTTTTTAGTACTCAAGCGACGGTTCTGGGTGGGCTCTCGTTTTCTGCATTTTTGATCAAAACCGAGCCTTCACTGATTCCAGCCAAAAACACCCCAAATGAGGGGGTCAAGCAAGACGCAGCATCACCAAGGACGAAGGCGGCAGCCAACCCAATCCCAAACCTTTGACTTTTTGGCCCTCCCAGAAGCCCTCGAATGATGGACATCTAAGCCCAACATTAGAAATGGCGAAAGCCCAAACCTTTGATTTCACGCCCTTCCAAGCAAGTTTTCCAAACCCCCGCCCAGCACGCAGCATCGCCGAGGGCGAAGGCGGCAGCCAGCCCCAAGCCCAAACCTCCAACAGCCCTCGATTGATAGATATCTCCCTTGCAATGCCTAAGGGCTGCAACTTCAGGGTAGTTGATCTGCATCGATGCCGAGCTTTTAACCCAGCCAATGGACAAGAGAAAAATAACAAAAGCACGATCAGAGTTCAAAAAGAACCCTAAACCCGTAAAGGTTAAGGCAAGGGTGGAGCGCCAGCGGGGGTGGGCTTATGCAAGTCGGGGCGCGCGCCTGGGTGCTTTCAGCACCAGCGCGCCCACTCATTGAGACACCCTAAACCCTAAACCCTAAACCCTAAACCCAAAAACCTTAAACCCTAAACCCTACACCCTTTAAGGGAGTATGCAGGTACCTCATTCCTTCATACCCTACTAAGAACCAGCCAGCCTTGGTACCCCAAACACCACAAAACCGGTTTAGGGTTTAGGGTTTAGGGTCTAGGGTTGAAGCTTGCGGGTTGAAGGTTGAGGGTTGAAGGTTGAGGGCTAGGGCTTCTGGTTTAAGGCACAGCCCCTCCCCCTTTTCTCTCCCAAACCCCACAGGCACCCCAAAAGCTCCCCAATATCGGCAGCCGCCCGCCTTCCCGGCTGGCGGGATGGAGTTCTACTACGGTTCCAAGCTGCCTGGCGGCGTGGCTTCCGGGAGCATCCTAGATGAGGCAAAGTGGGGGGAAAGAATCAGGATCTTGGAGTTTGAGGGTTTGAGGGTTTGAGGGTTTGAAGGTTTGAGGGTTTGAGGGTTTGAGGGTTTGAGGGTTTGAGGGTTTGAGGGTTTGAGGGTTTGAGGGTTTGAGGGTTTGAGGGTTTTGAGGGTCTTTAAGTTTGAGGGCTCAAGGGTTCAAGGATTCGAGGGTTCGAGGGTTCAAGGGTTCGAGGGTTCGAGGGTTCAAGGGTTCGAGGGTTCACGGGTTCACGGGGTTCAAGGTTGTGGCGTTTAGGACTTTCGGTGGTGCCCTTTGCCCTTTCCGGTTCTGGGTTCCCTGATGAACGTAGCCAATTGGGTACCTTTATAAGAAGATGGTTGGTGGGCTACCAAGGGGAAGCAGCCTAGCACTTCAGGCTTTACTACTACTTGCTTAAGAACCCCCCCCCCAAAAAAAAACAACAAATGATAACAATCCCTACATTGCCCTTATGAAAGCTTTCTATCCTTTGGGGGGGTTTCTTAAGCAAATCATAGCACGGCACCCTAAACCCTAACCCTAAACCTTAAACCCCCCAAAGAACCCAAAGAACTCTAAGAACCCTACACCCTAAGCCCTAAACCCTAAAAACCCTGAATCATCATTGTAGTACGCAAAGGATTTAGGGGGTCTTTGGCTTCTGGCTTCCCCTAAGCCCTAGACCTTAACCCTAAACCTTAAACCCTAAACCCTAAACCCTAAACTGCCGAGAGCGCCGCTTCTGGGAGCCTTTGGGCGGCTTGGGATCCGTCGCCCATGTCCCCTAAGCACTCTCTAAGCCACCCATGCCGCCCAAACCCTGTAGGGTTTAGGGTTTAGGGTTTAGGGTTTAGGGTTTAGGGTTTAGGGTTTAGGGTTGAGGGTTTAGGGTTTAGGGTTTAGGCCGGTTTAGGCTTAGGGTTTACAAAGCCCTAACCCATGGCAAGGGCAAGAGTTATGGCAGCAAATCCGCCGACGGCTTTGAGTACGGGTGGCTCTGCAATGGCTCGCCCCTCAACGGCTACGACTTCTCAGGACCTGGGGGGGTTTAGGGTTTAGGGTTTAGGGTTTAGGGTTTAGGGTTTAGGGTTTAGGGTTTAGGGTTTAGGGTTTAGGGCTCGGCTCGACGGCTCCCCGAACCCTCGGTAGCCCACAGCATGTTGTGTTGGGTTCTTGTGGTACATGCTGACCCCCGCCCCCCCCGCCCCCCACTTAGGGTTTAGGGTTTAGGGTTTAGGGTTTAGGGTTTAGGGTTTAGGGTTTAGGGTTTAGGGTTTAGGTGGGTTCATGCTGAACCCCCAGGGTGGGTTCATGGTCTGTGGTTCATGGAGGGTTTTGGAGTTAGGGCTGCTTAGGGTTCAGGGTATTGGGGTCAGGGCGAAGATGGTTAAGGTTTCGGGCTTCCCTCTCTTCCCTTCTGTGGTTCATGGCGGCGTTAGGTTTCAGAGTTGAGAAATTTCGGTTCCGAACTCCCTCTTCTACCCTGTGGTTCGTGGTTCAGGGTTAACGGAACGCGGAGAGCAGGCGCACATAACCCTGAAAAAAAGACCCCAAAAAGCCCCAAATCGTAAACCCTAAACCCCTAAACCCGTAAACCCGTAAACCTCAAAACCCTAAACCATATACTCTCGGATAAACCCTAATAACCCCGTCAACCTCAAACCCTAAACCATAGATTCTCGGAAGCCCTAAAACCCTAAACCCTGAACCCTAAACCTTAAACCCTAAACCCTAAACCCCAAACCCCAAACCCTAAACACCAAACCTATACAAGTCCTTCACAAGGCATCTCCATACCTGTTCTTTCACCACACAACTTCAACAGTATTCAGGATTTTTTTTTCTCAGAGGGCTTTTAAGGGGGCCATCCCAGTCTGGAAGCGTGACCTTCAATGCAGGCAGCGCTGACGGTGTGATGTGGGACCCTCGCAGTGTTCAGCAAGTCAGTCTTAGCAGCTGAGTAGGTAACCTTAGACCTTTTGGGGTTTCTATGCTCCTACCATAATTGAAAGGTGACACTCTTTTCTGGCCCCGGTGCTCGCAACCCATCCCTGCCCATCCCCCCCACCCCCGCCCACGGATGATGCCCCACGCTTCTTGTATCCTACAAATTGCAAGTCCTAAACCCTAAACAACCCCAAAACCCTAAATCCCCTAAACCCCTAAACCTAAACCCCTAAACCCCTAAACCCTAAACCCCAACTCGCAGCGTCGTAGGAGGGCGCCGTTCCCCACCCCGGAGCACCTATGGACTGCCGCTGGGCGCTGTTGAGCAAACACTGCTGCTCAATAACGGGTTTAGGGTTTAGGGTTTAGGGTTTGGGGTTTAGGGTTAGGGTTAGGGTTTATGGTTTTGGGTTGTCAACTTTCCTTACTGGTTCGTAGTTGAAATTTCGGAATCAGAATACCTCTATCGTGCTTAAGGTGACGCATCATGGAACTATTAAATGAAGTGTAGTAGTTGGGGACGCAAGGCACCTAAATCCCAAAGTCCGTGCAGAACGAGTAGGACGGTTGAGCAAGCATTGTTTGGCTTTGGCTGTGGGATTTAGATGTAGTTCTTTTTTTTGTTCCGGAGGGGAAGATACCAAGCATGCCTGAGTTTGGCTATTGAGGTGCTCGGGCTTAGGCTTGGGGGTTTACCCTAGTAGGGTGCAGTGTTCAGGGTTTAGTGCTTAGGGTTTAGGGATTAGGATGCCAGGAACCACTTCGACCGCAGCAACAAGTGCAAGTCGGGGAGCCGCCGCTCCTTTTTTTCTCCAGGGGTTGGGGTTCAGGAACTTAAGCTACGTAGGGTTCAGGGTTTAGGGTTTAGGGTTTAGGGTTTAGGGTTCAGGATTTAGGGTTTAGGGTTTAACATATCGGGTGTAGGGTTTAGGGTTTTGGGTCTAGGGCCAAGTTGCCGCAATCAGAAGCCATTTCGTTTGCGATGCACTCATATTCTGGCATACTTGGAGTTCCTCAGCAGCAACCCAGTCTTTTTGTGAGCTTTTGGGGGAGGGGTTGCAGAAGTTGTATGCAAGTCGCCTTTCTCCGAGAGGCCTCTCGTAGCCGCCCTCAAGCAAAAAGCCAATACTTTCGGGCAGTCTCCGTCGAGCGATTTCAGGCTGGAATCCGGCCATCTACAACTCTAAGTTGCATGGGTAGCTCCCAAAAATTCGGGTCCCGTTTCTTTTGGGGTCCTTATTTTCAGGGTCCCGTACTACGTAGGGAGAGCACACAAGACTTTCCCTCCGTTCACGGATGCGGGCTTTGCTTATGGCATGACGGCCAAGGCAAAGACGCCCCGGAAGCCCTTATGACAGCTACATCTCAAGCCAAGTAAACCCTAAACCCTTAGGACACAACCCCAAACTGAACTCTAAACGTGCTAAACCCTACAAACCGCAAACCGCAAACCCCAAACCCCAAACCCCAAACCCCAAAACCCCAAACCCCAAACCCTAAACCCTAAACCCTAAAACCCTAAACCCCCGGGTGCCAGGAGCACCTACCTACCGGTCACCTGGAAGTTGGACGTCCCTGACGGCAAATACAGCGTGGAGGCCATCTTGGGGGCTTGGGTTTAGGGTTTAGGGTTTAGGGTTTAGGGTTTAGGGTTTAGGGTTTGGGGTTTAGGTTTTAGGGTTTAGGGTTTTAGGGTGTAGGGTTTAGGGGTTAGGGCCCTACACCCTTCCCCATTTGTGGCGCCAAGTACCCCCAAACCCTAAACCCTAAACCCTAGACCCTAAACCCTAAACCCTAAACCCTAAACCCTAAACCCTAAACCCTAAACCCTAAACCCTAAACCCTAAACCCTAGACCGTAAAATTCCACAGCGTGAGGGCATCCGACAGGGTCAAGATCTTGACGACTTGGGCCTTAAGGTGGCCCCAACCCTAAACCTTAAACTCTAAACCCTAAACCCTAAACCTTAAACTCTAAACCCTTAACCCTAAACCTTAAACTCTAAACCCTTAACCCTAAACCTGGTAAGCCCTAACGACCCACAAAGAAAAGAAATCTCCGCCCCTGAACGTTAAGTCCGGAAAGCGGCTCAGCGCTCACCCTCCTCACGCATTGGAGGCGCCTTTCGGGTTCGGCGGTTTACGGTTTAGGGTTTAGTTTCGGGTCTCAATTGTGGGGGGGGGGGGGAACGCTGGTGCTAGAAACAGCCAGGCGCGCGCCCCGACTTGTGGAGCCCACCCTAGACCTTTGCGGGTTTAGGGGTTTCCTTGCTTTCTGATCCTGCTCATGTATATCATCATTCTTGTTGACAGTGGCGCCCTAGTACCTTCGGGTGTCTAAGAGCTGTGGGAGGCTACTTGGAAGCCAGCGTCTGAACCGCCTCTCTTCAACCTCTTCTCGAAGCCGTACTGGGGCCTTACTAGGGGGTGACTGAAAGGCCCCTGAGTCAGAAAGACACTCTTCCACTTCTCACAAGGGTGACTCATCAAAAATGGTTTGGGGTTGTCTGAAATTTGGCGCAGCTACGGGACTGAGAGCTCCGTCGCCAGCCCGAAGGCTTCTGGCTCGGGAGCTCCCTCGCCTGCCGGCTTCGGTGCGTTCGCCCTGCTCAACCCCCTGGGCTCACTCAGTGGGGGTTTAGGGTTTGGGGTTTGGGGTTTGGGGTTTGGGGGGGGGGTTTGAAACAAAAAGCAGTTGACTGTTCTAGATACATATATCATCGGGGGCAATCCAACCCCATGTAGCATGGAGTTTCCCTATACAATGAGACAGACCCTAAGCCCTCAACCCTTAAACCCCCCAAACCCTTAAAATGCAGTTTCGAGGCTTTGTGGAACCCTAAACCCTAAACCCTAAACCCTAAACCCTAAACCCTAAACCCTAAACCCTAAACCCTAAACCCTAAGCCCTAAACCCTGAACCTTAAACCCTAAATCCTAAACCCTAAACCGTAAGCCCTCAACCGCTGAGGTGATCTTCCCGGAGTCAACGACGCCCGGGTGCCAGGTCCAGGGCACCAAGGTCTGCAGCTCGCGGGGGCCCTGCAACTACAACAAGGCCCACGGAGGGGGGGTTAGGGAAGAGTCTAGGGGGCCCTGGGTTTAGGGTTCGGGGTTTAGGGGTTTGGGTTCCCAAATCCCCGAACCCTAAGCCCCTAACCCCTGAAGTTCAAACCCCAAGTCCTTTCAACTCATTGACGTCCCTACAACCCTGTGACTCTAAACCTCTGGGCTCTTGGTAAGTAACTTCAAATCAAGCTACCGGAATAAGGCTGTTCTACCATTCATTCATCATTCTTAACAGAACCCTACTATGGTATCTTAAGTTCCTTCGCAAGTTAAACTGAGGGTGTGTGTTTTTGCCATTCCTTTTTCTGGTGGCGGATTCTTTTTTGAGGGTTGGTGGGGTAGGCAACCCAGATTTTCTTCTATTCTAAGAGGGAAAGAAAGTCTCCAGTCTTTCTCTCTGTGGAAAGAAAACCTCCATTTTCTCTCTCGCTTTTTGCAAGGAAAAAACCTTTACGTTCTCGAAGACAGAGGGGCCTGGTGCTGGCGAGGGCTGAGAAAGAGAAGGACGGAAGCAAAGAAAGCAAGAAAGAAAGAAAGAAAGAAAGAAAGAAAAACAAATACTGACCAGGAATCTTGAACAAAAACAGAGGTCTGCCTACGGAAAACGAATAAGTTTAATCTTATTGAAAGACAGAAGCAATAGGGAAGCAACCTATGAAAATACAAAGGCAGTTGGGTTTTTCCTAGGGAAAACCAAGGAAAGTAATCAAATTAATGCCAATCCCACAACAAAGTACGAATCCTATAAGACTAGGGACCCCCCCAAAGCACCCTCACCAGCACCAGGCCATTCTGTTTTCGAGAACGTAGAGGTTTCCCAGTAAACAAAGAGAGAAAATAGAGGGTTTTCCTCCAGAACTGGAAAAAATAGAGGTTTTCCTCAAAATTGAGGAAAAATAAGGAATCCTCCCCAGAAAATCAGCGAAACAAGCTCGCCACAAAACAATCTCCACCTTAGTTAAAAACTCTCAGCCCTGCAGCCTCTGTGCAGGTGCTTGACATCACGGGCGGGCTGAAGGTCATTGGCTATGGCCATGACTCCTGGAAGTGCCACTCCGTCAGCAAGGCCGAGCCGAGGAAGTTGGGCAGTTGGGCTTTGGGGATCTTTTTGGGGCTTTTGGGGGTCTTTTTTGGGTGGTTTTTTTGGGGGCTTTTTGGGGGCTTTTTGGAGGGCTTTTTGGGGGGGGGGCTTTTGGGGGCTTAGTTCCTTGGGAGTTTGTAAATTATGGCACCTGTTTGGGGGTTACTCTAGGCGTAAGGCCGCGAAATTGTCATAGGAACACCTGCCCCCCCCGCCCCAGAAGGAGCCGCCCATAGCTCACACAACCCGTGACCCTTGGGAGGTCAAGGTGACGCCGGCCTAGTGGCGCGAGCACGTACCTTGGCATAGTTTAGGGTTTAGGGTTTAGGGTTGCATGTCTGTTGCTGAGCCGGGCAAGCACGAAGCTTTTTTTTGTCCCACAGCTCATCCTCCTAAGCCTTTCCACTAAGCCCTAAATCTAACGGGCTGTCGCCCACAGCCGGGCACGCCCACCAGCAGCAGGACAACGGCAGCAAGCACAGCAGCAACAACAACAACAACAACAACAACAACAACAACAACAACAACAACAACAACAACAACAACAACAACAACAACAACAACAACAACAACAACAACAACAACAACAACAACAACAACAACAACAACAACAACAACAACAACAACAACAACAACAACAACACAAACACCGTGGAGGTGTTCATGTTCAGAAACACCGTGGAGGTGCATGGTCACACTGTGGAAGTGTGCATGTACAGTTTTCACGTTCGCAAACACCGTGGAGGTGTTCATGTTCAGAAACACCGTGGAGGTGCATGGCCACACTGTGGAAGTGTGCATGTACAGTTTGCACGTTCGCAAACACCGTGGAGGTGTTCATGTGCATGATCGTCAGCACCTTACTCAGCCAACAACAACAACACCAACAACAACAGCAACAACAACAACAACAACAACAGCAGCAGCAGCAGCAGCAGCAGCAACAACAACAACAACAACAACAACAACACCAGCAGCAGCAGCAACAACAACAACAACAACAACAGCAACAGCAACAGCAACAACAACAACAACAACAACAACAACAACAACAACAACAACAACAACAACAACAACAACAACAACAACAACAACAACAGCAGCAACAACAACAACACAAACACCGTGGAGGTGTTCATGTTCAGAAACACCGTGGAGGTGCATGGCCACACTGTGGAAGTGCGCATGTACAGTTTTCACGTTCGCAAACACCGTGGAGGTGTTCATGTTCAGAAACACCGTGGAGGTGCATGGCCACACTGTGGAAGTGTGCATGTACAGTTTTCACGTTCGCAAACACCGTGGAGGTGTTCATGTGCATGATCGTCAGCACCTTACCCAGCCAATAGTTGAACATTAGACGCGCGGGCGCGCGCGCGCGCGCGTGTGCGCGCATGTCGAGTGCCGTGTTATGGAGTTATGCCAGCATCCTTCGAAATCCTGCCGCCCGAAACCCTTTCCGGAGCCGCTGATGCTGCTGATGCTCGCCCCCCGGGTCCCCAAAGAGAAACGAAGCCTCGATGATGCGCACCCTGGCCCCCAACAACAAACAACGGCGCGGGCGGGCATGTATGGCGCCCTTTCAAGTCAGCTGAAAGAGCTATGGGACCAGGGTCCAGGGGCATGGGGTCATGGGACCATGGACCCTGCGGCCAAGAGCTACGGACCATGGGGCCAGGAGTCATGGGTCCATGGGCCATGGGGCCAGGGGAGCCATGGGTCCATGGGGGCCATGGGGGTCGAGGGGATGGGGTCAGGGGAGCCATGGGCGGTGGGCGGAGCGGGCGGAGCGACTTAGGCCGGCCGGGCGTCAGGCCAGGAGGGGTCGAGGGGGGTGGGGCCATACGAGATGGGGGCCATGGGGGCATGGGCGGGGTGGGCGGAGCGGGGAGGGAGCGGCATGCACTGAGCCCTTTACAGTCAGCTAGCTGATAGAACTTCCAGGCGCATGGCGCCAGACCATGGGGCCAGGGGCCAGGAGCCATGGGTCCATGGGCCATGGGGCCAGGGAAGCCATGGGCGCGCGCGCGCGCACGCGCGATGTGCGCGCATGTCGAGTGCCATGTTATGGAGTTATGCCAGCATCCTTCGAAATCCTGCCGCCCGAAACCCTTTCCGGAGCCACTGATGCTGCTGATGCTCGCCCCCCGGTTTTTTAAAGAGAAACGAAGCCTCGATGATGCGCACCCTGGCCCCCCGCCCGGCCGCGCATCATGAGCATCAGCGGCTCCGGCCTCCAGGCATGCATGGCTTATAGGGGCATATGCCGGCCTCAAAACGGAAATGTCCGTAACAGCACGAAAACCACGGTATTTACAGCGATTTCTGTGTTTTCCAAGCTCTCAGCCGCATCCGAAACCCAAAACCCAACCCGCTGATGCTCATGATGCGCGCTCTTGTGGGGTCCTTTGGGGTGGCCAATGCCACCCAAAAAACATCAACAACGCGTGTTTGGCCAAAGTTGAAAAAGAGAGTCGATGATGCTCTCCGGGGTCGTTTTTGGGACCCCCCATGGGGCACCCAAAAAATGCGTCCAGGAGCCCAAATTCGGTGGGAAATAGCGCGTTTTTCGCGATAAAAATTGTACCTGAAAATTGATGCCCTTCGGGAGCCGCATTTGGAGCCGGATGTTGGGGAGCCAACCGGGTCAGCGGCTTAACCCCCCCCCGTCATAGCTAAAGCTAGGGCTGGCGCCTAACGGCGTCGGACCACGGGCGTGCCCGGATTTAAGAGCCTCCGGCTCAAGCCGCCGACCCCGCTGGAGCATAGTTGAGACCCGCTCGCATGGAAGATCATCCCCGGCAAAGTTCTGTGAATCGTTTGGGGGGGGGGGTAGGGGGTAGGGTGGGGGGGGGGGGGGGGGGGTGGGGGGGGTGGGGGGGTGGGGGGTGGTGGGGGGGGGGGGGTGAGGGGAGCCCCTACCCCCCGTGCTGAACCCCTGTTTACGCTGTGCGGGTGGCGCGGTCCGACCCCCCCCCCCGCGTTTTGGGGGGGTAAGGAGGGAAAGAGGGAGGTTTTCACCTCCTTTTCCCATCCAACACGCCGCCAGGGTCGGCGGACCCTAAAGTCTAAACCCTAAACCCTAAACTTGAGTTAAACCCTAAACCCTAAACTCTACACCCCAAACCCCCTAAACCCCCCCCCCCCCCCCCCCCTAACCCCACACGCCCTGAACCCCTCCTCACGCCCACCACCCCCCCCCCCCCCCCCCCCCCCCCCCCCCCCCCCCCAAGTCCCACAGCGTGTTCCTGCAGTAGATGATCCCTACAAGTGCCTGTTAAATTACTTCGGATTATGTTCCACGCAAGCAATTTTGGGCATTCACGATGGCAGGTATCCGATCCACGCATCCAGGGTTTGGGTTGGGATTCGTGCCCCAAACCCTCAGCCCCACAGTGTGGATGCCTGCTTGTCCCAGGCAGTGTGGGTGCGCTTTAGCCCTGCGGACGTGCCTACGCCGCGGCAGAGTCAACAAAAGAGCAGGGTTCAGGGTTTAGGGTTTAGGGTTTAGGGTTTAGGGTTTAGGGTTTAGGGTTTAGGGTTTAGGGTTTAGGGTTTAGGGTTTAGGGCTTCGGGCTCAGGGCTTAGGATGGCTTAGGGCTTGGGGAGATGCTCAGCCCCTACCCGGCACCTCGTGGTGCTGAAGAGCCTTGGGCCGCTTTTCAAGAAGTCTTGTGTAGTGGTTTGCACCGTTTGGCAGCGAATCTCATGCGCCATGGGCCCACTCAACAGTCAACAGGTGATTCCTCGTAGCGTTTTTACGATCGAAACCTCCTGTACACAAGCGTGCATACTCTTGGGATATGGTTTAGGGTCTATGGTACTGTTTTTGGTGAGTGTATATGGTTCCCTGCAAATATTGGTGAGTATATATATACATATATATATATATGGTACAGGGTCCCCCACCCGATTGAACCATCAAGCCCCCAATCATAAGGGTCTTTAGGGTTTTTTGGGGTTGTACTTTTTTTTCTCCATCCTGTTTATGGGAAACTTCAGAAGGGAACCCGCCCCCCATTCAGGGAAACACCGGTATGAGCTTTGCATAAAGAGCTGTGTTCCCTGTGTAGGACATGATGTCTTCGGCTTTCACTTCAGGACCCGTTGAGGCTTGCGGGTTTGGTTTAGGGCTTAAGACTTAGGACCTTGTCCTTCCAATCTTCATGAACAACCCCTAAACCCTAAACCCTAAACCCTAAACCCTAAACCCTAAACCCTAAACCCTAAACCCTAAACCCTAAACCCTAAACCCTAAACCCTAAACCCTGAACCCTAAACGCAGCCATTGGGCACACCCTTACCTGGGTCGTGCGAGTGCCGCTGGGGGCACATCCAGGCCGGCGGAGCCTTGAACCCTAAACCCTAAACCCTAAACCCGCAACCCCTAAGCCCTAAACCCTAAACCCTAAACCCTACACCCTAAACCCTAAACCCTAAACCCTAAACCCTAAACCCTAAACCCCAAGCCCTAAACCCTAAACCCTAAACCCTCAACCCTAAGCCCCTAAGCCCCCAAGCCCTCAAGCCCTCAAGCCCTAAGCCAACAGGCCTTCATGGAGCTTCCGGCGCCTCCAGTGGAGGATGAGGTGCTTCTGAATGCAACTGAGTTTAGGGTTTAGGGTTTAGGGTTTAGGGTTTAGGGTTTAGGGTTTAGGGGTTTAGGGTTTAGTTACTGACCTTCAAGGGTTCGAGGGGCTGAAGGGGTTTACGGTTTAGGGTTGAGGGTTTAGGGTTCAGGGTTGAGGGTTTAGGGTTTAGGGTGTAGGGGGGTTTGAAGGTTTAGGGAGGTTTAAGGTGGTAGGGGTTTAGGGTTTAGGGGTTCAAGGGTTTTTTAGGGTTTAGGGGGTTGGAGGGGTGCAAGGGTTTGAGGGGTTTAAGGGGTTGAAGGGGTTGAAAGGCCTTAAGGAGTTTAAGGGGTTTAATAAGGGGTTTATGGGTCTGAAGATGGCTGAAGGATTTGAGGTTTCACCCTTAAAGGCTCAAAGGGTTTGAGGGTTTATTGTAGGGTTTGTAGGGTTTATAGGGGTTTCATAGGGGGTCTAACAGGGTTTGTGGGTGTATAGGGATTTATAGGGTTTATAGGATTTATAGGGTTAAGAAGGATTGAAAGGGATTTATAGGATTTATGGGGGTTTCTAGGGATTTATAGGGCTTTATGGGGATTCATGGGGATGGGGATTCATGGGGATTTATGGGGACTTTGGAGGTATGTTTGGGGGCGCCAGGTTCTGGTTTAGGTTTTACGCTTTTGGGGCTAGTAAGGATGGAGGGCGCAGGGCATAAGAGCGCAGTAGGAGGGACGTCTTCTTCTTATCTCTATCATCATCATTATCATGATTATTATTAATAATAATTATTATTGTGTTTTTTTTCTTGGGGGGGGCCGGGGGGCCTCCTGTTGGGAAGAAGATGTGGCTCAGGTCCATGCCTTGATTAATTAGCAGCTTCGCAGCCTTCAGGGTTGAGAGTGGGGCGGGTCTAGTGTGCCCTGAGTCCCCCAAAAAGAAACTTGAACCCTAAACCCTAAACCCTAAACCCTAAACCCTAAACCCTAAACCCTAAACCCTAAACCCTAAACCCTAAACCCTAAACCCTAAACCCTAAACCCTAAACCTTAAACCTTACATCCCGAACCCTGAAACCCTCAACCCTCAACCCCAGGCACGACTCGTAAAGAATTGCAGGAGTGCAGGGGCATCGGGCGGATCTCTGTCTGCAAGATGTCCCAACCATATAATATGATTTTGCTGTAAAAAGGTTTGGGGTTTAGGGTATAGAGTTTAGGTCGTTGGCCTGTCGCACGGTGAAGGGTCCAAGGTTAAGTCGGGCAACGCAGCTTCTGGGGAAGCGGCCGCCATGTCCTGCAGAAATGGGATCTGAAGGGCTTCTGCTTTCGGCTTTCACTTGGGTTTAGGGCGTTACTCTTGCGAATTCGGCGAAGTCGGTGGCACTGCGCTTTATCCTTCTGGCGAAGCCGACCGGGGTTCAGGTTGCTCAGTGTTCAGGGTTCATAGGGTTTATTGGGTTTATTGGGTTTAGGGTTCAGGGGTCAGGGTTTAGGGTTCTAGGGTTTATAGGGTTCTAGGGTTTATAGGGTTCTAGGGTCTAGGGTTCAGGGGTCAGGGTATCTGCCTGGGCAGGCAGACGAATGTTGCGCGATCTGCTTCGAGCCAGGCCAGTTTGTCGACTTGCCATGTTCCTGTCCCTTGGCTGACCTTAAAACCCTAAACCCTGAACCCCAAACCCAAACCATAGACCCTACAACCCAGGACTAGGCGGCTAAAGCCCTGTACCCCAAACTCTAAACCAGGGGGCTTGGCCGACTCATCTTTGCAGGTGTTTGGGGCTTAGCGTTTAGGGTTTAGGGGTATCCGACTTCCAAATCCGGGCTGGGCTCCACATTCTGCCAATTGAAGTGAGGCATGCTTGTTTTTTGTTTGCCTTCCTAAGCCCCCCGCAGCTAAGGCTCCGTGAAGTACTGCGGCTCTTGCTGGGATCGTGCCCTGGCGTCCTCCGTCGCGCTCAGGGGCCGAGCCGCCTGGCGGGCAGTTCGGTTTCATCCCTTGTTTAGGACCTTCTAGGACACCCCGCAACCCTAAGCCCTCAGCCCTAAACCCTAAAGCATCGACCCATATCAACCCTAAACCCTAAGCCCTAAACCCTATTGCCCAGTCGTACCCTTATTCTCTTGTACCAACCGAACTAAGCCAAAAAGGCTAGGTGTCTAGGGATTCAGGGCGTAGGGTTGGGAGGGAAGACCAGAGCGGATAGTTGGGAACATTGGGCTACAGATGCTCCTCGTAGGCCCCTCCCTCTTAAGACCCCAAAAGCCCTAAACCGGTCAGGACTGCAGAACTAGGTCTGCAACGTTGTGAACCAAACGATGTCGGCAGTTCCCAGACAGGTAGGCCTGAAGCTACACATTCACTGAGCGCTGAATAAACCCTAAACCCTGAACCCTAAACCCCAAAGCCCAAACCCCAAACCCTAAACCCTAAAGTCTAAACCCCTAAACCCCTCATCAGCCCCGCTACACCCTAAACTTTTCGTGCGACCTGGGTTTCCCACGGGCCTAGATTATGACTCTTGAGTCTTGAGGGTTACGATGCTACCCGAGAACCCTAAGCCCTAAAACCCAAAACCCTCAACCCGAAGCCCTAAATCGCAAACCCACCTAAACCCAAAACGGCACTACCCCAAAACTCTACGCCCCGAAACCCAAAACCCGAAACCTCTAAACCCCACAACCCTTTCACCCTTGAAGCCATAAGAAAAAGCAAAACCCCAAACCACAAACCTCAGACCCCAAACCAAACACTCAACAACCCTAAGCCCTAAGCCCCAAACCCACCTTTCACCCCCAAGCCAGAATCCAAGACAAAACCTCAAACCCTAAAGCCTAAACCTTAAACCCGACGCCACCCGAAGCCCCCAAGCCTTAAATCCCAAAGCCCTTTCAACCCTTGAAAGCCCTTTCACCCTTGAAAGCCTAAACCTTAAACCCTAAACCCTAAACCCTAAATCCTACACCCTAAACCCTAAACCCAAAACCCCAAAACCCCCCACCTTTCACCCCCGGAATGCCATGCCGCAGAGGCCCACTGCCCCTCCTGCCGGTCTGCTTTCAAGGCGCGCCCCCTTCGGAGTCCAGGGTTTGGGGGTTTAGGCGTTTTGGGGTTTAGGGTTTAGGGTGTAGGGTTTGGTGGTTTGGGGTTTTAGGGTTTGGGGGTTTAGGGTTTAGGGTTTTGGGGTTTAAGGGTTTAGGGGTTGAGGGTTTAGGGTTTGGGGATTTTGGGGTTTATTGTTTAGGGTTTAGGAGTTTAGGGTTTAGGGGTTTAGTGGTTCCGGGTTCCGGGTTTTGGGTTTAGGGTTTGGGGTTTAGGGTTTAGGGGTTTAAGGGTTTAGGGGTTTAGGGTTTGGGGTTTAGTTCAGGGGTTTAGGGTTGAGGGTTGAGGGTTTAGGGGTTTAGGGGTTTAGGGTTTAGGGGTTTTGGGGTTTAGGGTTTAGGGGTTCGGGGGTTTAGGGGTGTAGGGGTTTAGGATTGGAGTGTTTAAAGGTCTTGAGGTTTGAGGCTTTTTGCGGGGTTTTGGGGCGAGGGTGTTTATTGTCGAAGAGGTTGAGTGTGGGTGTTCCGAGGTGGGTGGGGATTAATCTAAAGGTCCTTCCTGGAAGAATATCTAGGGCTTCTGTGGGTGCAAAAGGGAAACCTAGGGTCCTTTGGGGAAGCAGGTATTTTGACCAACTGCCAAATTGAAACAAGGTTTATGTTCTTTTTATTGGTGAGTCTCTCTCGCGCTCTCTCTCTCTCTGTTTCATTCTTTGTTTCATTTTGTTTTATTTATTTTTATTGTTGATTAGTAGCATTTTTTGAAGGTGACCTCTCTTTCTTTCCTCTCTCTCTCTCTCTGTTTCTTATCAATATTGGCGAGTGTCTAGCGCTAAGCCCAAAAGCCCAGACCCTGGAGCCCAAGACCCAAAACCCTAACCCCTAAACCCTAAACCCTAAACTATAAACCCCAAAGCCCTAAGCCCTAAGCCCTAAACAATACACCCTAAACCCTAAACCCTAAACCCTAAACCCTAAACCCTAAACCCTAAACCCTAAACCCTAAACCCTAAACCCTAAACCCTAAACCCTAAACCCTAAACCCTAAACCCTAAGCCCTAAACCCTAAACCCTACACCCTAAGCCCTCTGCTTTCGGATGGTGGCCTCGAGAAGCGTAAGACCAAGCATTCGAGGGCCTCCAGTCGAAAGTTTAGATAGCACGGGTTGCCCAGAGTAAGGTTTAGGGTTTAAGGTTTCGGGTTTAGGTTTAGGGTGTAGGGTTTAGGGTTTAGGTGTACCCTTTTTGGGTTAGGGTTTAGAGTGCAACTTTAGGGTTGAGTGTGCAATGGGTTTAGCCTGTAGGGCGGAATGGATTTGTTTAGGGTGTAGGGTGCAATGCCTTTGCGGTGATGGGGTAAAATGACTTTGGGGTCTAGGCTGTAAAGGTTTAGGGTTCAGTCAGTAACGGGTTCAGGGTTTAGGCTGGAATCTGTTGCTCTAATGGGAGGGGGGCCAACTCTAAACATTCGACTAGAATTGGACAGTCAAGTTTTCAATCAGGAAGCCCCCCAACCAAAAAACCCTAGAACCCTAACCCTGAAACCCTAAACCCTAAGCCCGAAAACCCAAAACCCTCACAGCTCTCTACAGCCCTGGACCAAATTTAGACCCTAAACCTAAACCCTAAACCCGAAGCCCTAAAACCCCCCACACCTGGACTAAATTTGCCTTAGACCTTACCCGCCCCGGAGTCGCATCCGGGAAGGTGGACTACGACACCGAGAGCGGCAGCCTCATCTTGTCGCGGGATCCGCAAGGCTGTCGTATGTATGTGTGTGTGTGTGTGTGTCTGTGTGTGTGTGTGTGTGTGTGTGTGTGTGTGTGTGTGTGTGTGTGTGTGTGTGTGTGTGTGTGTGTGTGTGTGTGTGTGTGTGTGTGTGTGTGTGTGTGTGTGTGTGTGTGTGTGTGTGTGTGTGTGTGTGTGTGTGTGTGTGTGTCTGTCTGTCTCTGTGTGTGTGTGTGTGTGTGTGTGCGCGGGGAGTGAGGGGGTTAGGGGGCTAGAGGAGCCTAATAGGTGTCCTTTCTGTCCCCTACGTTGTGGATGCGTAGAAATCAAAGGACTCAAGGCCTCAGCTCTCACGAGGGCTACCAGGCCCCGAAGCTACTTGCTTCACCAGGCCCCAACCCGAACCCACACCCTAAACTCAACCCTAAACCCTTAAACCCCTTTGAACCCTCACCGCCTGTACTTCTTGAAGGTTGATATTCACAAAATGGCCGCAGGGCGCGGGCGTGTTTCAGCTAGATCCAAGACTGAACCCCAAGCCCCAAACACTAGGCAGGGTTAGGGTGCCCCCCAAGTCCTCACCCCTAAACCCTCATAAGCCCTAAGCCCTGTACCCCAAACCTTCAACCTCTAAACCTAAACCATCAACTCGACCCGTCGACCCCGAGTCGGATTTCCGCACCAGAGCTCGTTCCCTGTTTAGCCTCGACCCGCCGACCTCACCCGACAGGGCTGGTTGGTTCTTACTCGGGTAGAGGGGAATGCTTTTTTTTTTTTTTCAAATATCTCCTCCTTTACGGGACCCTCGACTCTAGACCCTAGACCCCAAACCCTGCGGTTTCAGGAACAAACCCCGAACTCCCCAAGCCCCAAACCCCTAAAACCCTAAACCTCTCAACCCCTGAACCCCTAAGACACTAAACCTCTCAACCCCCGAACCCCCAAAGCCCAAAGCCCAAACCCTAAACCCTAATCCTAAACCCTATACCCTACACCCCCTGAACCCGAAACCCCTGAACCTCCAGACCAACGCCCACATCCCTTTCAGCGGCTCGCAGGCATTGCAACCTGCGACTGGAGAACCCAGCTTTATGAAAAGGCCGGGCTTTAGAGTTTAGGGTGGAGGATGAGGTTGAGGGCAGTCTGTTTCAGGTGAGAAGCTGTCTACGCCCTGCATCGGATGTAGCAACAAAGTTATGGTTGCGATTGATATCGTCATCGTCATGCTTCATCCTTATATTGTGATTGGTAGTGTTGTTGCTGTTGTTGCTGTCATTGCCAGTGTTAGTGTTATTGTAAATGCTATTGCCATTGAAGTTGTCATTGGTATTGTTGCTGTAGTTGCAATTGTTAGTGCCAGTGCTAGTCGCATTGCCGTTCTGAGTGTTCTTGTTGGTGGTTACTACTGTTCTGGTCTCTTGTCATTCACATCGATACTAGACTTGATGGCTCGCAGCCCTTAATCCCTCAACACATCCCAACACTAAACCCTAAGCTCTTAGCCCTGAACCATAACACCCTAAGTTTTAACCCCTAAGCCCTAAAGCCCAAAACCCGGCAAAAGCCTAAGCCCTAAAACCCTGAACCCTGAACCCTAAACCCTAAACCCTAAACCCTAAGGTGCGGTCGGTGCAGATCAACAAGCTCCGTGGCTTCGGCGCAGCGGCCGCCAGGTGGGCTTCGGGTTCGGGGGGCTTAAGGCGCTCCTGGCCGAAGGGTTATGATAGAGTTTAGGGTTTCGGGTTTGGGGTTTGCTGTGAAATTGCGCGGAAGCTGTGAAGGTTGGGATGCAGACTCGCGTCGACAGCTTCGTGAAATGCCAGAAGCAGCCATGGCCCGATAGTGGAGCGCCATCGAACACGTTTGTCCCGCCCCACGCCGACAGGCGGCAAAACCACCCAAATCTATTCCTTCTAGGGTTTAGGCCTAAACTCAAGTCAACAGCCAACTTAAAACAATCTTCCCTTAGAGGGTCCCAGAATGTCCAGGGGCAGGGTTTAGGGGGGGTTTTGGGAGGTCCCAGGCAGCAGTTCCAGCTGGTCCTAGATGTTTGCAGGGGTTTTAGGGGGGTTCCAGAAAGGGTCAGGGGGTCCCAGCAAATACCATCCGACCCAACGCATTGTTTGGATTTTTCGAGGAATCCTGATTTCGAGGTTCGGGTTTCCTTATTTAAGGGACCAGTATTGGTCCCGCACAAAACGGATTCCGCTGCCGGGCCATCGTGGGTGCTACCGACCCCTGAGCTGTGCGAGGGCGAGCGACCTGGGTCGCCCTTTCATGCCCTATGTGATTTGGCAAATGTACGGGCATCCCGAAAAGCGTGAATCCCTTGGCCCCATGGCACTGCAGTTTCGGGGTCACCCCCACAACGGGCCAGGTGCGTGCTGGTGCGCGGGGCAGGGGGAGGGGGAGGGGGGGAGGCCATCAGAGAAGAAGAAGAAGGAGGGAGCGAGAGTTTCGTGTGGTTCAGCTGTAGGGTTTTGGGTTTGGGGTTCAGGGTTTGTGGAAGTAGTTTTGCCGCCTCTGACGAAACTGGGCGCCACGCTGTGTGTGATGCGCCCTCTGTGTCCAACAATGGATCTCCCGCCTCGCCCATTCTACGTGAAGTAGGAACTCACCAAGGAAATTCCCGAGCATGGAACGGCCGCGCTAAACGCAAAGCCGAAAGCCGAAGCCCGAAACCTGAACCCCAAACCCCAAACCCGAACAGGAACCCCACTTTGAGAGTAAACCCTCTGCTGCTTCTGCAGGAAGACAGGCCCGAACAGGGCATGTGGATGCGAAGTTCAGCCTCACTGCGCCGCGGAATGCACTGCCAATTCGGGTTGAGGGTTTAGGGTTGAGGGTTTATTATTTCGGGTTTAGGGCGGCCCTAAACCCTAAACCTAAATCCTCAAACCTAAACCTGTGAGACCGTGGCGGCTATCTATGGTTGGAACCATGGGCCCCGAGTATGGTCCCTTACCCCCGTTCAAAGGGACCCAAAGGGGTCCGAAGTATGGGCCCTTTTTGTGTATAGTGTAAGGGTTATGTAACAGGGGACCCACTTTAAACCCTAAACCCTAACCCGCAAAACCCAAAACCCAAAACCCAAAACCCAAAACCCAAAACCCAAAACCCTAAACCCTAAACCCTAAACCCTGAACCCTATTGGTTCGGAGGGGTCCGTTCCCAAATCTTGCAAAGTGCGACGAAAGAAGCCCCAGGTGTCTGCGGTGCTGAGCTCGAGCACATTAGCAGTCGCTCTCGCGCCTTGGCAGGGCGCACCAGTACTCTCCCTCCCAGGGTGTAGGGTTTAGGGTTTAGGGTTTAGGGTTTAGGGCTAGGTACTATAGGGGCCTTAAGAATTAGAATATATATATATATATATATATTTTTTTTTTTTTTTTTTTTTGGGGGGGGGGGGGGGGGGGGGCGGGGTTATTGTAGTATAATTACAAAGGGGCCATCAGGGAACACTACTAGCATTTATTCCGACCCCTGCATTACTCTCGTTCTCTCTCTCTCTCTCTGTGTCTCTCTCTCTCTCTCTCTCTCTCTCTCTCTCTCTCCCTCCCTCCCAAGGGGTATAAGGGGGCGCCCTAGAAGGACCCTTAATCTTACTGGCCTATATAAACTCTATATGACTCTGATATATACCTTATATAGTCCCTACACTACATACTCTCTCTCGCTCTCTCTCTCTCTCTCTCTCTCTCTCGCTCTCTCTCTCTCTCTCTCTCGCTCTCTCTCTCTCTTCCGGTTTGTTTTTTTGTGCATTGAGTTGTGTTTGAAGGACTTAGGGTTTTAGGGTTCGTCTAGCGTGACTGAACTGGGTTTTGGTTTTAGGGCGGCAAGTTGCACATCCTGCAGACTCAGATCCTAAACCCCAAAGACCAAACCTACACCTTAAACCCTAAGCCCCTGAGCCCCTAAGCCCCTAAACCCTTAAACCATAAACTCCAAAGACTTCGCAAACAAATCTGTGACTATGGAAGACCCCTAAGCCCTAAACTAAACCCCAAACCCTAAACCCTAAACCCTACACCCGAAACCCTAATCCCTAAGACTCCGCAAGGAATTCTGAGACTACTGGAAGACATGGAACCGGGCTGGCGATCACGTGTCGCTCAAGCAGACGACATGGTAGAACGCCTCCTGGCCTCTTGGACTGGACGAAGGGGGGCATGTGTAGGGTTTGGGGTTTAGGGTTTAGGGTTTGGGGTTTAGGGTTTCGGGTTTGGGGTTTAGGGTTGAGGGTTTCGGGTTTAGGGTTTAGGGTTTAGGATTTAGGGTTTCGGGTTTAGGGTTTAGGGTTTAGGATTTAGGGTTTCGGGTTTAGGGTTTAGGGTTTAGGATTTAGGGTTCAGGGTTTAGGGTTTAGGGTTTGGGGTTTAGGGCCTAGACCCCAACCCCTAAACCCCAAACCCCAAACCCCAAACCTTCACCGCCGCATCAGGACAGCTCGCTGGTGACTTGTGACCTGTGCGACCAAGTGGCCATCCGCCCCGCGGCTTCCCAGAGACCAGGGGTTCAGGGTTTAGGGCTTACCCTAAACCCTAAACCCTAAACCCTAAACCCTAAACCCTAAACCCTAAACCCTAAACCCTAAACCCTAAACCCTAAACCCTAAAGCCCTAAGCCCTAAACTTTAAGAAAGCTCCTAAGCACCCAGGAGCCAAAGGCGTGTGGACCTGCAAAGCCGGGCCTCACACCGTCATGCACCCGGCGGCGTACGACGTGTGCGACTCGTCTCAGAGGGTTCAGGGTTCAGGGTTTAGGGTTTAGGGTTTTGGGGTTTTCGGGTTCCGGGGTGGTGCTCTTGGTGATCTGGCTTGGGGTTTGGGAATGGGGGGTTGCCTGGTGACAAGTGTGGAGGGCTGAGGGTGGTATGAAAAGGCTCATAAGCTAGATCAGCCCCAAACTCCTCCCGCCCCCAAAAAAAATGGAACGTGTTCGGGCGCTTCGCTTCAGGTGCTTGGGGGCATCAGGATCTTTTTTTTGCATGGGCTGGGAATTGAGCACGTGAGGGTTTGACCTCTTCCGTACTTGAGTCGGGCCTTAAGGTGTCAGGGCTTGATGAGAGTTACATGTTAACTCTTTGGGTCGGATGTGGCCGGTTCGAATTTAATCCCTATGAAGGACGGCCTGGGTTTCGGGTTTAGGGTTCAGGTCTTGGGGTTTGGGGTTTGGGATTTGGGGTGGGGTTTAGGGTTTTGGGGGTTCAGGTAGGGTTTGTTTAGGGTTTTGAGGGGGTGTGGGTGGGGGTTTCAGGAATTAGGGCTTAGGGTATGGCAAAAGCTCATGAAGCGGTTCTACACCTCTGCTACTTGACCCTGGAACCCTCAACCCTACACCCTAAACCCCAAACCCATCTAAACTCCACCCTAAATCCCAAACCCCAAACCCCAAACCCCAAACCCCAAACCCTAAACCCTAAACCCTAGACCCTTGTGAAAACCCCTAACCCCCCCCCAAAGCAGCCCTGCAGCCTTAGGTGAGTCTTGCTTCGAGACGTACTCGGGAGTGGCCATGCCGTTGTCCGGGCATGTACAGAAGAGCCTCGCCAGCAGCGTATGGGTTTAGGGTTTAGGGTTTAGGGTTTAGGGTTTAGGGTTTAGGGTTTGGGGTGCCATCTTCTAAGGGTGCAATTCATTTTACGCTCCTCAAGCCCCTAAACTCTGCGCAGCTCAGATTCTCAAAGCCCTAAGATTGCAATCCCTAAACCCTAAACCCTAAACCCAAAACCCAAAACCCTAAACCCTAAACCCTAAACCCTAAACCCTAAGCCGCAAGCCTGAAATCCTAAAGAAGGAGCTCGAAGGTTCGCTCCGTGTTCTGCTGGGACCGCACACGCCAGACCTGCTGCCAGGTGAGTGCCGCAGAGGGGTTCAAGATTTGGGGTTTAGGGTTTAGGGTTTAGGGTTTAGGGGGGTGTGCTAAGAGGTTTCATGGGTACTTGCAAGCCCAATTCTATGTCTACTTATCACCTACTTAGGGGGCTTATGAGTGCAGTTATAATTGGGATAACGAGGTGTGTTGACTTTCTGGGTTTCTGGGTTGGGGGATGTTGGAATTCAACCCGCAACGCTTGGGTTAGGCTTGGCTGACCAAGCCTTAGGCTTTAGAGCTTCAAATCGGGTTTTGGGTTTAGGGTTACCAAAGCATTTGTGGGTTCGAGGGGTCTTGGCGAGGGAAGGGGGGGGGAGGAATGCCTCGCTGTGGTTCAGGGCTTGAGGAGTTGAGGTCTCGGATTAGAGTCGAGGGTTTAGGGCTCAGGGTTCCCGGTTTTGGGTTTGAGCGTTTAGGGTTTGGGGTTTAGGGTTTAGCGCTCAGGGTTTAGCGTATAGGGTTTAGGGTTTAGCGCTTACAGGCTGGGGGTTGAATGCGAGGTAGTGCTCATGGCCTACAGTTGACGTGCGGGGCTGTTGGAAGGTGAGTGCTGGAGGTGTATTTTGGTCCGAGTTTCGAGCAAACCCGAAAACCCTAAACCCTAAACCCTAAACCCTAAACCCTAAACCCTAAACCCTAAACCCTAAACCCTAAACCCTAAACCCTAAACCCTAAACCCTAAACCCTAAACCTTAAACCCTAAACCCTAAACCCTAAACTCCCCAAACCTAAACAGCTCAAGCTCCAACCCTTCAGGTCTCCTGCAAATACCAAGGTAGCAGCAACATTAGGGTTTACAATAGGGTTTAGGGTTTAGGGTTTAGGGTTTAGGGTTTAGGGTTTAGGGTTTAGGGTTCCTCACCCCAAAACCCAACACCCTACATCCCTGCCTACCTGGTCCTCTTGCTCCTCGTCCTCCTCCTCTTCGTCGGGTTCAGGGTTTAGGGTTTAGGGTTTCGGGTTTAGGGTTTAGGGTTTGGGGTTTAGGGCTACGCCTTCGATGATGCCAGTGGACTTGTCTTCCCTCCCGGGATCCTGCTCGACTTCAGTGACCCTCGTTCTGCTGTGCCGCCTTTCTCCCTGGTGGTCGACATCGCTCCAGTGAACAAACACCTAAACCTCAACCTTAAGCCCTCAACCCTTGCGAACCTTAGCCCTTAGACCTCAACCCTTAACAACTCCAAGCCCTCTAGAATCCCCAAACCCGAAATCCCTAAACCTAAGCCCTAAACCCTAGACCCTAAACCCTAAACCCTAAACCCTAAACCCTAAACCCTAAACCCTAAACCCTAAACCCTAAACCCTAAACCCTAAACCCTAAACCCCTTATCGTTAGGGGGTCCTTCAAGCCTCCAAAGTAGGCGTGCACCGCAATGCTGGACGCCCTGCCGCGCTCCTGGGCGCGTCGGCTCCAGCGGAGCGAGGCGTGGCGTTTAGGGTTTAGGGTTTAGGGTTTGGGGTTTAGGGTTGAGGGTTTAGGGTTTAGGGTTTCGGGTTTAGGGTTGAGGGTTTAGGGTTTAGGGTTTAGGGTTTAGGGGTTTAGGGGTTTAGGGTTTTGATGGGGTTCAGGGGTGCAGGGGTTTAGGGTTTTGATGCTTTGAGGGGCTCTTCGGGTTTGATGGTTTGGGGGATTAGGGTTTAGGGGTTTGGGGGCTTCAGGTTCTAGAGTGGTTTCGCATCCTTTCATCTGGCAGGGTCTTGTTCCTTTCTGGAGTTGGGGATGATGGGGCATGGGTTAAAGTATACTCGTTTCACCATGTCCCCAAAATGAAGCTGAATTCGAGAGAGGCAACCGTAAACCTGAACCTGACAAACCCTGTAAAGACCCCAGAAAGACCTTATTTCTAACAGGCCCCTGAACTCGAAAGCCTTTACCCCTACGCCTGAAACCCTTACCCCGAGGCCCTAAACCTCAAAAGCAAAGCCCTAAACCTTAAACCCTTACCCCTAGGCCCTAAACCTTAAACGCAAAGCCCCAAACCCCTATACCCCCAAACCCTAAAGCCTAAACCCTAAACCCTAACCGAAACCCCTCGTATTTCCCGAATGAAGTGCGCCAACACGAAGAGACCACGTAAGACTTTCTCTTCATGTTCGGCAGGCGCACGCGCAGGCGCAGACCTGAAACGGACCCGACCCCGCGGTCGAGGCCGCGCCAGTTTTGGTGACCTAGGGTGGAGGGCTTAAGGGTTTAGAGTTGAGGAGGGTTGAGGGCTTAAGGGCTTATAGTTGAGGGCTTAAGGGTTTCGGAGCTTGGGGGGCTTTAGGGTTTATGGTTGAGAGCTTAAAGGCTTATCGTTGAGGGCTTAAGACCGACTGAGGCTTCAAGGTTTCGCGGGGGCTGGCATTGGTCGGAAGTTGAAGGTTTGGGTTTCGTGTTAAAAAATCACTTGCTTACGCGGATCGATTCTCACAGCAACCTTTGGCCAGCACAGAGTGCAACTAAACACCGGCAAGGCCTAGGGCAGCAGCGTTATAGGTCGTCTGAGGGTAGTTCTTTGGGCCCTTAGTACAGTCCCTACCTCCTTTAAGGGGTTCTGAAGTATGGGCCCGTCCCCCTTTAAAGGGCCCATACTAAGGGATCATGCAACTACCCTGACTGGTTGTCTTCCCCTTATGAACTACGGTGACAATGCTGGAGAAGAAAGCGACACTTCCAGGTGAGGGGGCCCTGGACTTCGTAAAGTTGAGGCCCCCTCGTTTAGGTTTTAGGTTTTTGGGTTTAGGGTTTAGGGTTTAGGGTTGAGGGTTTCTTGTTTAGAGTCTATGTCCCCACGCACCGAGGGCACCCAGCATTGCTTCATACATGTCGGCATGTCGGCCTTATCTTCATAAATGTCGGCCTTTATTTCTTAGTTTCCTTTATTGTGCGGCCCGACCCGAGCCCAAAATGAATTGCTGGGGACTGGATGTTGTAAGTCAGTTTTGGGGCAACCGAAACTATTTTTTCCAGCATGACCCCAGGTTCCCTCTCCTTTTCTTGAACCAATGTTTCCGTATTCGGGTACATGACGCCTGATCCCCCGACCGTAAACTGCTCGCAGGCGTTTCGTGCTGAGGGTGTGATATCAGGGGATCCCTCGCGCGAGGATCGCCAGCTCAAGCAAAGGTTTAGGGTTTATGGTTTAGAGCATAGTGTACTCTAGATCCAACCTGGGCCCTTAGTTTTTTTCCGCAAGCCCCTCGTCTAGATCCTCGCGCTGAGAAGTTTCCCTCGGGGCTCTTCCAACATTTGAAGCCACGGAGCTGTTCTTCCGTGTGAGAAGCGGCCGTAGCATTAGGAGGGCGACCTATCTGTACCACGATGCTGGGGTTCCGGTGGTTTCCGTATGGCAGTGTGGGAAATTCAGGAACACGTCCATTCTCTCATCTTCTCTCTATACTGACATGTTGCAGCATAGGAGTACCCCTAATAGGAAGGCTTCATGACAAGCTTATCGGGTTCTTCCTAGGACCCCGTACCCTTTTCAACTATTTCCGCACGGGTTTAGGGTTTAGGGTTTAGAGAGTTTTAGGGTTTAGGGTTTACGTAGTCCTTAGGGTTTACGTACTGTTTACGTAGTCCTTAGGATGTGATTCTTGTAGTGAAGTCCGTTTCCACATGAGTTAGTTGAGTTTTGTGGCTGAAGGCCCTGATCACTGTCAAACTTCCTTAGCCAATAGTAGAGCTTTAAACTTTTGGGTTTTCCTTATCTAGTAGGACTAACGAAGTTCAACCTTTTTTTCTCTCCTTGGCTATTGGAGAAGTAAGCAAAGCCTACACCTCAAAGCCTCCTACAGCTCTGTGGTGCTTTGCTGTAACTTTAGATCCTTAGCCTTTTTGGGTTTATAGGGTTTCTTAATAAGGCAGCTAAAAATTAAATTTTTAGCCACCCTGCTAAGTGCAGCCGAGACAGTAATGCTCCGAACCTTTCATTGACAGCATCTTGGTTGCAGAGTGGCCACCTCGCCCACGTGTCACATTATCAGTTACAGCGAGGAGGCCCCCTGCCCGTTTTCTGAAGCCCTAAACCCTAATACCCTAAACCCTAAACCCTAAACCCTAAACCCTAAACCCTAAACCCTAAACCCTAAACCCTAAAGAAGCCCATGGTCGGAAGTAAATCATCTCCGCCTGTCGGAAGTAAATCATCTCCGAGCCTGTCTGCAGGTGTTTCGGGTTTGAGGGCTTGGGGTTCTTCGGGTTTTAGAACCCCTAAGCCAAACAACCCTTGACCCTAGACCTTGGGTTTCGGGTTTAGGGTCTAGGGTTTAGGGTTTAGGGTTTAGGGTTGAGAGTTTAGGGTTTAGGGTTTAGGGCCCAAAAACCCTAACAACAACCTAGACAAGGAGCCTGCGTTGCGACACGCTTGGTTCAACTGCTTGCACAGACGCCTGCCTAAAACCTCTAAACCCTAAAGCCCTAAGCACCTACACCTCGAAACCCCTGAGCCCCAAGCCCTAAACCCTTTAGGGTTTAGGGTTTAGGGTTTAGGGTTTAGGGTTTAGGGTTTAGGGTTTAAGACCCCTAAACCCTAAACCCTTCAACCCCGAACCCTAGACCCAAACCCCAAAACCCCTTAAACTTGACAGCCTCTTACAGCAAGGAGGACGGGCTGAGGGGTTCTCGCTGGATTTAAGCTGCCGCAGCGGAACCTTCAAGGAGCCTGAGAAGAACCGCGAGTAGGGCTTGGGGTCTATTTCGGGCTTTAGGGTTTAGAGTTTAGGGTGTAGGGTTTAGTAGGGTTTAGTAGGGTTTAGGGTTTAGGGTTTAGGGTTTAGGGTTTAGGGTTCAGCCTTCAGGGTTGAGTGCAGATCGTCCTTGAAGTTGAGGGTGCCAAGAACAGGGTTTAGGGTTTAGGGTTTAGGGTTTAGGGTTAGGGTTTAGGGTTTAGGGTTTAGGGTTTAGGGTTGAGGGTCCGCGCCCCAACCCCCCCTCCAACATGTCGCACGTGTTTGCACCAACTCCGCAACCCGGACGCTCGGCTTCAAACCTCGAACCCTCAACCCGAAATCCTTTACCCTAAACCCTAAACCCTAAACCCTAAACCCTAAACCCGAAACCCTAAACCCTAAACCCAACGCCGAACAAGAGCCAGCAGGCTCACCTGAAGGCACATGCAAAGCCCATGTCTTTGCCTGAGCGAAACGAGGGCGTTCTCCAAAGGCGCCCAAGACACCGCCCCGGCCTCTTACACCGTAGGGTTTAGGGTTTAGGGTTTGGGGGTTTAGGGTTTAGGGTTCGAAGAGCAACCGCTTCTAGGGTTGAGGGTTCAGGGTTTGTTTAGGGTTCCAAGAGGAACCGCCCCACCCTTTAGCCGACAGGGGAAACCTACGTGGTTCAGGGCTCAACCCAGAAGCCATCAATGAATGCCCTCACATACAGCGCTCGCCGTGGACATTTATTTGGAGGGACTCCCGAAGAGCTTTCCAGTGCTAGCGTTCGCATAGACAGAGAGGTTTAGGGTTTAGGGTTTAGGGGTTCAGGGGTTTGGGGGTTTAGGGGTTTCGGGGTTTAGGGATTTAGGGGTTTAGGGGTTTAGGAGCTTAGGGTCTGGGGTTTAGGGTTTAGGGATTAGAGTTTAGGGGGCTTCAGGTCTACCGGCCCAGCGGTTCCATGCAGTTGGCATGCCTCAACTATGCGTCTTCAGGCCCAACCAAACCCGAAAACCCTAAGCAGGCTGTGTATGGCCACTGCCACAAAGAAGCGCACCAGAGCCCAGTCACGTTGCAAACTTTGTTGAGGATATTGGGGTTCAGCCTCCCCTAAACCCTAAACCCTAAACCCTAAACCCTAAACCCTAAACCCTAAACCCTAAACCCTAAACCCTAAACCCTAAACCCTAAACCCTAAACCCTAAACCCTAAACCCTAAACCCGAAAAAAAGGGAATAAGGTCCTAGTTTCGGGGAGAGCAGGAGACCTTTTTTTCACGCAGCAGTGGAGTCCTCCGCCGCAGCTCCAGACGCGTCGCCTGGAGGAAACCTCACCAGAAGGCATCAATTAGCGTGGGCGCTTGCCAGCATGGGTTGTTGTGTTTCAGGATGTGCGTTCTTGCCTTAAACCCTCCTTTTGCAAAGAAACTTTCATTTAGAGTTTAGGGTTTAGGGTAACTCGAGGAACCGCAATTTAGAGCTGCTGGGAGCATGTTGGTTGTGGCCCGTATGGCCGTTGACTCGCGCACTCCACGAAGTTGGCTGCGTGGACAGACAGCGCTTGGCTACTCAACCCCAAACCCCTGAAATGAGACCCTCGGCCTTGCGGGGGATGGTTCAGGGTTCAGGGTTTGGGCATTCGGCCTTGGGGCTTAGGCCTTTTACGCTCCGGGGTCGAGAGTTGGTTGTGTCCCCAAGACCCCAACCCTGGAGCCCTAAACCCCAAACCCTAAACCCTAAACCCCAACCCCCAAACCCTGAAGCCTAAAGCCGAAACCCTAAACCCTAAACCCTAAATCCTAAACCCTAAACCCTAAACCCTAAACCTTAAGCTCATGTTTTCGCCGTCGTCCTTTTGGTGCTGTCAGCACAGCCGCAGCCTGCACAAGTTTGTGGATGTCGTGGGCTACCCCGAAGGGTTTGGGAGTTTATGGGCTCAAGTTTTTGGCAGTTTTTAGGGTTTTAAACTAGGGTTTAGGGTTTAGGGTTTAGGGTTTAGGGTTTAGGGTTTAGGGTTTAGGGAGTCTACGGTTTTAGGGTTTAGGGCTTCGGGTTTTATGGAGTTTACGGGTTTAGGGATTTAGGGTGTGTTGAGGGGCGTTTTCAGATCATGATCAGTGGGGAGGGCAGGGTCCTGTGAAGGGAGGGTCTTGTCCTGGCCGCTTTCAGATGTAGAGGGGTCAGGGAGGCGTTAGGGTTTAGGGTTTAGGGTTTAGGGTTTAGCGATTAGGATTTGGCAAAGCCCCATTGTTATTCATCCCTTCCCTTTTTTGTGTACAAGCAATAGTGTTTAGGCATCGTCTTCTCATTCCCCCTGGAGGCGAATTCAGTGGGATGTAGAGTTCTGTCAATACAATCCCCTAAACCCGAAATCCTTAACCCTAAGCCCTAAACCCTCAACCCTAAATCTCAACCCTAAACCCCAAAATAATGGAGCAAGGTACAGGTTAGGAATCTTGAAAAGTGGGGATGGGGCTATTGGGCTCCATTAATTCCGTACACCCCGGCACCCTAAGACTCTCAAACTTCAAGCGCGAGACCTTAAGGACCCTAAACCCTAAACCCCTACACCCTAAACCCTCAACCCTAAGCCCTGAACCCGAAGCCCTTAACTCCAATCCCTCAGCCCTAAGCCCTGAATCCTGAACCCCAAGAACTACCCTAAACTCTACACCAAAGACGCGCCCCGACACCCGAGAGCCACGAAGCAGAGGGCAAAGTGCGGGAATGGGCTGCGCAAGGGAAGCCGCCAACTCAACGCTTAGGTTCAGGGTCGACCGTAAGAGCTCAGACGCAATTGTTTGTAGGTAGGTTCTTCATTCAATGCCCCTTATAGGGTTCTTAGGGAACGCTACAAAGGAGTAGGATTAAGCCCTGAAGAAAACCCATTGTCTTGGTAGGTTCTTAATGCGAAGCCCCTTGTAGGATGCTTAGGTAACCCAAAGGTTCTTGAGGTCGGACGTTTAGGGTAGTTCTGCTTTATCCTTCCACTTCGAGACGCAACTGTTTGGTAGGGGTACCTTATTGGGGTCCTTAATATCAGGGAATCCGACTATTCGGGGGTCTATCTTAGGGTTAACACTTGTTTTGGTCTGGAAGGTCAAGGTAGGATTCTCAGATCTCGTTCGAGGGTTTCGTGTGCAGGATTGAACTCATCTGAGTGTTTCGTGCGGGGCAAACCCCACGCAAAACTCGCAAAACCTTGAAAACCGTAGGCCCTAAAACTCCTAACGCTCTAGAACCCTTAAACCCTTAAACCCTAAAACCCTATGCCCTAGACCCTAAATCCTAACAGAAGGGCCTGTCATGGGGCCTGGGTTTTTTTTGGCATATTTTCAGGGTTGCTTGCATGCTTCGGAAGGCCCTTATGAATTCATGTAACCCGTCGTTACACCAGCACGCGCCTTATGCCCTACACCCCGAGCCTTCTACAAAGCCAAACAAACCAAAAAAACCAAAAGAACCAAAAAACCAAAAAAACCAAGGATTTCCACACTACTCTGAAACCTTCGGACTAGTGTGAAAATCCTTGTTTTTTTTTGTTTTTTTCTGGTTTTTTGGTTCTTTTGTTTTTTTTGGTTTTTTGGTTTCCGCTGCAGGTGACGCACTCGGACAACTCCCTGCGACTGCTCTTTTGGGTTGGGTTTGGGGTCTATGTAAACATGACTATTGTATAATATATCTTATGCTATGCTTCCGATGGGTCCAGCTGCTTATAAGCAAGCCTTCTGCTTATAAGCAGTCAGACTGCTTATAAGTCATACTTCTGCTTATAAGCACCGCCTAGCTATTCTCTTTTACGTTACAGGTCTGGCTTTTCTTGCTATGCACCTCGGCTGCACTGGGTGTTTTCTCTTTGATTTTTTTGCCGTATGCGACTAGACTTGGACACGACGGACTGCGTAACACAAGGCCTTGAGCTAAGACTTCGAGCCACGACTTATATTCGAAGGCATGTGGCTATAGCATATGCACGTAGCTTGTCCAGTTGCGCTTAGCCTAGCCTGAATATGAAGCGCTCTGCCCACGTTGCCGGCATCGCGAACATCCAAAATGGCATCATCAGCCTCCAGCTCGAGAACCTGTCCATTCGGCCTTCTCCCGCAGCCTCCTCGCCTCCTTACGCCTCGCGTCCTTCCGCGTCGCCTTCTTCCGCATCGCCTCCTTCCGCATCGTGCTCACCCCCTCTCATTGTCGATGTCTTGGCCAAGATTCAGGATGGCGCCTACACCACACACGAGAGCAAGCGGGACCTCACCGGACGGCAGATCTTCAGCCATCTCTGCTATCTTCAACATCGGCACAGCCTCCAGGTGGGACTCAAAGGCGACTGGAACCCAACGGCCGAGGCCGCTTTGCAGGTGTGGTTGAGCTCGCCCAAAAAGGGCTTCAAACAGCAGGCCGATGAGAGGACTTTGGCCATCACGGACGCGCCAGCTACCTCAACAATGGCTATCGTAGACACCCCAGACACAAAGAACTTGGCCATTCGGGAGACCCCGGGCCCCAAGACTTCGACGACTGTGGACAATAACAAGGACAACACAAACGACGACGGCGCTGCCCCTGCATCCTCTTCGGGCTCTTCGTCCTCCTCCAGTTCGTCAGGGTCAGACTCATCCATGCCTAAGACCAAGAGGGGCTTGCGTGCACGTGTAAAAAAACTGGAGGCGACGAACTCCTAGTTGAAAGCCGCTCTCGAAGAGACTACAGAGGATCTCTTCTGGGCTAATGAGGCTCTGGGGGCTAACCGACCCTAGAACAGTCTGCAATGTACTTCTAGCCGTCTTCCCTTGTACATGGTCTGAGAACAAGCTGTCAAGGAGCCAAATGCAAGCTGTCAAAGCCAAGTGTGCAGGCTGTGCGCGTGTTACAAAAGAGTAACTCAAGACTTGGTCGTGCAGCGTGTGTACATATCTTTCTGTGGCTAGGTTCAAGTTCCATCCTGTCCGTTCTCGCAGTCCTCTCACCCGCCTGCCATGTCCGTGTGGTCCGCCAAGCCGCCGGCCGACTTCACTCAGGCATGTTTGCTTGCGGCTCCATTGGATTTTCGCGCCCTCGACGCCCCGGTGATCCATGCGCGAACCTCGGAGCTTGGCAGCTTTGACATGCTACCGCTCAAAGCAGCAACACATTCCACTTCGGTAAAGTCCTTGGTTGAGCTTGTCAAACCGATGTCTGCGGGGGACTTCATCACCTCATATCCACCGCCAAGTATGAGGACCTTCCCGGCCCCTTGTCTGTGAGCTTTGGCAATGGCATGAAATTCAAGATGCAGCTTGTGGGCCAGCAGTCTTCGGATGGTCAGTGGATTTTCTTGAAGCACTTCATCTTTGAAAACAAGATCCCCGCTCGGCTTCTCAAGACAACTCTCGCAGGGGACCTCCACATCATCAACTACGGCACGAACTTCCGCAGCGGTCTCAAGGGCTTCCAGTATATGTTGGAACATGTTGGCCAATGGAGCGTTATGTGGTTCCAGACTCAGATGAAGGAGCCCAAAACCAAGACGAAAGAACCATCGGATCTGCAGAAAGGCTTCGACTTCATTCGCTCTACGGGCCCTCGGTCCAACATGCACAATCGGCAGACCGAGTGGACCGAAGTTGAGATTCACAAAGAAGACAGTCCCATCTTCGGCTGGTCGGCGGGCTTAGTCAAGGAGTCGCTTCGCGGCTACGCCAACTCCAATGTCTTCGCCGACTGTATCAGCAACTTCTTCGTCACGCTGCGTGATCTCCAAGGCTGGTTCCTTCATGATGTTATTGTTCCTCTCCTGCCCAGCATGAAGTCCAAGACCTTGGTCATGATGGGCCTGGCCGAGAAGGGCAAAACTCCGGCGGCCCAAGCGCTCGCACTCGCCATCTCTGAAAACTGGATCTAGTCGACGACATGGCTTGGGATGTCAAGCCTTTATTTTGTCTTTGCTCCAGCTTGGACCAGCTCCGTGGGGAGCCTGGCAAGAAACATGTTCCGGACATTCTGGACGACCCCGATATGAACGCGGTTCCCATGCCCAAGCTCAAGGCCTTTCTTGATGCCTCCTTAGAGGAGCGAACGTTGGACCACTTCCAAGTTTGTCCGCAACCAACTTCGCATCCTATGCGACAACAAGATAGACGAGGACGCCGACAAATGGATCTCGCCTGACCAAGGCAGCATTCCCCATGAAGTCTTCTTGGATATCATTGCTCCAGCCTTCCCCGAGAAGTCATCCAGCCAAGATAAAATGGCTTTGTTGAAGCGCTCGCGCTGGGTGGTGAACACCAATCGTGCCAGTGCCCTTGCAACCCCCATCATGTCCGTCGTCTTGACCGTCGCTTTGCTCGTGTAAACACTTCGGCAGCGGAACAGGTCTTTTCCTGGTTCCACCAGTATGCGAGAGTTCTGAATGAGCTCTCCCCGCACCGGCATCGTCTGAAAGTCTTGGTGTTCTGAAAGCTGCATAATGATGTCTGCCGGGGCGGGCGGCCTGGCTACCTCAGCCAGTTTCCTTACAAACGTAAGAAAGTCTCGAAGGCCCACAGCTGTAGCATGAAGTGCCAGAAGACAGCTCCCAAGAAGCGTCCGGCATGTCGAGTATGAAGGACCTCGAGCAGTCATGCACAGTGGGCAGAACGAGTGGGGAGAAATGCCGTTGCACTGTCTGCATGCTGTGTATGCTACAAACGTAAGAAAGTCTCGAAGGCCTACAGCTGTAGCATGAAGTGCCAGAAGACAGCTCCCAAGAAGCGTCCGGCATGTCGAGTATGAAGGACCTCGAGCAGTCATGCACAGTGGGCAGAACGAGTGGGGAGAAATGCCGTTGCACTGTCTGCGTGCTGTGTATGCTACAAACGTAAGAAAGTCTCGAAGGCCTACAGCTGTAGCATGAAGTGCCAGAAGACAGCTCCCAAGAAGCGTCCGGCATGTCGAGTATGAAGGACCTCGACCAGTCATGCACAGTGGGCAGAACGAGTGGGGAGAAATGCCCTTGCACTGTCTGCGTGCTGTGTATGCTTCCCTTGCGGTTTCAATGCATCCAAGGTATTTCAACGACGACTATATCCTCCAGAGTCCCAGACGATTTGATATGTAAATACGCATGTACCCAAATAGTGGGGTTGGATATACCCAAATAGTGGGGTTGCAAAAACCCAGGCCCCATGGCAGGCCGCTCTCAATCCTAACCCCCCCTCCCCCCCACCCAACCACGGACAACCGCCGGGGGGGGAGGGGATTGGGCGACGCTGCAGCATACATGGGGTCCCCTTTAATGGACCATGCAAGAGTATGCTAACCCAAAACCCTAAACCTCAAACCCTAAACCCCAGACCCTGAATCCTAAACCCCCAAACCCTAAACCCTAAACCCTAAACCCTAAACCCTAAACCCTAAACCCCAAACCCCAAACCCCAAACCCCAAAACCCTAAACCCTAAACCCTAGGGAAGTTGTGGCGAGTTCCTGGCAGCCCGCCAGTGCCCACAAGGGGAAGCCGCACTTCGCTGGTTTCGCGATTGGGAGGGGGGAGGCCGCAGCCGCGGCCTGGCGATGGGGTTAGGGTTTAGGGTTTAGGGTTTAGTGTTTAGGGCTTAGGGTTGAGCCCAGACCTCACTGGCCCCAAGCCCAGGACCCCCAACTCCCCACCCCAGATTCCCAAATTCTGACTTTTGGAAACCTGGGAGTCCCGAACCCCCGAACCCCCAAACCCCGAAACCCCCGAACCCCCGAACCCCCGAACCCCCGAACCCCCGAACCCCCGAACCCCCGAACCCCCGAACCCCCGAACCCCCGAACCCCCGAACCCCTGAACCCCTGAACCCCTGAACCCCTGAACCCCTGAACCCCTGAACCCCTGAACCCCTGAATCTCTGAACCCCTGAACCCCTGAACCCTAAACCAAAGTCCCCCCCTTGCCCACACACATGGAGGGGGGGCGTTTTGGAAAATAGAGGTGCCCTTTTTGGGGCTTCCTAAAGTAAGGATTGTATTGCTTCGGGGTTGCATACTACCCCCTTTTTTTGGGGAAGCACCCACACGTAGCCCTGGCCTTGAGCCTAAAGCATCGATTGCGGCCTCCCAATTTTTTTCAAAACGATGCACTGGCCAGTCCGGCAGGACTTTGAATTCGTTTTTTCGAGAAGTCCCGGCAGAGGCGGTTTGGAGGGTTTCGATGTGGAGTCTCGCACTAGTTCGACAAGGTAGGGATACGCTTTTCGGAGGACCTAAACCCTAAACCCTAAACCTTAAACCCTAAACCCTAAACCCTCAACCCTAAACCCTAAACCCTAAACCTTAGTATCAAGTCAGGGCCCTCACGCGGGATTTCTATCGGCGCTTGTGCTGACAAGCAAAGAACCGGCAATGGCTGTCATCAACTCACACTCCAGATGGCCGGGTACCCCTAAACCCTAAACCCTAAACCCTAAACCCTAAACCCTAAACCCTAAACCCTAAACCCTAAACCCTAAACCCTAAACCCTAAACCCTAAACCCTAAACCCTAAACCCTAAACCCTAAACCCTAAACCCTAAACCCTAAACCCAAACCCTAACCCTAAACCCTAAACCCTAAACCCTAAACCCTAAACCCTAAACCCTAAAAACCCTAAACCCTAAACCCTAAACCCTAAACCCTAAACCCTAAACCCTAAACCCTAAACCCTAAACCCTAAACCCTAAACCCTAAACCCTAAACCCTAAACCCTAAACCCTAAACCCTAAACCCTAAACCCTAAACCCTAACCCTAAACCCTAAACCCTAAACCCTAAACCCTAAACCCTGAACCCTAAACCCTGAACCCTGGATGTAACGATTTCAAGAACCTTGGGCCTAAGCCATTAGCATCTAAAACCGTCGTCCTTAGTGAGTTGAGGCAGCCCGGCGCTGCTCGCCAGAGAATCCTTTCCCTCCGAAGCACTGATATCAAGGTTCAAGGTTTCTGGGCTCAGGCTGTAGGGTTTAGGGTTTAGGGTTTAGGGTTTAGGGTTTAGGGTTTAGGGTTTAGGGGTTCGAAGGCTTCTTTCAACAGCTTGGTTTGGGAGGGCAAAGGAAAATCCTTTTTTCAACAAAGAACGTTCCATGTATCCTTTACTCACGCCACGCGGCCTCGAGTTGCAGGAGCTCGGCTACAGGTCTGGGACCCTAAGCCCTAAATCCTCCTCTGAAAGGTACCAGGGGGTTTGGAACGCTAAACACCAAACCCTAAACCCTAAGCCCTAAACCCTAAACACTATTTCATGATATGTAAATTTCCCGAGGGCTCTCAAAGCGATGAGGAACAGTGATTCGCGTTTAGGGTCTTAAGGCATAGGCGATGCGGAAACAAAACGCTCCGGTCACGTGACAAAACGCTGCTGGGGCCGTTTCGACACCGATTGCAGATGCTGGGCTGGCCGCCCACAGCCAAAGGAGAAGATGCTTCAGATGCCGTCCTCGACGCAAAGCCAAAAAAGGCTCCTAGCCAAAGCCCTAAAAACCCAACTTCGAACCTCTAAAACTCTTATAGTAGTAGAGTAGGTAACCTTGAACCTGGTCGGGGCATTCTAATCCCCACAGAATCCCAAAGGTTAACCTTTAGTTACGCTAGGAGACTGGACAAGCAAGAAAACCCCAAGCCCTGAACCACACCGTCAAGAACCACCCTTCAGGTTTTGGGGATTTAGGGTTTAGGGTTTAGGGTTTCGGGTCTCAGTGTTTAGGGTTTTTGGGTTTAGGGCTTTAGGGCTGTAGGGTTTTAGGTTTAGGGTCTTAGGGCTTCTCGGGAGGTCCTTCTGCATTTTTTTTGCTGCGAAGTTGCCTCATGGCCCTGATGTCGTGTAGCCAGGCCTTTAAACTCTGAACCCCAAACCCTTAAAGTTTTCTCGCAAAATCCTCAGCTTTAGCCCCTAAACAACTCCCCACATGCTCTCTGAAAAGGGTACCTCTAGCCCCCGTAACCCCCTGATAATCTTAACCAAGCCCACGTCCCAGGGTTTAGGGTGTAGGGTTTAGGGTTTAGGGTTTAGGGTTTAGGGTTTAGGATATAGGGTTTAGGGTTTATGGTTGAGGGTTGAGGGTTTAGGGTTAGGGTTTAGGGGGCCTTCTATGATATACTTTGTGCTGAGGGCCTTGCGTTCTTTGATTCACGAGTGCAGCTTTGCGCGGTCCTCTCCGGGCTCAGGTGCTGACATGAGGGCGAAAGCTAGCAAACCGCAACACCCTAAACGCTAAAGCTTCTAACCTTAAAACCATAATCGCCAATTCCTAAACCCTAAACCCTAAACCCTAAACCACACCTCCATCTCGAACTTTGGTGTTCACGAGGGCTTGGGGCTACTGAGCCGGCCACGCCAGTTGGGGCTTCCACATCCCAGTTTCCAGACTGCGGGCACTGAAAGCAACGCCCTAAACCCTCCCTGAACCCTAAACCCTAAACCCTAAACCCTAAACCCTAAACCCTAAACCCTAAACCCTAAACCCTAAACCCTAAACCCGAAACCCTAAACCCTAAACCCTAAACCTTGGACCCCTGCTCCCAGAGCTTCCCCCTCGCTCCCCTCCCCCTTCTTTGTGCCTGCGCTGCCATGTCGCCGGCCCAGGCTGGGCAGTCGGATCAGTAGGTTGACCTACGAGGGATTTTAGTTTGGGGTTTAGGGTTTAGGGTTTAGGGTTTAGGGTTTAGGGTTTAGGGTTTAGGGTTTAGGGAATTAGGCACCCTGGCTTCGGGGGCTGTTGCCAGCAGCTGGCCATGCCCCAGAGCCACAAGAACAAAGGCAGGGGAACAACGACAGCAAGAAGAACAGCCAGAACAAGAAACATTTTCGCGTGCGCGCGCATGCGCGCATGCGCGCATTGCGTGCGTTCGCGGGTGCCGGACCCGATGTCGGGGTTTGTTTGCAAGCCCCCCCGAAGCCCCTCCGGCAGCTTTTCCAGCACCGGCCGGTTGGCATGGGCAGGGGGTCCCCAAGAGGGTCCGCAAGAAATCTGCGAGGTCAGTGGCAGGCATGTAGCATTACCTGCAGAATTGGGGGTGGCCTCGTGCCAGTAGAGCCTCCCTTCGACATTTGGCTTCTCCCTCCTGCCACAGGCCTGCTTGACGACTCGACCTTGGCCTCGTTTTAGGGCTTAGGGTTTAGGGTTTAGGGTTTAGGGTTTAGGGGGAACATCTTCTTGTCCTCGGCGTTGCAGGATGGCGTCGATGGTTTTGAGTTTCACCTGTGCTTGAGGCCTTTGTTCCTTGTTTTCTGGTCAAAGGGTTGGGCTTGTGTTGCAGCTGAGCTGAGCTAACTAGTTACCTAAACCCTAAACCCTAAACCCTAAACCCTAAACCCTAAACCCTAAACCCTAAACCCTAAACCCTAAACCCCAAACCCTAAACCCTAAACCCTAAACCCTAAACCCCAAACCCTAAACCCTAAACCCTCAAACCTTCCCCCCTCTTACTGCGGAGGCAGCCATGGAGGAAGTGGAGGGGCTGCCCCAGACGCAGGTCTTCGCCCAAGGCGGGCGCCCCCCTTCGCTTGGTTTTAGGCTGTTTAGGGTTCAGGGTTAGGGTTTAGGGTTTAGGGTTTCGGGTTTCGGGTTTAGGGTTTAGGGTTTAGGGTTTCGGGCCCACTGGTACCCTTTACCCTTTTTTTTGGGTTCTGGGTTCCCTCATAAAGTAACCAACCCCCCAACAGGGTGCCCTTCTTATGGTTGCCGGGCTGCCGGTTGTGGGTCTCGGTGCGGGTTCGGGGCTTAGAGCTTAGGGCTGTTTAGGGTTTAGGGTTTAGGGTTTAGGGTTTAGGGTTTAGGGTTTAGGGTTTAGGGTTTAGGGTTTAGGGTTTCGGTGCGTGGGGATGAAGTGGGTTTGGGGCTTGGGGTTTATGAGTGGTCTGGGGTTTGTGGGGCATATGGCTCTTTCAGTCAGGTACAGGAAAATTCGAGCTTGTAAATGAGGGTGTCGGTTTGTGCAGTGTATATAGCTACAAGGGTTAAGGATCTAGGGTGTTGATGGAAAACAAGCCTAAGCGGTTTCCCGAAACCCAAAACCAAATCCCTATACCCGCCCCACCCTTTCACCTCTGTTAGGGTAAGCGGGGTCTTAAACCCTAAACCCCAAGCCTTAAAAACCCTAAACGCTTAACCCTCAATCCTCAACTCTCAACCCTAAACCCTAAACCCTAAACCCTATACCCTTAAACTTGCATTTGTGTCCAGAAAATTTGATTCCCGGATGCAATTCTGGACCGGAAAGCCTTCGATGAGTAACACGCTTCGGCTTGAACCCTTAAGCTTTAGAGTTTAATCCTAAACACTGAACCCTAAACCCCAAAGCATTTGGGTTTAGGGTTTAGGTACGATCCTAGACCCGAAGCCCTTCGGCCAGGAAACCCTGCACCCCAAACCGTAAACCCTAAACCCTTAGCCCTGAACCCTAAAACCTAAACCTTCCCCTGGCCGTAAACGCATAACTCGGGCACGATGCTGGACATGACAATATCGATGCTCTGGCTTGGCTTTTTTCTGGAGGTTTAGGGTTTAGGGTTAAGGGTTTAGGGTTCAGGGTTTAGGGCTCCGGGTTTTTGTAGCTATACTAACAGTAGGATTAAAATAGGGGGTACTACAATTCCTATTAAGAGTGGTTAGTATAAGGGGTAACGTCCCAAGTGTTTTGTGTTTGTGGTTGCATTGCTTTCTTTCCGTCTTCGCCTTGTTTTGCCTTTTTTTCTCGCTTGCCTCTTGTTTTTGCTTGTTCATTGCATTTTTTGTTCCCGGTCTGCTCGTTTTGCTTTTTGCCTTTGCTTTGCTTTTCGTTTTGTTTTGCTTAGGCGTTTCCTTTCGATCTCTGCTTTCCGCGTTTTGCTTTTGCTCTGTTATGATTTGCTTACTAGGATGCCCAGTAGTGCCCTTATTCCCTTTTTGGGGGGTTTAGGTTCCCTTATGAACCCTTTTAAGCAAAAAAGGGCACCCTTTTTGAGCCTTGGTTACTGGGCAGCCTAGTTTAATATTCTGCTTGTCACTTGGTTTTGCTTGTTGCTTTCCCTTGTTTGCTTTTGCCTTCCCGCCCTCTGGTCTCACCTTACGCCGATTCTCTGCGTCTCCGCTTCTGCGGTTGTAGTTTCTGATGCCCACTTAGGGTTTAGGGTTTAGGGTTTGCCCGCTGCTAAAGCTGCACAAGCTTGCTGCCAAAGGCCTCCCCTCCCAATCCTTCCGGCTCTTTAAGGCAAGTAAGTATGTCCCTGCCACTGTTTCGCGATTCTGAATTGTACGGGACCTAGGCGAAAGCACGATTCGAATGCCTCTTTTTGTTGCAGCCAATGTCACGGGCATGCGGCAACTTTGCGATGGTCGTCGATCGCAAGTTGCAACGCACCCTTGGCCTAGGCGACGGCGTCCGAATCAACAAGAAGCACTGACAGGGTCATTGATTTTTCATACGAGCATGTGCAGGCACAAGAAAGACGCAAGGATGCCAATCAAAACACAAGAAACACAATTTTTTTGCTTTTGACCCTCCGGTTTTGGCTCTTTTTGAGTTGTGTTCGGACGGTCTTGGGGCGGGCACGTCTTCAGCTGTCAGATGCTATGCCCTTTACCCGAGACCGTCGAACCCTAAAACCCCAAGGCCTCCATCCCTACAGCCCTAAACCCTGTAAGCCCTAAGCTTGGGGATGTTCCACCTTACACTAACAGTCCTTAATTGGGATTCTAGTGGGGGGTACTAATGATACTAATGGAGGACGATGAGCACAAGGGGGAACATCCTAGCCCTGAGACCCCAAGAGCCAGAAATTTTCAGGCCGCTCCCGCACGACGCCGGCCCCTGAAGTTGTGAAGACGAAGGCTGTTGCGGCTGGTTTAGGAATTTAGGGTTTAGGGTTTAGGGTTTGGGGTTTAGGGTTTAGGCTTTCGAGTGCCAGGTTCATAGGGGGTTTGAAGGTTTGAGGGCTGAGATGGCTACGGGGTTTAGGGGTCGGGTTTAGGGGTGTTCGGGGGGTTGAAGATGGGGGGGTGGTGGGGGGGGGGGGGGTTGGGGTTTGGTGCGATTCAAGCGTTTTCGGGTTGGAGACTGGGAACTTCTGGGCATGAGTCAGCATGAGGGCTATGCAGGCTTCTGTTCCGAGGGTTTCGGGTTTCGGGTGTAGGTTTTATTCGTTAGCTCCCGAAACTCCCGAGCATCTCTTTGCAAGGACATGGTCTGGACTGCCTGGGATGTACTGGGGTCCCAAATGCAGTCCCTTCAGGGTCTCCGTCTATAGTATCTGAAAGGGTTGTATGGGCAGATGTGGGGTACCTCATTCCCTCATACCCTAAACCCTAAACCCTTAGCCCTAAACAATCCCTCAACCCTAAACCCTAAACCCTAAACCCTAAACCCTAAACTCTAAACTCTAAACCGTAAACCCTAAACCCTAAACCCTAAACCCTAAACCCTAAACCCTAAGTCCTAAACCCTAAACCCTAAACCCCAAACCCCAAACCCCAAACCCCAAACCCTAAACCCTAAACCCTAAACCCTAAACCCTAAACCCTACGTGAAAGGTGTTCCCGGAAGACCCCCAGCTCCAGACTTGCGCCAAGCATCCACTCTGCCACCCCTCAACATCCAACACTCTAGTGCCCTGGACTGGGTTGTTGACTTGAAAATATTGGGGTTTAGGGTTTAGGGTTTAGGGTTCAGGGCTAGGGTTTTGGGTTTAGGGTTTAGGGCTAGGGTTTAGGGTTCAGGGTTTAGGGTTTTAGGGTTTAGGGTTAAATTGTTGGTGCCCCCTAATCCTTATACAATTCTTCTATGGCCAGGAAAAACATGACTTTTATAGGGCCCCCCAAGCCTACCCAAGTGAAGGTATAAGTCCAGACCAAAGGCCCGAATTGAACCCTAGTCCCTAAACAACTTCGACATTCCACCAGCCTCCTCTAAGCGCCTTGCCGCAAACCCCTTGACCCCAAAGCCCTGAAGCCCTGAACCAAAACCCTGACTGGAACCTACAGTAAACTCCAGAAAGTTGGAACATGTTCTAAGGATAGTTAGAGTTAAGGATAATTAGAGCTGGGATTCCCTTTAGGATACCTTCTGGGGTAGGAGGATATGGATGTTCTCACTTTTTTGGAGTTTACTGTGACCCGAAAAAGCCCTGAGCCTCTATCACCCTGCAGCCCTTAAGCCGACAGCCCTGAGCCCCTGAGCCCCTAAGCCCCTCAACCCTAAAGCCCTGAGCGCCCCCAACCCTCAACCCTCAACCCTCAACCCTCAACCCCCAACCCTCAACCCCCAACCCTCAACCCTCAACCCTCAACACCCTCAAACCTAAACCCTCAACCCGCAGCCCTAAACACCCTAAACCACAACCCCCAAAACCCCTAAGACACCCGCAGGAGGCCCTGCGGAGGAGCCCTGTGCAAGCCCCACCCGCAGCGCAGAGCGTGCCACCACACAGGCCTGGAACGGGGTTTAGGGTTTGGGGTTTTGGGTTTTGGTTTAGGGTTTAGGGTTTAGGGTTTAGGGTTTAGGGTTTTGGGTTTTGGGTTTAGGGATTAGGGATAGGGTTTAGGGTTTAGGGTTTAGGGTTTAGGGTTTAGGGTTTAGGGTTTAGGGTTTAGGGTTTAGGGTTTAGGGTTTAGGGTTTAGGGTTTAGGGTTTAGGGTTCAGCATCTATGGTCCAAGCATTCACCAATGGTGTTTGGCGTCACCCCACCCACCCAGAATCCCTTTTATTTGGCAACCCTACCTATCATTCCAAGTCCTTCTGCCTAATTCCCATTCCTAAGTCATCAATCCAAAATCCGAAGGCTGGAGTTCGGTACAGCCAGACCAGCTGCGAAAGATTTCCAGTGGCGCGTGCTGTTGATGTCAGCTTGCTGTCCGTTCAACATCGCAGCCGACCACGATGCATCGCGCTACCAGAGACCGGCTACGATCCTGGCTTTTGACTGGGGGATCTTCTTGTCAGGCCATTTTGTACGTCGATACTCTGTATATGCTTCGCACATCAGTCACTTGGGCATTCCCTCAATTGAAGTGCACGACGGAAAAGATTGCGATATATCGTATCCAAGAGGCGTTTTTGACACCGAATGACACGAGAAGTGTCGAGCCCGAAAAAACAACGCATTTTATCTAAGGAGAACAAAAAAATTGTGCGTGCCGCGAGAGCCTGGAAACGGCGCGAAACACATCTCCAAAAACGTGCTTGGGGAGTGATTCACGTATCTTGTGTTCTCGAAAATACTATGTTTTTCCTGACTTTGCCCCCTGGGCTTCCAAGCCCCTCCAGGCAGGCTTGAACCCGAAACACTCTGTGCTGCCCAATCCCGTACCTCACATCCGACCCCCTTCACCCTGGGCCAAAGCCTAAGCCCCAAACCCTAAACCCGGACCCCAAAAAACACCCCTCTGTCCGGGCCCGCAAAAAGCGGCCGCCCTACCCCGTAGCTTACACGCATCGTGAGCTGGTGCAGACACTAAGTGCGTGCGAAGCACACACGTGTGTCTAGTATATATATATATACATATACATATATATATACACATATATATATATATATAATTTTGCCCAGTGGGTTTAGGGCCGGTTTAGGGTTCAGAGTTCAGGGTTTAGGGTTTAGGGTTTAGGGTTGAGAGTTTAGGGTTTAGGGTTGAGGGTCGAGGGTCTTGGGATGCCAACGCTTGACACCGCCTGACATTCGGTGCCGCAGCAGCCTTCTCAGCAGAACCAGGTTATTTGGGATGTTCCCCCACGACATGACAGTCCTTAGGGTTTAGGGTTTCGGGTTTAGGGTTTAGGGCCTTATGATACATGACAGTCCTGAATAATTTCTGGATTCTCATAGGGGTGTTGGAATCCCTGTTAGGGACTGTTAGTATACGCGGGAACATCCCAGCAGGTCATCTTCAAGCTGACTCAGGTTGGTCTCCATGTGACAAACAAACTGTTCACTCCACAAGCACCCAAGCAGCAAACCCCGAGCCCTCTTGGGGTTTAGAATTTAGAATTTAGGATTTAGGGTTTAGGGTTTAGGGTTTAGGGTTTAGGGTGCGACATGCAGGTGTTGGCCGGGGCGTGGCAAGCTCGCATGGATGCACCTTGCCAGAGCATTCCACGGGCTTCCGAATCCTGCGTCCTGCTCCGATCGCTTGCGCCCAAAAGCCTAAAACCCTAAACCCGAAACCCGAAACCCGAAACCCTAAACCCTAAACCCGCAACCCTAAACCCTACACCCTAAACCCTCAACCCTCAACCCTCAAGCCTAAACCCTAAACCCTAAACCCTAGACCCTAACTAAACCCTAAACTCTCCAGTGCAAGCTACATCCAGAGTCATCAATCTAGGTCCCGAGCCTGAGGGCACCCTCGATGTCTTCTGGGTGGTTCTTAGTAGGGAATAACCCTAAATCCTAAACCCCAGGCCCTGGGCCCTAAACCCCTGCACCCTAGAACCCTAGAACCCTAGAACCCTAGAACCCTAGAACCCTAGAACCCTAGAACCCTAGAACCCTAGAACCCTAGAACCCTAGAACCCTAGAACCCTAGAACCCTAGAACCCTAGAAACTCAGAACCCTAGAACCCTAGAACCATAGGACCCTAGGACCCTAGGACCCTAGAACCCTAGAACCCTAGAACCCTAGGGCCCTGAACCCCAAACCCTAAGCCGCAGGGGGTTCTTGATTTTGTCTTGCCCTCACTTTTCGCACCTCCAACCAGGGGTTTCCACGCTGCACCGAAGACAAACTCAACCAGAATTAGGTTTTAGTTTTTAGGGTTTAGGGACCCGAAGACCCGAACCATAAGTCATGCTCTTGCAAATTCGCAAGGTGTTGAGGGTTGTTGACGGTTTTCGGTACAATAAACCCTAAGCTCGGGAGGCCTTCTCCAGCGATGCGCCCAGGATGTTGTTTGGCGTTTTCCTCGTGGTCGACTCCTCCAAGTACCTAGTCGATGCCGCCGACCCTGGAGTTATAGGGTTCTTATGGGAGGGGGACCCCAAACCCCAAACCCCAAACCCTAAACCCTAAACCCTAAACCTTAAACCCGAAACCCTTAACCCTTAACCCTAAACCCTAAACCCTAAACTTCAAGATTCCCCAGTACTCCCCACGACTCCCTAAGGCTCACTAAGCTTCCCTAAGCTTCCCTAAGGTTCTCCAGGTACCTACTCCCCCACATGATGCCCCGGAGGCTTACTGTTGGTTAGTAGGGAATGGGAGAATGAGGTACACTGTAGAATCCGTTAAGAGGTATATGTAGGGGGATATGGGGTACCTCATTCCCTACTAACCAGCAGGAAGTGGAGGGTGAAGAGATGGATTTGTATTGGGTTCTTCGTAAACATTTACGGCTTGTGGCTCTAAACCCCAAATAGCAAAATTCTTTTCCCTGCTCATCCTTACGTACGAATAAAGAGCTGCCTAAAACAGCCACACTTCTTTGAATATCGGCCCCTTTATACTTCAGATCTTGGATTTTCTTGCAGGCGGGGGTTATAGCCTTCGCAGGGTTTCGGGTTTGGGGGTCTAGGGTTCAGCCCATTGCCCTGCTGGGGCGATGATGGCGATGAGGGTGTCTAGGCCTGGCATGAGAATCTGTACATTTTGCGCCTGCTGGATGTCACATCGAAGGGGCACAGGCTTTCGAGCTCTTGAACACTCTGCGCCCTCAACACCTTGAACCACCCATGTCCCGATAGAGGCTCACATAAAGTCCTAAAAGCAAAAAATTAAAGCCCTAAGCCCAACACCCCGAACTCTAAAACCCTAAGCCCTAAACCCCAACCTTAGCCCTACAGCCCGAAACCCCGAACCCTAAACCCCTGAGCCCTAAACCCCAATCTAAGCCCTAGAAAACTAAACCCCAAACCCCAGCACCCTGAAGCCCTGAATCCTAAAGGCCAAAAAGGGTTTTGGGGTTTAGGGCTTAGGGTTTAGGGTTTAGGCGTTAGGAACCCTAGATCCTAAAATCGAAACCCCTCTGCCCTAAAGCAGAAGCCACGAAGCTCAGCCCCTCAAGCACCCGAAAGAACGCCAAACACACACGCGCACACACAAAGGGTTTGAGGGTCTAGGTTTTCTGGGGTTTAGGGTTTTCTAGGGTTGAGGGTGCAGGGTTTTAGGGTTTTGGCCCCAAAAAGCTGATCTTGCTCGTAGATGTTGGGCTCAGGGTGTGCTGAAGGCAAAGGGTTTAGGATTCCAGGGTGTGGGGTGTAGGGTTTAGGGTTCGGTTCAGGGTACCACTCGAGCTCCTTCTCCCCCCCCCGCCTGGCCCTGGCCCTGCAAGGCCCCCCTGGCCCCCCCTCGCACCCTCCCTCTGGCAACCAGGACGGGCTATTATACCCTACAACCCCTTAAGAAGGCCCTTTTTAGGGTTGATTATGGGGATTACAGGGCCTAATCGCCCATCCTGCAATGCCCTCACTCCTTCACGATGGTCACGTTCGCGCGGCTGAGCGTGACTTCCGCTGCTGCCCTCTGCATCTCACTGCTCTTGATCCAGGTCGTTTGGCGCAGCGCCCCCGCCCCTGACTTAGCGCCGGAAGCTACGGAAGCTACGCAAGAAGCTACGGAAGCTGCGGAAGCTACGCAAGAAGCTACGGAAGCTACCGAAGCTACGGAAGCTACCGAAGCTACGGAAGCTATGGAAGCTACGGAAGCGACAACTTCTGCCGCTGCTGCCTTGCAGTCGGGCCCTCGCTCCGTTGAGGGCCTGTACGACGCCCAGCCCCTTGCCTGCGAGGAGGTGAGAAAGGTGATGCGGCCCGTGTGGACCTGGAGCAACAAGAGGTCGGAGGGGGGGGGTTTGATTTTGGAATAACTTGCTAGCCAGGTGGTAGCCTTTAGCCCATTTTTTTTGATTCAAGGCTCCCTGATAAGGCAACCAACCAAGAACAGTACCCATGTTGTAACAGGGGGGTTTACGACTTTGGGGTACAAGGGGATCCTCCTATTTGGGGGTCTAGTGAGGAATACCTTATTATCGCAAACCCCCCATATGGGTACCTGGGCTACCAAGATAAAAGTCCAAAACTTCATGGCCCTTCTCCCATCGAACCCTCTGCCCGATAGAACCTCAGCAAGTTTCTAGGGGCGCCCAAAAAAACCCTAGACCCTAGCCCTAAATCCTAAACCCTAAACCCTAAACCCCAAACCCTAAACCCTAAACCCCTAAACCCTAATCCCCAAACCCTAAACCTTAAACCTTAAACCCTAAACCCTAAGCCCTAACCCCCAAACTCCAAACCCTCAAACAGGTGTCAGCATTTTCAGTACCTTCACGTGGGCAAGACGGGCGGTATGGCTTTCAGCCTCTGGGCGGCGGAGAGCAACTTGAGCTGCTTGTTTGTCAACCCGGAGATTCTTGGATGCCCAGTTTGGAATGTTTAGGGTTTAGGGTTTAGGGTTTAGGGTTTAGGGTTTAGGGTTCAGGGTACTCCTCCCCCACCCCCCCCGCCCCCTTGCTCCGAGGGTTTAGGGTTTAGGGTTTAGGGTTTAGGGTTTAAGGTTTAAGGTTTAGGGTTTAGGGTTTAGGGTTTAGGGTTTAAGTGTTAGGTTTAGGGATCCCCTCCTCAACCCCTGTTAAAGCACAAGAAGCCCTTGCCAACCGAGGAATCGACCTCATCCCTTCACTCACACCCGGCTGTCTCCGGTGTACTTGGAGAAGCTACCGGAGCCTTGGTGACCAATTGAAGCCTAAAACGGGTTTAGGGTTTAGGGTTTAGGCTTAGGGTTTAGGGTTTAGGGTTTAGGGTTTAGGGTTTAGGGTTTAGGGTTTAGGGACCCTATAATCGGGGTCCACATACCCTATGCAATTACAACCCTCTGAAGGTACGTGAACCCTAAACCCTTTTGGGGTTCCTTCCGTTCCCAAGGAGCACACCTGCTTCATCTTCTTCGCGCGCGACGTGGTAGACCGCTGGCGGAGCGGCTTCTTCATGGCGGCGCGGAAGAAGAAGGACCCCTGGATTTTCGAGAAGTTCCCCATGGTCAACGACCTGGCAGAAGCCCTGTCGGCCGACGACGAAGAGCGACGAAGGCTGGCAAAACGGGCACACCAGACTTTGGAGCACCTCCACCGCGGATTTGCCTTCTATCTCCCCGACATCGACAATCTTCTTGATCGAGTGCTTTTCGTGGGCCTCACCTGCAACCTTGGGGATTCTTGGGAATTATTTTTGAATTTTTTTGGGTACTGTAATTCCTAAGAATCAGCAAGAATCATACTGTTTACTGGGGTTCCAAGCTCAGTATAGGCAACCTTCGGGAGGATGTGAAGGACATGCTGCTTAAGATGGGGGTCCCTGACAGCATCGTAGCGCGCCTGCCGGCGTTCGCCTCGCAGAACACCATGTGGAAGGTCTTCAAGAATGCGACGTACATGTCCAAACTTGCAATACGCAATGTGAAGAAGATCATGCGCCAGGACTATCGTGTCATCGATCCTGGGCATGTGTTGGATTGCGCCAATCATTCCTTAATGCCCCCTAAGTAAGGTTGAAGCCAGTCGTCCACGAGTTAAACCGTATATAGGCTACAGCCCCCCCCCACTGGCACACAGCATTTTATGAGGTAATATTGGGTGTAATTCGGCCTTGAGGAGAATGTTGCTACATCGGGCGCCCAATCCTTGAACTCTAAACCCTAAACCCAACCCCAGGTCCTAAACCCCGTGGCCCGGGGAGGCAGGTATGCCGCACGGAAGAGAAGAACGAGAAAGCCGCTAGAAGCCAAGGCTCCGCAAGTTTGAGCCCTAAAAGGAAAAGGTTTGGGTGGTTTTGCCACCTGAGACGAAGCGAGTCTGCATCCCAACCTTAAACCCTAAACCCTGGACCCTAAACCCTAAACCCTAAACCCTAAACCCTAAACCCAGGGATTATACTAGTATAAGGGGGAACCTTCCGCATCTGACAGCAAAGGAGCTGGTCACCAATGCGGGCTTGCTGCGATCGCGCAACTTCTCTAGAGACCCAGGGGTTTGACGGGCTTGGGGTTTAGGGTTTAGGGTTTAGGGTTAGGGTTTAGGGTTTAGGGTTTAGGATTTAGGGTTTAGGGTTTAGGGTTCCAGGGAGTCCAGGGGTTCAGGAAGTTCCAGGGTTCCAGGGTTCCAGAAAGGCTTTTGCAGCTAGGGGTCTAGGGTTTAGGGTCCAGGGTTTAGGGAAAGCCTAAACCCTAAACCCTAAACCCTAAACCCTAAACCCTAAACCCTAAACCCTAAACCCTAAACCCTAAACCCTAAACCCTAGATGTCTTGACTCAGCCCAGACAGAATCTGATTGGCAGCTGGGTGAGCAGACTCTGCTAGAACGCTCGCCTAAAAGCCCGACACGCCCTAAAGGCCCTCAACCCTGAACTCTAAACTCAAACCTTCAACCCTATGCCCTAAACCCTAAACCCGAAACCCTAAACCCTAAACCCGAAACCCTAAACCCTAAACACCCCAAACCCTCGACTCCATAGCTTCAGGCAATGTCACGCAGCTTTGCGCTGACCTGAAGAAGAGAGGCTCAGCCTCTAAACAGGCAGGGCCGGGTTTGCAGATGAAACCCTCAGCCCGATGGGAAGGTACCCCAAACCCGAAACCCTAAACTCGAAACCCAAAACCCGAAACCCTAAACCTTAAACCCCTAACCCCTAAACCCCTAAACCCCTAAACCCCTAAACCCCTAAACCCTAAACCCTAAACCCTAAACCCTAAACCCTAAAACCTTGCGGGACCACGAGGCTCCCACGAGCCGCGGGCCTGCATCCCACATGGAAAGCGCCAGCAAGCAAAAGAGCTCGTGGGGTTTAGGGTTTAGGGTTCAGGGTTTAGGGTTGGTTTAGGGTTTAGGGTTTAGGGTTTAAGGTTTAGGGTTTAGGGTTTGGGGTTTAGGAGGTTCAGGGCACCCCCCTCCTAGAAGCGTAGACGACCTCTAATCCCTAGACCCTAAACCCTAAACCCTAAACCCTAGACCCTAAACTCTAAACCCTAAACCCAAAACCCCAAACCCTAAACCCTAAACCCTAAGTCCTAAACCCTCAACCCTAAACCCTAAACCCTAAACCCTAAACCCTAAACCCTCGAATCGAATGCTCTCAACTCACAAGTGCTCAGCCCCACCAAGGTCAAGGCCATGAGCAATTATACCTGTACTTATAACCCAAACTATAACCATATCACGGCATTACAAGTGGGTTATAAGTACAGTTATCCTAAACCCAAAACCCTAAACCCTAAACCCTATAGGTACAGATATAACTGGCTAACACGTACCATGAACCTCCAAGCAAGGTCAAGGCCATGAGCAGCGCCCACATCGCGCAGGCCGTCGTCTTCTCGCAGGCGCCCTTTGACTTTGGGGGCGGAGGGCTTCGGGTTTAGGGTTTAGGGTTTAGGGTTTAGGGTTTAGGGTTGGGGCTGGAGGGCTTCGGGTTTAGGGTTTAGGGTTTTGGGTTTTAGGCTTCTAGAGTTTGGAGGGGGGGGGGGTGTTTGGGAAGTTCCGGGTTGCGATATCCTAAACCCTAACCCCTTAACCCTAAACCGCCCCTGATTTCGGAAACCCCCGCGTGGCGGAGTGTTTGGATGCTTGGCAAGTCGAAAGCTGGGGTCTTCCGGAACATCTTTCAAGTGCCCCCCCCAAATCAAATTTCAGCCCAGGGATCTAAGCAGGTTGGGTGTTGGCCGACAAGATGGCTCCCCCATCTGACTGTGAGCTCTTAGTGTTTAGGGTTTAGGGTTTAGGGTTTAGGGTTTAGGGTTCGGGTTCAGGGTTTACGCGAAACCCATGCGAATCTCCAGGACCTCCTGTCCGTGATCCTCTGCCTGCTTGCTGTTCTCAGGCCTAAGCTGCGAAGGGAGTGGATGGCAACTCTTCAGGGTTTAGGGTTCAGGGTTCAGGGTTTAGGGTTTAGGGTTTAGGATTTAGGGTTTAGGGGGTTCAGGGTTTACAACAGGGGGTACTATCATCCCGATCAAGGACTGTTAGGATCACGGGACATCCCAAGTTTTTAGCCCCAGACCCTTAATCCGAAACCCTAAGCCCCAAAAGCCCGAAAAGCCAAAAAGCCTTTAACCTCAGACCCTGATACCCCCAAAAAGGCTTAAAAAGTACAGTTCAGAGTTAAACCCTAAACCTTGAGTCCGAAACCCTGGTACCCCAAAATGGTTCGGGGGGTCTTAGAATTCAAGAACCCGAGACCCTAAACCCTAATCCCACAGCCCTTTAACAACACTAATCCCTGAGAACCAGGGTTTCAGTTTCGGGTTTAGGGTTTAGGGATTAGGGTTTAGGGTTTAGGGTTTACGGCCAGGGTTTAGGGTTTAGGGTTCAAGCCTCCCCACACATCTCCAAAGGGGTTGAGGGCTTCGGAAACCTTGCAGGAAGTTTGGGGTTTGAGACCAGTGGGCATGTCTGGGTTCTACCATTTTGGCAGATTGAGCCCGAGGTGTGGGTGCAGAGTACATTCGAAACCCTGCAGCCTAAGAAAACTTCATAAGGCCTCTGTGGCCCTAAACCCTAAACCCTAAACCCTAAACCCTAAACCCTAAACCCTAAACCCTAAACCCTAAACCCTAAACCCTAAACCCTAAACCCTGAGCACCTTAGCTACGTGAAGCGCAGGTACGAGGGCGTCAAGGGAATCCCAGCGACGTTCTGCTCGATGGAGACGCTCAGCTCGCAAGCAAAGGCCCTGAACCCGAAACCGAAGCCTTCAATCCTAAACCCTAAGCCGTAAACCCGAAAACCCTAAACCCCAAACCCTCAAGACCCCCAAATCTCTGAAACCCGAAACCCGAAATCGTAAGCCCTAACACCCTAAAACCCTTAACCCGGGCACCCGAACACCTAAACCCTAAACCCTAAACCCTGAAGCCTCAATCCCTAATTCTAAGGGTGGAGACATGGCCTTAGTATGGCCCCTTACCCTTTTTTTTATAGGGATCCGAAGTATGGACCCTTATGACTTCGCTAAGGGTTATATAACAAGGGCCCAGATCAAGGGCCCAGACGTGGAACGCTAGCCCTAAACCCTAAACCCTAAACCCTAAACCCTAAACCCTAAACCCTAAACTTTAAACCCTAAACCATAAACCCTAAACCATAAACCCTAAACCCTAAACCCTAAACCCTAAAACCTAAACCCTAAACCCTAAACCCCGAAGCCCTCCACCCTAAAGCCTAAAGCCCTAAACCCTAACCGGGCTTGTGTTTGGAGAGATTTTGCCGAGGCTGCTGCGTTGCTTTCCCACCGCGGCGCTCTTCTCACTGGGCCCAAGCCTTGGCTTGGTAGGGTTTAGGGTTTAGGGTTTAGGGTTAAGGGTTTAGGGTTTAGGGTCTAGGGTTTAGGGTTTAGGGTTTAGGGGTTTAGGGTCCAGGGTTTGGGGTTTGGGGTTTAGGGTTTAGGGTCCAGGGTTGGGGGTTTGGGGTTTGGGGTGTAGGGTTTAGGGTTTAGTGTTCAGGGTTAGGGTTTCGGGTTTAGGGTTTACGAAGTTTAGGGTTTAGGGTCTAGGGCTTAGGGTTTAGGACCCCTACACCTTGCTGATCCCCTAGACCCTAAAACAAGGCCTAAAACCCCCAAACGCCCCCAAATCCCATACCCTCAACCCTAACCCCAAAGCGCAAAACCCTAAACCCTAAGCCTAAACCCTAAACCCTAAACCCTAAACCCTAAACCCTAAACCCTAAACCCTAAACCCTAAACCCTAAACCCTAAACCCTAAACCCTAAACCCTAAACCCTAAACCCTAAACCCTAAACCCTAAACCCTAAACCCTAAACCCTAAACCCTAAACCCTAAACCCTAAACCCTAAACCCTAAACCCTAAACCCTAAACCCTAAACCCTAAACCCTAAACCCTAAACCCTAAACCCTAAACCCTAAACCCTAAACCCTAAACCCTAAACCCCAAACCCTAAACCCCAAACCCTAAACCTAAAACCCTAAACAATCGCAAGGTAGCGCATCCATGGCGCATGCCTTCAGTCTGGGCGTGGGTGCGGCCACGGCAGTGGCGTTGTGCCTGGGCGTTGAGAATGGCTCGGGGCTTGGAGTGTAGGATAGTTTAGGGTTTAGGGTTTAGGGTTTAGGGTTTAGGGTTTAGGGTTTAGGGTTTAGGGTTTAGGGATAGGGGTTTCAGGAGGGGTTAGGGTGTTTCGGGGGGCTGAGTGATTGAGCAGGATTTAGGCTGTGGGGGGTCTTCTTCACAATCTTCAGGAGGTTTGGGAAATTGTGGGGCTGAGGGTTGAGGGTTTGGTGAGGATTTAGGATCTAGAAGCTTGGTTTTCGAACCTGTGCTATCGTTTGGTTATCCGTAGAGATTGCGGGCCATGTGTATGCGCACCAGGAAAAACTGCTGGAAACCTTAAATCGAAAGTCCCACGGCGGAGCATGCATTCCTGACTTCCCACGCCAGAGAAAGCATGATACTTGGGGGGTAGATCGAAATTCTAGGCACTCTCGGTGCCGTAGACAAGCCCTGAAGCTGAAATTCCTAATCCTTCCCCCCCCCCCCCCCCCCCCCCCCCCCCCAAAAAAAAAGAAGAAATCCTACCCCACAACTTCCCAACACCTCACCTTAAAAGCCCTAACTTGGAGGTTCAGGGTACTTATAGCCCCAATCATAACTGCACTTGCAAGCCCCCTAAGTCCCCTACGTGGCAATGAACCCCCCAACTCAACCCTTAGACTCCCCTAAGCCCTAAACCCTAAGCCTTAAACCCTAAACCCTAAACCCTAAACCCTAAGCCCTAAGCCCTCGGAGGAATACTCTCTACATGCCCATGTGCGCGTTCGTGACTGGGGCCGCACTGGGGTTCGGTTGGGTTGGGAGCCAGAAGTTTTAGGAGGTGTAGGGTGCTTGGGGTGTTTAGGCTGTTTAGGGTGGGAGTAAGTCAAAGTTCAGGGATCAACGCAAGTTCGGATTCACTCCCTAGCGGCAGGGAAGTGCCACCTAACCCCCCGGCTCCTAAACCCCGTAACAGACCAAGGTCCCTTATCAGTCCGAATCAAGGTGCAGCGCGGGCGGTGCCATCATCGTCGCCCGGGGTTGCTTCTGACCCTCTGAGACACCGCGACCTCGAGGAGTCTGACGACTCATCTGAAGTCCTGGTTGTGGTAGAGGACAGCGAGCCGCTGTCTGCTTCTCCTGCTCTTCCTCCTCGGTCAGTCGAACCTCCGCATCCACCTCCGGCACGGGCGCCAGAGTCTGACCTAATTGTATACCGGCCTAAGTCCAAGGCGCGACTTCACTCTGTTTCGTCTGCCCCATCGCGTGAGCGTCACACAGATACAGTGTAGGGTGTGTAGGGTGTGTAGGGTGTTTAGGGGGTTTAGGGTTTAGGGTTTACCGTTTAGGGTTTAAGGTCTAGGGTGTGGGGGGTGTAGAGGGATATTTAGGGGGTCTAAGCGTTGGTTGAATGAGGGACTTGGGGTTTGGGGCTGCACAGGCTTTCGGGCCTCAGGTTTTTGAAAGATGTGGGGCTGCAGGGCTTGTGTAAGGTTAAGGTTTCGGGTTTAGGGCTTTGGGTTTAGGGTTTAGGGCTTCGGGTTTAGGGTTTTGGGGTTTCGGGTCTAGGATTTAGGGTTTAGGGATTTGGGGCTGCAGGGCCTCTTAAACTAGGACTTCCCGTGTGGCACTGTTGTTTCGATTGTTTCCCTAAACCCTGACCCTAAATCGTAAGCCCTAAGCCCTAAGCCCTAAACCCTAAACCCTAAACCCTAAATCCTAAGCCCTAAACCCTAAACCCAAAACCCTAAACCCTAAACCCTGCAAACGGCAAAAGTACTTGTTTGGAGCCCTCAAGCCGCCTAAAAAACGTAAGCCCCAAACCCTAAACCCTAAACCCTAAACCCTAAACCCTAAACCCTAAACCCTAAACCCTAAACCCTAAACCCTAAACCCTAAACCCTAAACCCGCAAGCCCCAAGCCCTGAAAGCTCAAGCCGAGGTCAGCAGGTGGATGTTCCGACGCGCCATGCCGGTGTTTGAGGGGTTGAGGGGTTCAGGGGTTCAGGGCTTCAGGGGTTCAGGGGTTCAGAGGTTTAGCAGGGGCTTAAGGGCTTAAACCCTAAACCCTAAACCCTAAACCCTAAACCCTAAACCCTAAACCCTGATCCCTAAACCCTAAACCCTAAACCCTAAACCCTAAACCCTAAACCCTAAACCCTAAACCCTAAACCCTAAACCCTAAACCCTAAACCCTAAACCCTAAACCCTAAACCCCTAAACCCCTAAACCCCTAAACCGTTCAGGGTTGAGACTTTGGCTTGCTTGGGGGTTTGGGAGTTTTTGGCGGCCCATGGGTTTTGGGAGCTCGCGCAACCTAAACCCCTCACCCTAAACCCTACACCCTCAACCCTAAACCCTAAACCCTAAACCCTAAACCCCAAACCCTAAACCCTAAACCCTAAGCCCTCAGCCCTGAACCTCAAACCTAAACCCTGGAGGGTCGAAGTGCTTTAGAGTTTGGGCCTGTAAGGTTTTAGGTTTGAGGGTTTGGGTGCTTGGGGTTGGGGGGGCCTTCAGGGCCCCAAGCTGTTGGAGTTGAATGCTCTTGTGGCAAGGAATTTGGGCCTTTCCGCACTATGCAGGGATCCGTCTTGGTAAGTCTTGTGGCCCTAAACTCTAAACCCTAAACCCTAAACCCTAAACTCTAAACCTTCACCAAGGTGCATATGGCTGGCTGGAGATCCATGCCCTAGCCGCCTTGGATGAGCTTGTGGGCTGTTTCTTGGGATGTTCCCCGTTATACTAACTGTAGGGTTTGGATTTAGGATTTAGATGATTTAGGGTTAGGGTTTAGGGTTATAATCCCTACTGTTAAGGGCCGCCAGTAAGTGTCGAGTTCGGGGGGGGGGGGGGGGGGGGGGGGGGGGGGGGGGGGGTGGCAGGAGTGGGGACGTACAATGTTTACTATTTGGGTTTAGCGTTGAGGGTTTAGGGGTTAGGGTTTGGGGTTTCGGGTTTCGGATATGTGTGTGGAGTTTTTCGTTTGTGGCAAGTCGGCGCATGTTCTGGGGATATCGGGATGTGGGGGTAGTATGATTTGGATCCGGAACTGCCGAAAGCTACAAATCCTCCCCCAAGCCACCTCCCCCAAAATGAGAGAGCAGGTCAGAATTGCGGCATTCCGACTAAATACCCACCGACTTCTTGGGGTTCCCTTTTTGTTTCTGGCGTTCCCTTCAACACTCAACCCTAACCCTGAAGCCTAAACCCTAATCCCGGCCCCAAGCCCTGAACCCTGAACCCTAGGCCCGAAACCCTAAACCCTAAACCCTAAACCCTAAGCCCTAAGCCCTAAACCCTAAGCCCTAAACCCTAAACCCCAAACCCTAAGCCCTATTCCTTGAGGGCCCTGGTACACTTAACACCCTGCTGACATTTAGCTCCCTGACCCTAAACCCTAAACCCTAAGCCCTAAGCCCTAAACCCTAAACCCTGATACACTTTAAGGCCCTGCTGACATTTAGCTCCCTGACCTTCTGCGAGCTCCGGAGCCGCGTCATCGGGCTGCCGCTCGGCGGGGGGTTTGGGTTTTTGAGGGTTTTATAGGACCTTTCTGGTAGGGTTTAGGGTTTAGGGTTTAGGGTTTAGGGTTTAGGGTTTAGGGTTTAGGGTTTAGGGTTTAGGGTTTAGGGTTTAGGGTTTAGGGTTTAGGGTTTAGGGTTTAGGGTTTAGGGTTTAGGGTTTAGGGGCTTACCAGGGTTTGGAGAGTTTGGGGTTTGGGTGTAAGGTTTAGGGTTCGGGCTCCGGTGGGCTGAATGCTTTTTGGGTTTGGGGCTTAGGGCTTAGGGCTTAGGGCTTAGGGTTTAGGGCTTAGGGTTTAGGGTTAGGGTTTAGGGTTAAGGGTTAAGGGTTAAGGGTTAAGGGTTTAGGGTTTAGGGTTTAGGGTTTAGGGTTTAGGGTTTAGGGTTGAGGGTTTCAATTTCCAGGCTCAAGCCAGAACTGCCAAGGCTGATGGCCCGTTTCATTCGGGGCTTAACCCTACCCTTGGGATGACCCTTGTACTCACAGTCCTCTAGAGGGACTAGAATAGGGGGTACTAGAATCCCTGTTTAGGACTGTCAGGAAAAGGGGTACTATAATCCCTTAGGACGGTAGTATAAGGGGGAACATCCCAAAGCCTAACCCCTAAAGTCGTAGACGTTCTCGCTGATACCCTTGTTACCCCGAAAGCCCTGGAGACCCACCCCAGGCCGTTCACTACACTCGTGGATTGTTGATGGCTTGCACCCTTAAGCCCTAACCCCTAAACATGTACCCCCTAAGTCCCGAAACCCCCAAGCCCCTAAACCCATACCCGAAACCCTAAACTTTTAAACCCTAAACCCGAAACCCTAAACCCCAAACCCCAAACCCCAAACCCCAAACCCCAAACCCCAAACCCCAAACCCTAAACCCTAAACCCTAAACCCTAAACCCTAAACCTCAAACCCAACAACGAGTCCGTGAAAGCAAGGCGGAGTGGCATCCAGGGTGCGACCTTCGTCATCCTTTCTGGAATCTTCGCTTGCCTTGCCTGCCTTCTGGCCGAGCCTCAGAAGAAAATCACGCGCTTCCCTAAGCTTCGGGTTTGGGGTGTAGGGTGTAGAGTTTAGGGTTTTGGGTTTAGGGTTGGGGGTTTAGGGTTTAGGTTTTGGGGCTGCCCTATAAGCCTGAGTAGAATCCGGAAGCCTCAAGACCTTCAAGCTCCAGGAGCCCTTTAGAGGCTTGAAAGACCCTAGCCAGCTAAACGCCCGATGGGGATCTTGAATCCAAGGGTAGTTACATGGTCCCGGAGTATGGGCTCTTAAATGGGGACCCCTTATATAACCCTTACATGCCTTAAAAAAAACCAAAAGACACCAGGGCCCATACTTCAGAACCTGTTAAAGAAGGTAAGAGACCATACTAAGGGGCCATGTAACTACTCTTAGATTGACCTAAACCCTGCAAGTCACCCCAAGAAGTCGCACAACCCTGAACCCTTAGCCCTGAAAGGGTTTCGGGTTTAGGGGCAGGCCGGAGAGTCCCTATGATAGATGGGAAGACCCCCACCAAGACAGCTATAGACCACTGTAAGGCCAAAGCGCACCAGGCGTACATGAGTCTGCAAACCCTGATGGTGAAGTCGACTACCTTGCAGGGTAAATTCAGTTGTTTCAGACCACGATCGTTCCAAGCCTTTTGTACGGAGTAGATACGCATACCATGGAAATCAAGCACCTGAAGACCATAGACGCTCGGTATGTTGAGTGCCGAAGAAGAGCCATGGGAATAAAAGCCTCATACTAACACGCAACCAGCACAGATGTCTGGGAGTTAGCAGGCAAACCCATCCTCCCGTCCCCGACCCACACTTCACAGTTCACCCAACTGGCCATTCCTACACCGCCGGACGGCCCTATGCAGAACGTAGTCTTGTCTCTTGGATAGAATCTAAGGGTAGATATGTGGCCTAATATTTTCCCTTACCTCCTTTTACTACTACTTGCTCAAGAACCCCACAAGAAGAAGCAATAAAAACCCCTATAGTACCCTTAATCAGGAAGAATACTTTTTCTTGGGGGTTCCTAAGCAACTAGTAGTTTAAGAAGCAATTAGTAGTTTGAGGGTTCTGAAGTTTGGGTCTCTTAAGCAATTAGTAGTTTAGGGGTTCTGAAGTTTGGGCCCCTGGGTTGCTTCGGGAAGAGAAGGGGGGGTATCAAAGGGGTCCGGGCCCAGACAAAGGGACCATGTAACCGTATGTAACTACCCTAAGAGAAAAGAATAGGGTTTAAGAGTAGGGTTTAGGGTTTAGGGTTTAGGGTTTAGGGTTTAGGGTTTAGGGTTTAGGGTTTAGGGTTTAGGGTTTAGGGTTCAGGGTTCAGGGTTTAGGGTTTAGGGTTTAGGGTTCGTCGCCCACAAAGGTACTGGCTTGGAGTGAATGATGAGTTTATGTATTGCCCCATCTCAGCCCACCACCTGGACGACACCCCTCCCTAAACCCTAAACCCTAAACCCTCAACCCTAAACCCTCAACCCTAAGCCCTAAGCCCTAAACCCTAAACCCTAAACCCTAAACCCTAAACCCCAAACCCTAAACCCTAAACCCTACACCCTAAACCCAAAACCCTAAACATGCCCACTGACGACAGCAGTAGGAAGCTTCTAAGTGGGGGTCCTCTCAGACTCCTAGAGGCCCTTCATCGCCTTGAATTGAAAAACGGCCCACCCTAAACACTAAACCCTAAACCCTAAGCCCTCAACCCTAAACCCTGAATTCAAACCCTAAACCCTATACCCACAAAACTCCAGCGTGCAGGGGTTTGGGGTTTAAAACCCCAAGAGCCTGTGCTGAGGGTTGATACTAATTTCGGTCATAAACCCAAGGAGCGAATCTTCAAGCAGCGTCACGCCCAGCGCGAGGAAGTGGAGCGGTATTGTGCGGGCGTCTCAGGGAAGGGTCTAGGTGCTTAGATTTGTGTTAATGGTCCTTCGGGTTTAGGGTTCTTCGGGTTTTGCAGGGTTTTTTGGGGGGGTTCAGGGATTAAGGCTTTAGGGTGTTGAGTGGGGCCTTGGGCTTCGAGGGCTTCGAGGGCTTCGGGCTTATTAGGGCCACGAGAGTTTTGACTGATGCAGGCCTTTGTCGATGCACTTAGGGTTTAGGGATTAGGGTTTACGGTTGAGGGTTTAGATTTTAGGGTTTGGCGACTGTGGCCTTTTTCTGTGTTGCAAGTGCTGCAAGCATGTCTGAGTTGTTCCTCTTTTGTTGCGTTTTTTTGGATACCACGACATCACAGGTCTCATGCAGTTTCCGGTTCTTCTTTCAGTTAGATGTAGACTTACTAATGAATCAGTACATCGGTCGCTCCACAAAGTGGAGTTGGCAACTGGGTTCGCCCTAAACCCTAAACCCTAAACCCTAAGCCCTAAACCCTAAACCCTAAACTCTAAACCCGAAACCCTAAACCCTAAATCCTACACCCTCAACCCTAAACCTGGCCTAACAGTGGCACCTCACGACCACACTTAGAGGTTCAGGGTGCTTAAAACCCCAATTGTAACTGTACTTATAAGCCCCCTAAGTCCCCTAAGTAGGTTATACGTAGATTTATAATTGTGGTTATAAGTACCCATGCACCTCCAAGCACACCCTTTCCCCAACAGGGGTACCTTTAAGACTCAAGATGTACCCAAGCAGTTGCCACAAAGGGTACCCCTACTTAAGGCCTGTTACAGCCTGTGAAGGGCCCAGCCTGTGAAGGGGCCTAAACCCTAAACCCTGAACCAAGAGTCACCCCTAAACCCTGAACCCTAAACCCTAAACCCTAAACCCTAAACCCTAAACCCTAAACCCTAAACCCTAAACCCTAAACCCTAAACCCTAAACCCTAAACCCTAAACCCTGAACCCTGAACCCTGAACCCTAAACCCTAAACCCGTAAACGAGTACGACAACAAGGTGGAGATGAGCACCATCATCAACAACCTCACCACCAGGCTTGTCCTCCACATGATTTCGAACGGGATGTTCTCCATCATCTTCGACAGGGAGGTCGTCGATATGAAGACCTTTGAAGGACTAGAGCTTCTGGGACATTACATTGATGCTGTCGAGGGCTTGCCGGCATTGGTGAACACCACAAAGACGTTGTTGGCGGCCTCGGAGTACGGGGTCAGCGTCGATATCGACGAGATGTTGTTGAACAACAGCCGCGTCGACTGCTACGGGGGCATCCACTCTGACAGGTACGGGATCATGATGGACGAGAAGATGCTCAACGAGATATTCAACCTAAACCCTAAACCCTAAACCCCAGGCCCTAAACCCTAAGCCCAAAGAACTACGCCCTAACCCTAAACCAAGAGTCACCCCTGCTCTGGAAACCCTCAATCCTGGCCCTTTCTAGCCAAGGCTGGCAGTGAAGTCTTGGGCCTCATAGTGTCCCAGATAAGGGCTTAGGGTTAAGGGTTTAGGGTTTAGGGTTTAGGGTTTAGGGTTTAGGGTTTAGGGTTTAGGGTTAGAGGGTTTCGATGAAATCATCCGACAACCAGGTTCTTGATCAGCACCCTGAAAAAACACCAGCGAGCCCTAGCCCCCAAACTCCGAAGAGGTCTTTAAGAGCCACTTGACTGGAGTTTAGGCGTAAACCCTAAAAGGAAAAGGTTTGGGTGGCTTTGTCGCCTTGGACGGCGTGGGATTTAAGAAATACAAGTTGTTAGATGGCCCTCCGCGAACCCTAAACCCTAAACCCTAAACCCTAAACCCTAAACCCTAAACCCTAAAGCCTAAACCCTAAACCCTAAACCCTAAACCCTAAACCCTAAACCCTAAACCCTAAACCCTAAACCTAAACCCTAAACCCTAAACCCTAAACCCTAAACCCTAAACCCTAAACCCTAAACCCTAAACCCTAAACCCTAAACGCTAAACCCTAAACGCCGAATGATTCAATTCTGAGGTGCAAAAGGCACGCTTTGACTTTTGGGGCCTCCTCACTTCGGCCCTGATTCTGTCTCTCGACAGCAGAAGAGGACGTAATTTTCAGGGGTTAGAGGTTGAGGGGGTTTTGCCCTAAACCCGAAACCCGAAACCCGAAACCCGAAACCCGAAACCCGAAACCCTAAACCCTAAACCCTAAACCCTAAACCCTAAAGCCTAAACCCTAAACCCTGAACCCTGAACCCTAAAACCCTAGACCCCTTCAGAGAGCGATATGTGCAGGGGCAGAGGCAGAGGCTGCAAGGCATCAGGCACCAGGATCAGCTCTGAGGTTCCCTTTGCGAGCAGAGCTCTTTGTGGGTTTAGGGTTTAGGGTTTAGGGTTTAGGGTTTAGGGTTTAGGGTTTAGGGTTTAGGGTTTAGAGTTAGGGTTTAGGGCTTCGGGACGCATTGTGGGTTTCTTGGGTCGTTAGTTGGGGAAAGGGTGAGCTGCCCCGCAACCCCTACACCCTAAGTTTGCTGGAGAACTTCACCCTACATGGTGTTTCATGTAAAGTTGTGGCTCCTTTTGTGGACCTTCTTGGGGTCATCATAGCGTATTGCGCCTCACCCAAAACCCTAAACCCCAAGTCCTTTGCGTGGAGGGCTACTGACTGGGACCATCATCCCGCGACGTCGTTAAGTCCAAGCCCGAAGCCGGTTTCGGGTTTAGGGTTTAGGTTTGGGGTTTGGGGTTTAGGGTTTCTGGGTTGAAGGTTTGGGGTTTAGGGCTTAGGGTTTCGGATGTAAAGTTTAGGGTTTAGCGCTTAGGGGTGCTGTTGCCTTCAGTCCATTGGTCACAAAGGTTTGCGATGCTCTGGGTGACTAAGGTTGGGAGGATGGACTGGCAACCCTAAGCCAAGCCGTAAACCCTAAACCCTAGCCCTAAACCCTAAACCCTAAACCCTAAACTCTATACCCTAAACCCTAAACCCTAAACCCTGAACCCTAAACCCAATAAACCCTAAACCCACAACCCTAAACCCACAACCCTAAACCCACAACCCTAAACCCTAAACCCTAAACCCTAAACCCTAAACCCTAAACCCTAAACCCTAAACCCTAAACCGTGGATCCTTTTGGCCACCTAGGTTTTACCTCGGCGAGCACGGGCACCCAGACACAGTCATGTCTGCAAAGCTGTTCGGCGCATCTGAAGTTTGGATCGAGGTGGGGTTCCGTGACAAATCCTAAGGCCTCAGCCCTAAGCCCTCAGCCCTAAGCCCTAAACCCTAAACCCTGAGCCCTAAGCGCTAAGCGCTAAGCCCTAAGCCCTAAACCCTAAGCCCACGTCGGAAATTCCTGTCGTGGCAAGTTAGGGCTCAGGGTTTAGGGTTTAGGATTTAGGGCTCAAGCTGGTTCGATGATGATGAGCTCACTGTCGGTGAATCAGGCAACAGGACTTTTGAAGAAGTGGCTCAAAGGTTGCACAACTTCCAGGCCAAGGGGACAGGTGGTCCAACGTCTGTGTGGACCATTCTGGGTTTGAGAAGTCAACCCACCAGACCTCGCATGTCAGTTTTTGGAGCAATGGAAAGCTGCTGAAGAGTCAGTGTTTGGAAGCACCATGCATCCGGATCGGAAGGAAGTTTCTGACCATGTTGCACAGCGTGTCAAGAACCAAGTGCTTGTGCTGTTTGAATTCTCGATATCGACAGCACCCTCTCCTGTGCAGCTACCTTTAACCCCTAAACCCCAAGCCCTAAGCCCTAAACCCTAAACCTTAACCCTAAACCCTAAGCCCTAAAGCCTAAAACGCAGGGTTTGGGGTGGGAGGGTGGGGGAACCAAAACTGGGCACTTGGGTTTCGATTTACAGGACCCTTAGGCCTCCCAGCACCTCTAAAAGCCTTGGGGCCGACGACGGAGACTCTAAGCCCTAAACCCAAAACCCAAAACCCAAAACCCAAAACCCAAAACCCAAAACCCTAAACCCCAAACACTCGACCCTAAACCCTAGACCCGAAACCCTAAGCCCTAAACCCTAAACGCCAGAATCCCTAAACCCTGACCCCTAAACCCAAAAATGGGACCTGGCTGGCCCTTCGGCCCTTCGGGGCCCCCTGATGGAAGCCTGAGTTCTTGATCTCAAACAACGATTTCCAGAAGACCAGAGGGGCTCAGGGTTTGGGGTTAGGGTTTAGGGTTTAGGGTTTAGGGTTTGGGGTTTAGGGCTTAGGGCTTAGGTTTTAGGGTTTAGGGTTTGGGGATTAGTTTTTAGGGTTTAGCGTTGAGGGTTCAGAGTTTAGGGTGTCGGGTTCAGGGTTCAGGGTTCAGGGTTTAGGGACCAACAGCTTGGCTTTGATGTTGTTGAGCATCTATGCCTGTTCCGCGACAGGCCGGGGCACAAGCTTGAAGCCAAGACATGAGGGGCCCCCACCCCCCAATCCGAAGGCACCAGCCTCCATGGACCCTAAACCTTGAAGCCCTAAACCCTAAACCCCAAACCCTAAGCCCAAAACCCTAAACCCGATCTCTCAATCTAAGTTACCTCATTGGAGATCAAGCTGCAAACTTCATACACTTTCCCCCCCCCCCCCCCCCCCCCAAAACCCGCCGAACGTCCCTGAAACCCAAGCCCCGCAACACCATTCCCGTTTCGAAATCAAGGCCGCCCTCGCCACAGCTGTACAGGGATTGGCACTATATCCAGGCAGGGCTCGTACCTGAACCCGAGAACCAAAGCCCCGACTTGGCCAGAAACCTTCTAAACCCTGAACCACAAACCTTCAGGTTCCGCATATGGCTTTTCCCCGAAGCAGGGCTGCCTCTTATATTCCCCGAAAGAGTATAATCGGAACACCCAAATCGGGGACCCCGATTTTCGGAAGCCCCCTAAACCCTAAACCCTAAACCCTAAACCCTAAACCCTAAACCCTAAACCCTAAACCCTAAACCCTAAACCCTAAACCCTAAACCCTAAACCCTAAACCCTAAACCCTAAACCCTAAACCCCAAACCCTAAACCCTAAACCCTAAACCCTAAACCCTATTCTGGGGTTTGGACGGTAGCGACCCCCAAGCCCGAGCCTCTCCCGCCCAAGCTCCATGCGCCCTTCGGAAGTTTAGCATTCATGTGGCTTAGGGTTCAGGGTTTAGGGTTTAGGAATTAGGGTTTAGGGTTTAGGAATTAGGGTTTAGGGTTGGGTTTAAGGGTTCGGGGTTGTGGGTTTAGAGTCGACGGTTTGAGGCTTGTTTGGGTAAGTTGCCCAGCGCGCAGGTGTCACAAACCTTCTACTCCTCTCTGGACATCCCTGGGCCCGTAAATCCTACACCCTGCAAGCCAGCGACTTGAACATTCAACCTTGCGCCCTCAACCGTAGAAGCTCTACCCCAAACTCTACAAGCCCTGAACCCTGGAGCCTACACCCCATGGACCCGAGCCCTTAGCATCATGAACCCTTCAGCCCTATACCCTAAATCCCCTAAACTCTAAACTCTACACTCTAAACCCTAAACCCCAAACCCCAAACCCCAAACCCTAAACCCTAAACCCTAAACCCTAAACCGTAAACCCTAAACCCCAAACCCTAAACCCTAAACCCTAAACCCCATCCGCGACCCTGTGAAGGTTGGGGCGGTTCTCCTGCGCGTGGTTCAGACCCTGATGGGCTGCCACGGTCCTAACGTTCCCAGGGTTTAGGGTTTAGGGTTTAGGGTTAGGGTTTAGGGTTTAGGGTTTAGGGTTTAGGGTTTAGGGTTTAGGGTTTAGGGTTTAGGGTTTAGGGTTTAGGGTTTAGGGTTTAGGGTTTAGGGTTTAGGGTTTAGGGTTTTGGGTACCCAATGGTGTAGGGTGTAGGGTTTAGGGTTTAGGGTTTGGGTGTCAGTTCGGCAAATCTGGCTTCATTTCCTGGTTCTTAGAAGGGTACCGATTTCTGTTCAACGGCTGAACGGTAAAAACGTTTGGGTTTGGGGTTTGGGGCATACCTTACTGAAACCATACATCGGGCAGGAAGCTCCTTCGTTCAGGACGGCTCTTTCGTCCAAGGGTGGGAAGTTCAGGGGGCGCAAGAGGAACTGATGGCTTCATTATTTCATCACGCTCATCCAAGCATTGGAGACCCTTATGGCTTCAGACCTCGACGGCTTGGAGGACCTGATGACCTTTATCGAGGAGAGTATCTCGAACACCTCCGAGGATGGTGTGAGGCCCAACGAGTTTCTGGTGAGCCACATCGGTTTAGGGTTTAGGGCTAGGGTTTAGGGTTTAGGGTTTAGGGTTTAGGGTTTAGGGTTCAGGGTTTAGGGTTTAGGGTTTAGGGTTTAGGGTTTAGGGTTTAGGTTTAGGGTTTAGGGTTTAGGGATCGCCTCGAGCTTGCCGGACTTGGCTAGCATGCTTCTGATGAAGCACCGGAAACGTTGGAAATTTGAACAGGGGGTGCATTTCATTCTGCTTCCGATTATTGTTTGGGAGCCTCCCCATCCCAGCTGGAAATCATGATGGAAGGGGGATCCATGTCACCATTTAAATTGCGAGTCCCCCCCCCGCACCCCTCCAATTCCCACCTCCCGAAATTCCCACCTCCCGAAGCAAAAGAGTTTTCATGCACCCCTCCGCTCAAGGGTTTAGGGTCTCAAGGGTTTAGGGTCTCAGGGGTTGAGGGTCTCAAGGGTTGAGGGTCTCATGGGTTGAGGGTCTCAAGGGTGAGTGAACTTCGTAATTTCTTAATGCTATGGGATTCTTTGGGCGGGTTGGTTTTTTGCTCGAGAATTACTTGACCAGAGAAAGCTAGAACATGAGATGCTGAAGCCTAAACCCTAAACCCTAACCTAAACCCCCTTCAACCCTAAACCCTAAACCCTAAGCATTAAGCCCTAAACACCATAGCCCAAACCCTAAACCCGAAACCCTAAACCCCAAGCCCTAAAACCTAAACCCTAAACCCTAAACCCTAAACCCTAAACCCGAAACCCGAAACCCTAAACCCGAAACCCTAAACCCTAAACCCTAAACCCGAAACCCGAAACCCCTGCACCGGGGCGCGCCCGAGGCCTCTTGGTGAAGCACTGGTCCACGGTCGCCAAAGCCGCGCCCTGGCCCGACTCAACAAGGTGTTGGCCGTTTGGGTTTAGGCTTCTATTATTATTATTATTATTATTATTATTATTATTATTATATTATTTTTGTTTTTAAAAGGGCTTTTGGGGTCTTTGGGGTTGTTAGGGTTTGTTTCGGGTTTTTATGATTTTTTGGGGTTTCAGGGTTTTGGAGGGGTTCAGGGGTTTTCGGATTTTGTGAAACAAGCTGCGGCATGGGTGTGGGCTTTAATGATGCGCTCTTTTTGGATCTCAATGACATGCGTTGTTTTCTATTTTAAGGGTGTCCGTACTCTAGATCATTCCTCATATAATCCACGTACACCACAGCCCTCAGCAGTAGATTCCTTGTCTCTTGAGGGGAAAACAGTTAGACCGAACCTGACTTTCCTCTCCCAGTTTCCTTTTTCGCTACAGGACATCCGCACAATGTACTGAAGAACCAAGACCCCAACCTCCCAAACCCTAAACCCCAGACACAGAACCCTAACCCTAAACCCTAAACCCTAAACCCTAAACCCTAAACCCAAAACTCTAAACCCTAAACCCTAAACCCTAAACCCCAAACACCGAACCCTAACCCCCCCCCGAAAAGTCCCCTCAGCAGGTGCTCCAGTGCTTGTCGATGCTCCTCGTTTTCTTTTTTGGCGACGTGGCCTTCCTGAACCGCGGCCAGGGTAACCTGTGCCCCTTGGGCCCGCAAGATGGAGTGCAGTGGTCCGGGCTGTGATCTAGGGTTAAGGGTTAAGGGTTTGGGGTTTAGGGTTTGGGGTTTGGGGTTTAAGGTTTAGGGTTTGGGGTTTGGGGTGTAGGGTTGGGGGCAGTATTGGGGGGTTTTGGGTGCCGTCACTTTAGGGCGAGGGTTGGAGAGCTTTCTGGAGCATGTGTGCTCTACCCTTGAGTGTGTCGACTGCTGGGACCATGAGATCCCCTGCTACCTCCCTCACTCGCTTCCTTGCCCATTCCTTGTCTAAGGAAGTTCTAGGAACCATGAAGGGTTCTGAGGGGTTAAACCTTGTCTCACCGAAAACCGGTTGTTCTAGCAAGAACTCTTCTTCCCGGCATCACGTTGGACGGAAAAGGCGTGAAGGGCAGCTTGTGGGGGGTCCTGATTAGAAGGGATCCTACCATTTGGGGGTCTATGTTGGGGGTTCCCTTATGTTCGTAAACTTCCAGATTTCAACCTAAGGGCCCTCGGTATAGTTTCCCCAGTGCGAAAGCAACTAGAATCCCTGCAGCTCCAATTGGGTTGTAGAGCTCTTCCGAGCTCCAGCTCTCAGCTTAGCTTGATCGTTTGGGAACTCGAAGTCCCACCTTTACTCGAAGCTACGCCCAAACCTTGAGACCGAAGTTTACTGGCTGGTTCTTAGTAGGGAATAGGGGAGTGAGGTACGTACCTAAGTTCAGTTTTAGGGGAGGGTTTGGGGGTTCAACCCTAAACCCTAATTAAAGCCTGAGCCTAGAGCCCTAAGCCCTCCGTGGCTTGGGATAAGGGTTTGGGGTTTAGGGTTTAGGGATTAGGGTTTAGGGTCTTCCCTCCAACGCTGCCGAAGGTATATACATGCTTGCCTTGCTGGTGTCGCTGGCGGCGTTCATGCACCTTCGCCGAACTCCAAAAGCTATAGCTGTCTCTCGAGCCTCAACTCTGAATTCCTAAGACCCTATCAGAGCAATCCCCTAGGACCCCAAAAAATGCTGTCAGATCTTTTAAGTCCCTTAAGGACCCAAACGTCTGTAAGACCCGAGTGGAGGGTTCACGGCTGACGGATTTGGGGTTCGGACTGTTGCGAAGTTGCTCAAGACGCATAGGCGGTTCGGAGGGTCTTATGCGCGAAGGAAGAGACACCCTTTAAACCCTAAACCCTAGACCCTATACCCTAAACCCAAAACCCTAAACCCCAAACCCCAAACCCTAAACCCTAAACCCCCTACAGCAAAGTGCAAGGTACCAGCTGGGACGCCGGCAGACAGCGCACCTCCTCCAGGCTTGGTTCTCAGGGCGGCGAAAGTTACCACAAATGGGGGTTTCCGAAAATGGGGGTTTAGGGTTTAGGGTTTAGGGTTTGGGGTTTAGGGTTTAGGGTTTAGGGTAATGATGATTTAGTAGTTGGGGGTATATTAGGGGTCCCCCTATCTTGGGAACCCCCACATGATGCCCCTAAACCTTTCAGACGAAGCCCAGAACCCCCCACCCCCTCAACACCCTAAACCCTAACCAACCTTTTTGAAATTATAGGTACTTGTTGGGTTCCGGTATTGGAAGGGAATTCGGCGGGTCTATACTCGGGGGTCCCTTATATTCGTAAGCTCCCATGTAAGGCTTAGTCGCTATAGTCACTATAGTCTCTGGATTCCCATATGGAGTGAAAGGTCCAAGCATGCTTCGTGGGAATGTGAGGGTCAGGGCTCGGTAAAAACTGTGGTACATTCCCGGTAGGGTACATTCCTTGAAATGTTCCCCCTTATACGAAGAGTCCTGAAGAAGTCAGGATGACAGTACCCCCCCTCTTATCATCCCCAGAAAGGACTGTTAGTAGAAGGGGGAACATCCCATTACATTCCCATTAGGGTTCAGGGTTCGATAGAGTTCGATGTCCAAGCAGAGAAAACGATGCTTCAGGGATCGGCCATTGACGATCATCACTAGGTTGACGGAATTGACCAGCCGAAGCATGCACCGCGAAGCTTGGCCAACCCTGCGTGCTACCCCTGAGGAGCCGAAAACTTGTTAAGTTTCCACAAGAACGAAGCTTTCTTCATTGGGAAAACCCTAAGCCCGCATCCCCGAACCGTAACCTTACAGAAAGTTCCCCAGCGGAAGCCCAGCCCTGAAGAGCGAGACGTCCCACACAGCAACCCCTAAACCCTAAGCCTTAAACCCTAAACCCTAAACCCCAAACCTGAACCCCAAACCCGAACCCCAAACCCTGAATCTCAAACCGTCCGAGCCCACGAAAACGCAGATAGTCTAAGCCCGAGAACATGGAGGAGAAGGCTGGCGTGCACCGGCTGACAGTACAAGCACAGTCGTCCCTGATGGGCATCTTTGAAGTGCGGTGCGGCTACACCGAGAAATGGACACACTGGGCCTCCAGCACCCTGTGCAAGTTCCAGCTGACCAGAAGCGCTTCCCCCTAAACCATTCAAGCTTCAGCGCTCATCCCGAAGTGTCCTTGAACCCCGAAGCAGCCCTGAATTAGGGTTTTGGGTTGCGGGTTTAGGGTTTAGGGTTTGGGGTTTAGGGTTTAGGTCTAAACCCATGGCTTTAAATCCAGACCCTAAGCTCCCCAAACCCGAAACCCTACACCCCTAGACAAAGTGACCCTGATTCCGACATGGAGGTTCAGGCTGCTTCTAAGCCCAACTCAGTCAGAAGCCCTCTAAGTTCCCTAAGTAGGTTACAAGCACTCACGAACCTTGGTCCAAGTACTTCAAACCCCAGTTGTGACTGTACTGATAAGTCCGCGAAGTCCCCTAAGTAGGTTCTAAGTACCCACAAACCTCCAAGCAAAGGACCCTAAACTCTAAACCCTCAACCCTCAACCGTCCTCAACCCTCCTCAACCCTAACCCCTAAACCCTAAACCCTAAACCCTAAACCCTAAACCCTAAACCCTAAACCCTAAACCCTAAACCCTAAACCCTAAACCCTAAACCCTAAACCCTAAACCCTAAACCCTAAACCCTCAACCCTCAACCCTCAACCCTAAACCCTAAACCCTAAACCCTAAACCCTAAACCCTAAACCCTAAACTAAAGGGCCTCAGATGCTGCCCGCAGGCGGCTTCGGAAGAGAGCGTGGCTGAGACGTGCGAATCCGAGGCTTGGGTTTAGGGTTTGGGGTTAGGTTTTAGGCTGAACCCTAAACCCTAAACCCTAAACCCTAAACCCTAAACCCTAAACCCTAAACCCCAAACCCTAAACCCCAAACCCTAAACCCCAAACCCAAAACTAAGCCTTAAACCCGAAAGGTTCAGGGTTTCGGGTTTCGGGTTGAGGTCTTGGCCGGGGTGCGCGGATGAGACCCGAGCTCCCGAGGATCCCACATCTGTTCAAACCTTTGGGGCATCTCTTTTGGTACATGGTTTTAGGGTGTTTAGGGTTTAGGGTTCAGGGTGTAGGGTTAGGTTAAGGGTCGCTGGAGAGGCCTCCTTCAGCAGCTTTCAGCGGACCTTCTCGGATCCGACGGACGGGTACACGCCAGGGTTTTCGGGGGTTCGGGGTTTAGGGTTTATGGTTGAGGGGTTTTAAAGGTTTAAGGTTTTAATTGTAGGGTTTATGGAAGGGGTTTTAGGGTTAAGGGTTTTAGGGTTTGCCAGAGGTAGAACAGACCTTAGTTTAATGAGGCAAGTTCAGCGAAACAAAGTGGGATCCCATATGTTGGGTTTGGGGTTTGGGGTTTAGGGTTTGGGGTTTAGGGTTTAGGGTTTGAGGTTTGGGGTCTGGGGGTTTGGGGCGCGTATGAATCCCCTGAGCCCTCCATGGGGTCTTGATGCTGGGGGGCCTATATGTTGAACCCTAAACCCTAAACCCTAAACCCTAAACCCTAAACCCTAAACCCTAAACCCTAAACCCTAAACCCTAAACCCTAAACCCTAAACCCTAAACCCTAAACCCTAAACCCTAAACCCTAAACCCTAAACCCTAAACCCATAACCCTAAACCCTAAACCCTAAACCCTAAACCCTAAACCCTAAACCCTAAACCCTAAACCCTAAACCCTAAACCCTAAACCCTAAACCCTAAACCCTAAACCCTAAACCCTAAACCCTAAACCCTAAACCCTAAACCCTAAGCTGTGGTGCTTGTTGATTTCAACGAAGGAGGGGTTCTAAAAAGGGCACAAGTTATACTGGCAACCACTGTCGCCGAGGCTCCTGTATCGGCGAAGGGTTTCGCTAGGCTGGCTTTTTGGGATATGTGTATGTTCCTTATTTGGGTCGATAAGGGACCCTCTCTCCCTCTCTCTCTCTCTATATAATTTTTTCCAAACGGTTTAAAGGCCAGCCAACCCAGTTAAGGTTTAGGGTTTAGGGTCTAGGGTTTCAGGACAACCGTGGTGGAAGATCGCTGTTGCAACGGCAGAGGGCGAGCACGGAAGAGGCCCTTACCCCTCAACCCTAAACTCTCAACCCTAAACCCTAAACCCTAAACCCTCAACCCTAAACCCTAAACCCTAAACCCTAAACCCTAAACCCTAAACCCTAAACCCTAACCCTAAACCCTAAACCTCCATCAGTTTCCGGATTTCTCAAGCTTGGGGCTTCGACTCTGAGGCCTAGAAACCGAACCCCCAGGCGCTCTCGCAGTTTTCCCGAAGGGTTTAGGGTTTAGGGTTTAGAGTTTAGGGTTTAGGGTTTAGGGTTTAGGTTTAGGGTTTCGGGTCCAAGTATCTTCATATAGGGACCACAAGGGAATACTATTAGTTAATTATTCCGGCCCAAAAAGTAGTGCTAGGGCCCATATTTGGGGGGACTGGGGGTGACCAAATCGCCGCCTTCCTCGAACTCCGAAGCTCTCCCAAAACCCGGTTTAGGGTTTAGGGTTTAGGGTTTAGGGTTTAGGGTTTAGGGTTCAGGGTTCAGGGTTTTGGAGGCCCCTCTGCCCTTGTCAGCTTGGAAGGAGGGAATTAGGTTGAGGGTTTCGGGCTTAGGGTTTAGGGTTGATAGAACAGGTTTTGGGCGGTTTTGGGGTGGGTTTTGGGCGGGTTTTGGGCGAAAGTTTTGGGCCGGGTTTGAGCGAGTTTGAGCGAGTTTGTTTTTGAGGGTTTAGAGTCAGCCAGAATCCTGACCCTAAACCCTAAACCCTATTGACACTTCATAAGGCCCCTATATTGCCTCAATGCGAGCCCCTCTCGGGTCCTGAGTTTAGGGGGTGGGGGGTGGCCAAAAAATCCTTGTGTTCAGGGTTTAGGGACCCTAAACTAAACTCTAAACCCTAAACCCTAAAACCTAAACCCTAAACCCTAACCTGTCAGAAAGGGACCATCGAGAATTGCCCCTTCGCCCAAGATCTTCTCGAGTCCCTTAGCCACTGCAATCCGCATCCGGGCCATCTAGCGCTGCGCGTTTTTTTTGGGTTTCGGGGTTTAGGGGTTTAGGGTTTCGGGTTTAGGGTTTAGGGGTTTAGGGCAGGACGTTTCCAAGTCTGTGATCCGCCTGCAGATGGCGCGTGAGAGAGAAGAGTAAACTACAGAGCAGAACCCCCTTCAGCACGAAGATCTGCGACAGCAGCCATGGTAGCCTGTAGGGTTACGGCTTAGGGCTTAGGGTTTGGTTTGAGGATGCTAGATGTTTTCGGAGCTCATGGTTTTGTTAAGGAAAGCCCGAAAGCCCCAAAGACCCTGCACCCTAAACTCGCCAAACCCTAAAGCCCAAAACGCCCAAAAAGGGGTTAGGGATCAGGGTTTAGGGTTTAGGGTTCAGGGTTTAGGGTTTAGGGTTAGGGTTTAGGGTTCAGGATTTAGGGTTTAGGAAGCTCAAAACCAAGCTCCACAGATCCCATAGATCCTAGATCGCGACTTCGTGTGCTTCTTCCCGGAAGGTCCAGCCCATCGACGTCCAGGTCTGCTGCCCTTCAGAGCAGCTTTGCTTGTGATTTGGTTTAGGGTTTAGGGTTTAGGGTTTAGGGTTTAGGGTTTAGGGTTTAGGGTTTAGGGTTTAGGGTTTAGGGTTTAGGGTTTAGGGTTTAGGGTTAGGGTTTAGGATTCCCCCCGCGTACCGACGTCCATGCCCCCGATCTCGTGCTGAGCCCCCCCCCCCCCCCCCCCCCCGCCCGACAATGAAGACAAGTTGAGAGCTGGTGGTCCGAACCCACGGATGCGCCGACTGGGCTGCTGTCTCGGAACTTGAAGTAAGTTACCGTAAATGTGTCGGATAGCGCTGGTTAGATAGTATGCGTATTCTGGTAACTTGACTTCAGCTCCTTAGCAAGAACCCAGCTTATGGACTGCTTCCTCGAAGGCTGCAGCACCTTCTGCACCTCACAGCACCGTTTCATCTACAAGGTGTTGCAGCAGAAGACTCGGAAACGGCGCACAGATACGGGGCAGGTTCAGGGTTTAGGGTTTAGGGTTTAGGGTTTAGGGTTTAGGGTTTAGGGTTTAGGGTTTAGGGTTTAGGGTTTAGGGTTTAGGGTTTAGGGCAGGTTTCGCCAACAACAGCGGCCACTGCATACCGAGCATTCGGTGTAACTTACGGTATAAAGCGCTGTTCATTAATGTGTCCTATTTCGAAAGTAACTCAAAAGGGGCCCCGTCCTTTGGGACCCTGAATCCACAACCCTGGACATCCCCCTAAACGCTAGACCCTACACCCTACACCCTAATCCCTAATCCCTAAACCCTAAACCCTAAACCCTAAACCCCAAACCCTAAACCCTAAACCCTAAACTCTAAACCCTAAACCCTAAACCCTAAACCCTAAACCCTAAACCCTAAACCCCTAAACCCCTAAACCCCTAAACTCTAAAGCAAGCCTCAGGTTCGCGCCGGTGAGCCCAAGTCAGCTGCTGTCACAGCGGCTGCCCCGGCTGCCAGAGGTCGACCAGCTCGAGAGCCTCAGCCGCGTTGGGTTTGGGGTTTAGGGTTTAGGGTTTAGGGTTTAGGGTTAGGGTTTGGGGTTTAGGGTTTAGGGTTTAGGGGTTTAGGGTTTAGGGTTTAGGGTTTGGGGTTTAGGGTTAAGGGGTTTGGGGTTTAGGGTTAGGGTGTTGAGGGTTAGGGTGTTTAGGTTCAGGGCAGGTGTCCAGGGTGTTCAGGGTGTTCAGGGTGTTCAAGGTGTTCAGGGTGTTCACCGTGTTCAGGGTGTTCAGGATGTTCAGGGTGTTGGGTTTAGAGAATGATTGGGGTGCAAAGTCTACGCTTCGGCGTTCAGAGTTCAGGATTTTGGTCTACAGCATATAGGGCTTGGGGCCTAAGGTTCGGGATGCGGATCTAAAGATCAAAGATCCTCAAGCTTGAGCCCCAAGCCTGATTCTTGGTAGCACTCTTTACCTTTTTTTTGGTTCTGCCAACCAAAAAAAAGGGTACCCCCCTCCCCCCCTATTAAAATATGGTTACTGGGTTACTAAGTACGAGCTCTGCAAGCCCTACAAAACGTAATCCAGGAGATTTCGGCGCCCAAGCCAAATCCTAAACTCCAAAAGTTAAGAAGGGAGTGCTAAATCGCCGGCAGCTTAGATGTTGGGGTCTAGGGTCGTTTAGGGTTTAGGGTTTAGGGTTTAGAGTTTCGACAAAATCGCAGAAGCTGGGCTTCAGTCGTTCAGAACCACAAGCGCCAGGGCCCCCACAAGCATGAGAATAGTTGAATAGCCTATAGATCCCAAACCCGAAGCTCCCAAACCCCCCCGAAATGTCGGCCCTCAGCCCTCATCCTATAGCGGTTTAGGGTTGAGGGTTGAGGGTTTAGGGTTTAGGGTTTAGGGTGTAGGGTTGGGCTTCCTAGACCCGTGAACCCCCAAAGGGCTCCACCTCCCAAGGCTTGCAGGGTTTTGAGGTTTTCGGGTTTAGGGAACCCTAAAACCTAAATACCTTAAAACCCTAAACCCTAAACCCTAAACCCTAAGCCCTAAACACCCTAAACCCTAAGCCCTTAATGCCCTGAACACGCAAGCTCCCGGCGTAAGGCTCTTGGACCAGGGCTGGTTGGCGCAGGAGCGCTCGCGGAACTCCCAGTTCGTCGCCTGGATCTCCTCCAAGCACCCTGGCGGAGTCACCCTAAACCCTAAACCCTAAACCCGAAACCCGAAACCCTAAACCCTAAACCCTACACCTTAAACCCTGCACCCTGAACCCTGTTACTGTTTTCGGTTGAGACGTGCTCGAAGTTGAGGGATTCAGGGTTTACGGGGTGAGGGTCTGCCAGACCGTTTCTCGCACATTCATGAGAGGCCACAGACATCTGTTAGGAGCCCAGGACCCCTCAAGCAGAAAGAAGCCTTCTGACCCTCCCCAACATCCGAAAACCCCAAAGCTTCAATGTTGGAAGCCCCCTGAGCCCAAAAACCTTACATCAAGGAATCTAAATTAGGATTCCGTAATAATGTAAAGATACTCTATTCTTCGCTTTTGAACCCATACTATGGTAGTTATACAACAAGACCCAAAATCCAAAACCCAAAGCCCTAAACACTAAACCTTAAACCCTAAACCCTAAACCAACCCTACTTGCCGTTACGTCCCCGAAGCCTGGCATCTCCTCTCCGAAGAGCCGCCCAGGAGCGGCGTGCTCGTTCAGCTCCTTTGCGTTGCGGTGCCCTGACTGCGATGGCACATGCAGCCTCTGGTGCTTTTGGTTTAGGGTTTCGGGTTTAGGGTTTAGGGTTTAGGGTTCAGGGTTCAGGGTTTGGGTTTCAGGGTTAAGGGTTTAGAGTTTAAAGTGTAGGGTTTAGGGTCATTGGGGCTTAGGGTTTTGGGCTTTGCTTCTTGGTTCTCTCAGGCGCTGGGCTTCTGGCAGTTGTTGAGGGTGTAGGGTTTAGGGTTTAGTTTAGGGTTTAGGGTTTGGGGTTTAGAGTCGTAGGATGGGTTTCCGGAGTATCCTGACCCTACTGAGATCTTCGTGTTCTTTGACTCGGCACGGACGATTGTGAGACTTGGCCCGACTGTACGGAGAGCCGAAGGAGCCCCGCAGTAGGAGGGCCAGAATTGGGGGTTTATAGTTGAGGGTCTAGGGTTTAGGGTTTAGAGGCCGCGCCGGGGTGTAGGCTTCCGGGTTTGGGGTTTCAGTCAAGTCCCAGGACCATGAAGAGACCCAAACCGCTGCCCAAGGCCAGTGGCAGAAACCCAAAGGTCCTTTGTCCAGGAACTTGAGCCGTAAACCCCTCAACCCCCTCAACCCCCTCAACCCCCTCCACCCCCTCCACCCCCTCCACCCTCCTCAACCCCCTCAACCCCCTCAACCCCCTCAACCCCCTCAACCCCCTCAACCCCCTCAACCCCCTCAACCCCCTCAACCCCCTCAACCCCCTCCACTCCCTCCACCCCCTCCACCCCCTCAACCCCCTCAACCCCCTCAACCCCCTCACCCCCTCAACCCCCTCACCCCCTCAACCCCCTCACCCCCTCAACCCCCTCAACCCCCTCAACCCCCTCAACCCCCTCAACCCTCCAAACCCCTTAAACCCCTTAAACCCACTTACTCCCTAAACCCTCTGTATTGCTAAGCGGGGCTTTGTTGACAATATGGGCGCTTCTTGGGGGTCATTGGCATGCATTGGATTATACGGGGTTTAATTGCACCCCTTCATTGTGCGCTTTTTGGCCTCCCCACCCCACCACCCCCCGTCCCCTCCCCCCTGCCCCCCCCATCCGGCCCCCACACCCACCTCGTTACAGAAGCTCAAGCCGGAAGAGGCCGACGATAGGTAGACCGCCTACGCGTATTGTCTTATGGAATTCGCATGTGGGGACCGTCAATTGCAGCCCCATCCACGTAAGTTCATTTTCGACAGCTGTTAATTAGGCTTCGAGGTGATTTGGTGCACACCCTGCAATTGCCAGCGCAGAACGTAAGTCCTAAATCCTAAGCCCTAAACCTGAAAGCCCTAAACTTTAGGCCCTAAGCCCTAAACCCTAAACCCTAAGCCCTAAACTTTAGGCCCTAAACCCTAAACGTAAGACCCGCATAAACTTGAAACTCTACACACCCAGAAGACCAGCCAGCAGAACGGTTGATCCAACTTCCGGGCTCCTTTTTTGTGCGGCACTCGGACCCAAAAGGAATATACCCCAAAACCCAAACCCCCTAAACCCTAAACCCTAAATCCTAAACCCTAAATCCTAAACCTAAACGCTTAAACCCGATCTGTTCATTGTTTAAAGCCCGAAACTCCAAGCAGCCAGAGCCGCGAGCGGCCGAGGAATGATCAATTCATCCGGAGCGCTCCAATCGTCTCCCAGTCGGTCACTTGGGAGCCCAGCGGTACCCTTTTGCCCCTTTTTGGGTTCTGGTTTTCCTTGTAGGGTTAATGGTTTAGGGTTTAGGCTTTCAGGTTTAGGTTTGAGCGGAACCTACACCCGAACCCCTAAACCCTAAACCCTAAACCCTAAACTCTAAACCCTAAACCCTAAACCCTAAACCCTAAACCCTAAACCCTAAACCCTAACCCCTGATTCTGCCATGGCTACGAGCTACCCAGGTCACGTTTGCGCAGTTTGGGGCCTCCGTGGTGGCGGCGACAGCTGCAAACAGACAGCTGCAAACAGGGTTTAAGGTTTCGGGTTTGGGGTTTAGGGTTTGGGGTTTAGTGTTGAGGGTTCCT
>CAJNDS010002153.1:564497-576997 GCA_905221605.1 Symbiodinium natans
TCTGGGGTTTTGGAGTTTAGATTTTTGGGGTTTCAATTTCAGGGTTGTGTGTTTGCGGTTAATTTTGAGATGCCTACCCCACGTCGCTCGGTATCAGAGTCTGCGGCCTTCGCGCCCTACAAGTCTAAAACCCTATTAAAGTCCTAGAACCCTAAAAGACCCTTAAACAAACCCTCAAACCCTCAAACCCTCAAACCCTCAAGCCCTCAAACCCTCAAACCCTCAAACCCTCAAACCCTCAAACCCTCAAACCCTAAACCCCCAAACCCCCCAAACCGCCGAAGTCAGCGCGCTCGAGGCGCTGATGCTCAGCGCCAGCGTCTTCGTGCTGCTGCAGCAGTCTCCCTCAGGCCGGCCATCTACCACTTTCCCCATAGCCCCCTTTAGGAATCTTGCATGTCTTATTTCTCAAAAACCCCACGAGAGTATTGAACAAGTACGTTCTTTAAAGGTTCTAAGGGGGGGTACAGTTCCCAGCAGCTAAGGGTCCAATAACCTCCGAGTTTGAGCCTTTGAGCCTCCATTAAAGTGTTCGGGGGGCTGACGGATCGGGGTGAGAAAGACTCGTAGCTTCCTCAAGCTGCACAAGGGCAAATCAAGTTCCAGGCAGAACTTGGCAGCCTAGTGGTACTCTCTTTTTTTGTTATGGGTCCCTTGTAGAGTAACCAACCCCCAAAAGGGTGCCCTTATTAGAATATGGTTACTCGGCTACTCAGATAAAGACACCAGACATAGTCTGTCTACATGCGCGTTCGAACTGGTGTATTTGAAGCAGCTTGCTCTTCTCCCGCCGCACAAAGCCGCACAAACGCTTGGCACGCGTCCTGCGGTTCACGCAGCTCAACAAGTGGTTTTGACTGGCTGCTAGCTAAACCCTAAACCCTAAACCCTAAACCCTAAACCCTAAACCCTAAACCCTAAACCCTAAACCCTAAACCCTAAACCCTAAACCCTAAACCCTAAACCCTAAACCCTAAACCCCTAAACCCCTTCGTAAAGCTTAAACTCTCCCTTTTAATGATATCTTTGGGGGCCCAAAATGCAACACCCTGCAGGAGTGGCGTAGGGCTGAGTGTTTTGTTAAGGGTGTATGATTTAGGGGTGTAGGGTTTCATTGGAGTCCCTAAACCCTAAACCCTAATGACCCCAAAAACATCCGAGTTCCTGGCCCCTTATACCATAAACCTAAATCTTCAGCCCGAATTTACACCCGAAGCCCTCATAATCCCCAAGACCCCACACCTCAAGCTCCCTTCCGGAGCCCTGCCTTAACTCCAACCCCCTAAGCCCTCATCCCAAAAACCTACAAGCCCCAAACCGAAACATCCCCAAATCTCCACAAGCCACAGGCCCTAGACCCTAAGAACCTAAGACCCTGCAAAACCAAACCCTAAACCCTAAGCCCTAAACCCTAAACCTAAAAGCCTAGACCCCTTGGCTAGCCCTGAATTGCAAACTCAAGTTAGTCCCCTGAAGTTCTCACATCAAATCATGGTGGCAGGCTGCCGGGGCGAAATGTCAAACAAGGTTCATGTGTCTGTTATGTGTGAGTATATATATATATGCATTATACATATATATATATATATATTGTTCCGTGTAAATGTTGGTGAGTCCAAATATGTACATACATGTATGTTTGCATATACATGTACATATATGCATATACATATATGCATATATATATATATATATACATGTTTATGTAGGGTTGTATATGTGCCGCTATATAAGAAACATATACACACACCACACATGCATCATCTACGCCACGCAGGCCAGGTGTCGTCCCACATCTTCTCCACTGGGATCCTCTTCGTGATACTCTCCGCGACTGGGCTGGGTCAGGGTTCTTGCTGGTTCGGTAGGCCTTTGCGATGCATATATATATATATATGTATATATATATATATATATACATACATATATGTACATATATATATATATATATATATATCTATATATATATATATATATATATCATATACACACATACTCACACTCTCACACACTTTTTTGCCTGCTCTTATTTGGGTTCGTGTTATGAATATGTTTCTCTGGAGCCCCTGCGATCAGACGGCCTAAACCCCAAATAGGACACACGGACCGAACTGTCTGCTGTGCTGTCTTGGGTGCTGGGAACTGGTCGTCCTTTTGTGAGCCAACTAAGCCCTGCAAACACATCTCTGCTACTGTAGGACCCTTAATAGTGAGAACAGGGTTTTGGGGGTTATTATGAAACTAACTATAAAGGGGCCACAGAGGAATATTACTAGTAATTATTCCGACCCCTCTTTTTTTGTGCACAGGCTTTGGGTCTGGGACTCCTAAACCCTAAACCCTAGGCCCTAAACCCTAAACCCTAAACTCTAAACCCCAAACCCCAAACCCTAAACCCGAAAAAAAACCGCACCCTTTGTCGTCCCCAGGTCTGCATGTCTTGCCTGGCCTCGATGCTTTCGGAGAAGATCATGAAGGCCCCTTAGTCCTAAACCCTAAACCCCAGAACCCTAAACCCCAGACCCCTAAACCCAAAACCCCTAAACCCTAACCCCTAAACCCCTAAACCCCTAAACCCCTGAACCCTGAACGCCTGAACCCCCCAAACCCTAAACCCGAAGTTGATCTAGGCATTTTTCGAGCCTCAGGCCGTTCAGAGTTTCAAGGGGTCAAGGTTCCCTGTTTTCCGTCTGCAGCCCTCAAAGCCCTCCAACCCTAAACCCCAAACCCTAGACCCAGGAACCTTGACGGCCCATTCGTTTCTGGGTTTGGGGGGTTTAGGGTTTAGGATTTGGCCAAAGTAGCGAACACCAACAAAGGGGCACCCTCAGTAATATGGTTTCTGGGCCACCAAGAAACCCTAAACCCTAAACCCCAAACCCCAAACCCTAAACCCTAAACCCTAAACCCTAAACCCTAAACCCTAAACCCTAAACCCTAAACAGTGGTAGGCCGGCAGCAGCCCCTTCTACATCCAGAAGGTGACCTTGGATATCGGCAGTTTCCTTACTTCGGCCCCTTGGGCCTCTTAAGACCCGTAGGCTTTAGGGTTTAGGGTTTAGGGTTTAGGGTTTAGGGTTTAGGGTTAAGGGTTAAGGTTTTTAAGGGCTTGAGGGTTTTGGGGGTTCAGGGACTTCTGTCTTTTAAGAGGTTTAAAGGTTTAGGGCTTGCCTGCAACCGCAGACCCTCCGTAGACTCACAGCCTGTATCCATGCGAAACCTGACCCCCTCCCCCAAAGAAACCCTAAACCCTAAACCCCAAAACTTAAACCCTAAACCTAAACCCCTTTCCCCTAACCCCTTTCCCCTAACCCCTAAACCCTAAACTCCTAAACTCTAAACCCTAAACCCTAAGACCTAAACCCTAAACCCTAAACCCTAAAACCTCAAACCTAAACCCTAAACCCTAAACCCTAAACCCTAAACCCTAAACCCTAAACCCTAAACCCTACACCGAGATCGTCATGCTGTTCGTCTGCGGCGTAGCCAGCCAGCGGCCCAACGATGCCTTCTGGAAGACGCGGGACGTGAGTGGAAGGCACCTGCCGCACACAGGGGGTTGGTAGGAGTGCGGTGTTTAGGGTTTAGGGTTTCGGGTTTCGGGTTTAGGTTTTAGGTTACTCCCTAAAGCAGATCCACTCAAAGAGGGCAGGGTAGAGGGTTTGGGGTTTGGGGTTTAGGGTTGAGGGTTTAGGCTTTAGGGTTTAGAGTTTGGGGTTTGGGGTTGAGGGTTGAGGGTTTGGGTTTAGGGTGTTGAGGGGAAAACGTCTACTCATGGTTCTAAGGGAAGCATAGGACAAGCCCAAAGGACCAAAACCAAGATGCCGTTCAGAGGGTTCAGGGTTCAGGGTTTAGGTTTTGGGTTTTCGGGCTTAGCGATCTTCCCCCCGAAGATCTCTCGACCGAGGGCGTAAACGAAGCTCGAGCACCCAAGCGACGGCACCCGCCTTGCCAGCCCAAGCCCAACCGCCTCGACTCTACTCCTAGGACCCAGACTAGACCCTCATCCCCTTTTTTTGAGGGTTAAGGCAGCCCCTCCTAAGCCTTCAGCCCTAAACTCTTAAACCCTAAACCCCAAAACCCTAAACCCTAAACCCTAAACCCTAAACCCTAAACCCTAAACCCTAAACCCTAAACCAAAAAGGGCACCCTTGCCATTCCCAGGTCCCTCCTGGGAGCTAGACTCCCAAAAGCCCCCCCCTGAAGCTCTTGAGCCGCCACGGAAGAACTAAACGCTCAACTGAGCCCTGGGCCGCCGGGACCTGGAGGACCATGGCCCTAGAGCTTAGGGTTTAGGGTTTCAGGGTTTAGGGTTTCAGGGTTTCAGGGTTCAGGGTTTAGGGTTTCAGGGTTTAGGGTTTCAGGGTTTAGGGTTTAGGGTTTAGGGCTTAGGGTTAAGGGTTTGACATTTTTTGGGGGTACCAACAGTCCCCTTTAGAAGCCCAAAGTTTAACTTAGTCTGGGGAGGGTTCTTCAACACCCAAAGTTTGATTTTCCCGCCAGAACACTCAGCCAGTAAGATGAACAGCAGCTTGGACAGGATGGAGGCGGGTATCTTCGTGGCCTGGGACGCCCGGATGGCCTGCGGGATGGGATGGGTGTGAGGGCTTCGATTCTTTGGGGGGGGGGGGGGGTTTGGGGTTTGGGGTTTGGGGCTTAGGGTTTAGGGTTTAGGGCTGTTTTCTGGAGATTTCGCTTCGGGTTTTATCGGCTTAGAAAGAGTTGTTTGGTGCCTCCAAACATTCATAGTTATGGTTGTGGGTTGTTTGTGTTTGCATTTTCTTCGTCTCGCCATTCATGCGCTAAACCCTAAACCCGAAACCCCCTCCTTCCTGAAGCAGGTGCTGGTGCTGGTGGTGACCCTGCTCCAGAACTGGCTCGCAGGCTTCGCCTTTCAGAATGTTTGCAGGGAGGAGGGTTCAGGGTTCAGGGTTCAGGGTTTAGGGTTTAGGGTTTAGGGTTTAGGGTTTAGGGTTTAGGGTTTAGGGTTTAGGGTTTAGGGTTTAGTTCTTAGGGTTTAGTTCTTAGGGTTTAGTTCTTAGGATTTAGTTCTTAGGGTTTAGGGTTTAGGGTTTAGGGGCACCCAAAAGAAGCCTCCGAGCCCAAAGCCAACCACCAATATGTGCGATGGCCAAGATTCAGGATTTCGGAATCTACTATACGAACCCTCAAAACCCTCGTCCATGTCAGAGCCCCCCCCTGGAGGCCTGGTGGCCAAGCGGCTCTCGACCGTCATCCGCTCCAGCGCACAGCAGATTTCCCTGCTCATCGCCCCTCGTCACAGACGTCTGCGGCTTTGTGAATTTCGGGCTCAAGGTTCAGAGGGTTTAACCCTAAACCCTAAACCCTAAACCCTAAACCCTAAACCCTAAACCCTAAACCCTAAACCCTAAACCCTAAACCCTAAACCCTAAACCCTAAACCCTAAACCCTAAACCCTAAACCACCCTAAACCCTAAACCCTAAACCCTAAACCCTAGGTTTAAAGGTTTAGGTTTTAAAGCTTTAGAGGGTTTAGGGCTTCAGGTTTAGAGGGTTTAGGGCTTAAGGTCGGGCTCAAGGTTTAGAGGGTTTAGGGTTTAAGGTTTAAAGGGTTTAAAGGGCTTAAGGTTTTTTAGGGTCTAGGGTTGAGGTTCAGGGGGCTTGGCGTGTTCTTTTTCCCTGGCCATCACGTTAGAATGGATGCAGTCCCGTATCGATGGCTTTAGGGTTTAGGGTTTTAGGGTTTAGGGCTTTAGGGTTTAGGGTTTTCGGGTTTTTTTGAGTGCTTTACCGCCCTCTTGGCACCATTGCGGAGAGCTCTGCCAACTTCAGGTCTGTTTTGACTGCTTTGACCCCCATGGTCTAAACAGCCCCGAAATTTCTCAAGCTCGGCTTTTAGGTTTCAAAGTCTTTGGCTTCAGCTCCTAAAGCCCCAAAGCGCTTAAACCCCGAAAGCCCCAAACATCCCTAAAGGGCTCCGGATTTAGGTTTTCAGGGGTTTAGCGTTTAGGGAGTCTCTGCTTTGAGCGCATAGGCTCCACGTGGCAGGAGGTCGCTGTTTGGAGAACCTTTTCAGAGTCTTAGTGAGAAGTCCATTTCATTCCGACATGTGAGATGCGATTGTGACATTGCAGACTTAAACCGGCTGGCACGAATGGGACATAGGCAGCAGCTAATTGGGGTTAGTAACCCTCTGCGGGTAGGTAAATGGCCTCTTTAATATGGTCCCTTGCCTTATTTGAAGGGTTCTGAAGTACGGGCCCTTGGGTTGTATAGGGTATAGAAGTCCTAGAAAAGCGGGGTCCCCTTGTAAGGGCCCATACTAAGAGACCACGCTAAGCACCCTGAAGCCCCGAGACTGCATTCTCGGGCTACAGTCTCCTGTCTGCCTTAAAAGCCCTAAGCCCTAAGCCCTAGGCCTAAGGCCTAAACCCTAAGCCCTAAGCCCTAAACCCTAAACCCTAAACCCAAAACCCTAAACCCTAAACCCAAAACCCAAAACCCTAAACCCTAAACCCTAAACCCGAAACCCAGAGGGTAGTTTTATCGCTTGGCTGAGGTCTACTTCGTGGGGGACATTTGGTTGAACCACGTCGTCTTCGACTGGCCTGTGGGGACCACCGCGCTGGTGTCTTGCTGCACCCGCGGGCGTTGTTTTGATGGGGGGGGGGGGTTCTTGGATACATGCAAATTAGGGTTTAGGGTTTAGGGTTTAGGGTTTAGTGTTTTGTATGGGATCCTGGTTCATGGTGGGTAGGTACCTAAAGGTCCTCGGGGAAGCTTAGGGAGCCTTAGGGAGAAGCGGTGAGTATTAGGGAACCTTGGGTTGCGTAATTCTTGAATTCCGCTCCCTGAAGGACCCTGTAAATTGATTTCGTTCAGCATGAGATTCGGACTTCTCCTGGTACTACAGCCCGCCACCCACATCCGACGTGTCTTTGCCCCGCACACACACACACACACACCCTAACATCCAATTCCCCCAATGTATCGTGTGCTCACATACTTTAATATACCAGTCACAAGATACAGGTACGATAATTCATGTCTAGCCGAGCCCTAAACCCCAAACAACAAGCCCTAGCGGCAAAACAATTCAGCAGCCTTGCTGGTTCTTAGTAGGGAATGAGGGAATGAGGCACCTCGTATCTCCCTATCTTTACCACTAGGGACCCAATAGGATGCCTCATTCCCTCATTCCCTGGTAACCCAAGATGCTCCTGAAAGCATAGCGCGCACAAAGGCCCCCGAAGTTTTGGAGGGGTTAGGGTTTGGAGACATAGACCCTGAACCCTTGTCCGGAGGTGATCGCACTCTCCGTGCAGGTGTTCGCGTTGGCGGGACAGGCTTCCCTTAGAAGATCTTAGGATTTGAGCTTCAGGTTTCAGGTTTAGGGGGTTTAGGGCTGCTGGCCTCTGGTTTCGAGCCCCAATCCCCTAAACCCCTAAACCCCTAAACCCCTAAACCCCTAAACCCCTAAACCCCTAAACCCCTAAACCCCTAAACGCCTGAACCCCTTAACCCCTTAACCCCTACACCCCCAAACCCCCAAACCCCTAAACCCCCTAAAGTTTTCTTAGGACATGCCTTTCGGCCTTTCGGAGCCTGGGAGGGGGGGGGGGTGGGGTCTGGAGGTTTGCCTCGAGGTTTGGCGTTTAGGGGGCGCAGGAGCTTAGGGGCTTAGGGGCTTAGGGGCTAGGGTTTAGGGTTTAGGGTTTAGGGTTTAGGGTTTAGGGTTTAGGGTTTAGGGTTTAGGGTTTAGGGTTTAGGGTTGTTCAGGCAGGGATTTCTCGCGATTAGGGCGGCTTTGGGGTGCAAGTTGGAGATCTCAGTGAGCAGCCTGGATGGCTGGTGCAGCCCTAAGAATCGAAAACCCTAAACCCTAAACCCTAAACCCTAAACCCTAAACCCTAAACCCTAAACCCTAAACCCTAAACCCTAAACCCGAAACCAGGGCTTTGCGGAGGAGGTTAGGGTTCAGGGTTTTAAGAGACGGTGGGGGGCGAGCCATCTGGGAAGGTGGGCGCTGGACTTCCCTGTTCGGGGCTTGCTTTAAGGGCGACAGGCTGTCTAGGGTTTAGGGGTTTAGGGTTCAGGGTTTAGGGTTTAGGGTTTAGGGTTAAGGTTTGCGGTTTAGGGTTTAGGGTTTAGGGTTTAGGGTTTAGGGTTCAGGGTTTAGGGTTTAGGGTTTAGGGTTTAGGGTAATTAACTATGAATCTCACTGGGTTCGGACGGGTTTAGGGGTTCCGTGTGGAGGGTCTTGGGGTGTTTAGGATTCAGAATTCCTCGGCCTTCACGTGTGGTCCCCGCCTGTATCAAAGGAAGAATCAGGATGAACATTATTCCCTACAATTCAGGCCCTAAGCCTTTTAAGCCCCCAACCCTAAATCCTAAACCCTTAGCCCTAAAGCCTAAAGCCTAAAGCCAAAACCCTAAACCCTAAACCTTTGTCTCCTGGGAGAGGTGGAGCACAGTTCCAGCGCCTCATCTCAAGGAGACCCGGGAACCCTCTCAGTAAGGCACCCCACGAAGCAAAGGTTTAGGGTTTAGGGGAAGAATCAGCCTAAACCCTAAACCCTAAACCCTAAACCCTAAACCCTAAACCCGAAACCCTACACCCTAAGGTTTCTAGGCAAGTTGAGAGCGCCTTTTCCCTTCGGAGTAGGCCGCATTTCCTTTTTTGGTGTTTGGGTTCCTGTATAAGCCCCTAAACCAAAAAGGGTACTCTAACCCTAAACCCGAAACGTAAAACCTAAGCCCTATACCCTTAGTTTACTTACTTCGCCGTTACTTGAAATTTAAACTTTTGGGTTTCCTTATCTAGTAGGAAAATGAAAGTCTAACCTTTTTTTCCCCCTTGGTTATTGGAGAAGTCAGGTTGCCCCTGGGTGCATTCCCCAAAAAGTAAACACACCAGATATTTTTTTTATTTTTCCTTATTTAGTAGGACATTTAAAGTTTAACCGTTGCCCCTGGGTGCATTCCCCAAATGGTTCGCCTCACAGCTCGTCGCTTTTGAAGGCTTCGTGTTTCGAGCCTGAGGTTGAATGCGCAGGCGCGAGAAGAGTTCCTAAAGATCCCAAACCCCAAGCCCTAAGCCCTAAGCCCTAAACCCTAAACCCTAAGCCCTAAACCCTAAACCCTAAACCCCAAACCCCAAACCCCAAACCCTGCAGAGTTCAGGGTTTAGGCTGAGAGTGTAAGGTTTAGGTTTTCGGTTTCAGGCCTCCGAGGTGTAGGACTAAGAAATGCTTGAGCTAGCCCATCGCAAGGCCCCTTCATTCGAACTGAAACCCCAGCGGTTTAGGGTTTTAGGTATTTCCTACGTTCGAAGCTCAAGAAATCCGAAGTTCCTAAACCCCAAGCCCTAAAACCTTAAGATCCTTGAGCCCTAAACCCTAAACCCTATGTTCAGCGGCCGAAAACTCATCGGACCTGACCTCTCGCACCTTAAGACTTGCAAGCTGAGACCTCAACAGCTGGACCTGAATCTTCAATGACCCCACCCTAAACCCTAAACCCTAAACCCTAAACCCTAAACCCTAAACCCTAAACCCTAAACCCTAAACCCTAAACCCTAAATCCTCCTCTTCCAACAGCTGGCGAGCTACCTTCCTCCGATTCCAGCGGGCATGGCGCAGGTCAGAGTTTGCACAGGCCTTCTTCTCATGCAGCGGGTTTAGGGTTTAGGGTTTAGGGTTTAGGGTTTAGGGTTTAGGGTTTAGGGTTTAGGGCCCAATCCATCCGTGCTCCCCGTGACAACCGGCTCTGCGTGAACGGTGTCGCTTAACGACGAGGTGCACCTGGCCCGAAATGATTGCAGGCACAATTGCAGGCATGCCACTCTTCTTTACTTCGTAGCAATCACCAAGGTCCTAGGAACCCCAAGCCCTCTGAAACCTTGAGATCCTAAACCCTAAGCCCTAAGCCCTAAACCCTAAACCCTAAACCCTAAACCCTAAACCCTAAACCCTAAACCCTAGAACCTTCAGATCCTCAGCCGCATCCCCAGGTGCCACCATCTCGGAGCCAAGAAGTTCCTCTTCCTGTGATGGCCAAGCAGTGTGAAGTTGGCCTGCCTTTGGGCTTCCTTGTAGGTATTTTTTGAGGTGTAAGGTTTGGGGTTTTCAGGGTTTGGGGCTTTTAGGGTCTAGGACGTAGATGGGGTTTAGGATGTAAGGGTCAGAGTTCGGTCTTTTGAAGCGGTTAGGCTTTTGCAGCGTCCTAGCGGCGAACGGCGAGCGTTCTACCCGAAAGCCTAAGCCTTGAAAAACCAGACACCATGACCTAAACAGCCCTTCTCCAGGGCTTCGGGTTTAAAGGTTCTTTGCGCAAATCATTTTTCGATATCATGCTTCCCAAGACAAGCTTGGAGCATGCTCTCCCTACGTCTCACACCTGACAGTTTGTCAAGAAGTGGTAATACAGGCGTCGGGATACTTAATGAAGTCCTACTCATAGTTCTCCCTTTTGGTCCCTAGAAGTAGACTATATCCCCCCAAAAAACAAATAGAAACACACAACTATTCTAATTATGCTTTGTCAGATTCTGACTTTAGCTTCAGGACGCAAATGGGCGCAGACTAGGGGTGCGGTTTAGGGTTTGGGGTTTAGGGTTTAGGGTTTAGGGTTTAGGGTTTAGGGATTAGGGGAGGCCATAGGGCTTCGGGTAGTGGCAGAGGCGGGAAAAACCGTAACCCCTAAACCCTAAACCCTAAACCCTAAACCCTAAACCCTAAACCCTAAACCCTAAACCTAAACCCTAACAGCTTCAGGGTCTATATGGCTTGTCAAAGTCATGAGCGGAGTTTGAGCTGTGCCACCAAGTCGGGCTTGCGGTAGCTTCCTTTGGAGCAGGTTAGCCGGACGCTAAACCTCAAACCCTAAACCCTAAAACCTAAACCCTAATCCCTAAACCCTAAACCCTAATCCCTAATCCCTAACCCCTAAACCCTAAACTCTAAACCCAGGTTGTAGGGTCTGGGGTTGACAAACGCCAAACAGCCTGGGTACAGTGTTCAAAAGCTGGGGGGTGAGCCGAGACATCAAAGCTCTGTGCCCCAGCCTTATGCTAAACCCTAAACCCTAAACCCCAATTTCAAACCCCAAACCCCAAACCCCAAACCCTAAACCCTCAACCCTCAACCCTCAACCCTCAACCCTCAACCCTCAACCCTCAACCCTCAACCCTCAACCCTCAACCCTCAACCCTCAACCCTCAACCCTAAGCTTATCTAGACTCCGAACCCTAGCCCAGATCCCAGAATGTTGAAATCTGTACATCTTCAGCCTGCCCCGAAAATATCTAAGCTGCGATACAAATCAAGGTTATACATATTTAATCAGATATAACCCTTAACCCAAAACCCTAAACCCTAAACCCTAAACCCTAAACCCTAAACCTTAAACCCTAAACCCTAAACCCGATATAAAAATAGCGACCTGGGCACCCGTAGAGCAAAGAGCGCAGATGCTCCAAGCTCGGCTCACCCTCCAGGCGACCCGGAAGGAACCCAGAGAGCGGGCTCGGCAGGGTTTGGAGGGGTTTAAGGTTTAGGGTTTAGGGTTTAGGGTTGAGGGTTGAGGGTTGAGGGTTGAGGGTTGAGGCACTAGGTGGCGCGCAGGGTCGAGGTTTGAGGACTGGCGGTTTGTTTGATGGAGGTTGAAGGGTTTAGGTGTTCGGGATCTTAGGGGTCTAGGACTTAGAAGCTCTAGGTGGTTGAGGGTTTTAGGGGTAGGTTCCCTGCAAAACACTAACCCCGAAACAGGTCCCCTCAATTAGGACCCCTGCTTGTGTGTCCGAGTATATCAATCGGGCCCTCTCAAAAGGGGCCCGAGCCCCCCCAAAGCACTGGTGTCCTGCAAAGCTGAGACTCACAAGGTTTAGGGTTTGGGGTTTAGGGGGTAGGGTTTAGGGTTTAGGGTTTAGGGTTTAGGGTTTAGGGTTTAGGGTTTAGGGTTTAGGGTTTAGGGTTTAGGGTTTAGGGTTTAGGGTTTAGGGTTTAGGGTTTAGGAGTTAGGGTTTAGGCGTTAGGGGTTAGGGCTTAGGGCTTGGTTTTTAGGAATCTCCTTTCGCCCTTTATTACCAAGCCCTCAAGTCCCCTTAAACGTACGACCCATGAGCCTCTTTTTGGGAACCCTTGGACCTCCACTCTACAGCTTAAAGCAAGTAGCCCTAAACATCCCTAAACCCTAAACCCTAAACCTCAAACCCTCAACCCACCCACCCTACACCCTACACCCTACTGTACACCCTACACCCTACACCCTGCACCCTACACCCTACACCCTACACCCGACAACCTACCCTACACCCTACACCCTTTCCCCTAAACCCTACACCCTACACCCGAGGGCGCGGGGTCCAAGGTGCACGCGTGGTTCGTGTCCAAGGTGCACGCGGGGTTTGTGTCCAAGGTGCACGCTCGGTACCGGAAACCTGCGCCTGCGCGTGTTTTTTTGGGTCTGGAGGTCTTGGGCGAGGCCTTGGTTGGGGGGTGGGGAAACTGTGAAAGGGA
>CAJNDS010002153.1:581997-633629 GCA_905221605.1 Symbiodinium natans
GAAAGTGCGCGCGTTCGCGCGTGGCGGCGAGGTTTTCGTGCCTGAAAACTGAAAAGGTTGCGCGCGCGTACGCGAGCCGAGTGCGCCGAATGCGCCGAAAGTTGACATGACTGAACATGACTGCAAAGTACACGTCTGCACTGCACAGCACTGCAAAGTACATGTCTGCAAAAGTGACATGTCCGCACAAGACAGCACAAGTGACATGGAAGACATGAAAAGTGACATGACTGTACACACACACCAAGAGTGACATGTCCGCAAAAGTACGTGTTTCTCTCCTCTCACACTCTCTCTTCTTTCTGTCTTTCTCAAAGTGGAAAACCAAAAGTAGGCAGATGCCTGTGCAAAGTTTCTTTGGGAACATACTTCGTCAAGATATCAGCTGGGTTCAAAGTTCCCAACACTTTCTTTACACGCACCATACCTGAGGCAACAAGTTCTTGAACGTAAAGAAAGCGAAGCTCCACGTGCTTCGTCTTACGGGATGCCCCAAAGCGCGAAACTATGCTTTTACCAACGTTGGAGTCGGTCCAGATACAAAGGTTTGCTTTCGGGAAAAGTTTCGCCTCCTCGATCAGAGACTTCAGGAAAAGTGCATCAGCGGTTCCTGAGCCTATCGCGTACAGCTCGGCTTCTCCACTCGAAAGTGCTACCGTGGCTTGTGTCCTACTGTGCGACAAAATGTTCGCACCCAACATGAAAAGTGACACACCCGAAGTGGATCTACGACTGTCTGCGCAGCCAGCCCAATCGGAATCTACGTAAATGTTGATGTCTATGGCTTTGTGTTGTGGGGAAAGTTGTAGGGTAGGTTGAAGACGTTGCGAAAAGTTCTTCGTACCAGCAAGGTACTTCAAAAGGTGCTTGGCCTTGGCTTCATGCTCTGAGGTCGGGGCAGAAAGTCCTCGACTGAGCTCCTTTACTGCATACATGATGTCTGGGCGTACACTCGAAAGCCACAAAAGTTGGCCTACGATGCGCCGGTAGCGCTTGTGCGCTTCCGCGTCCAGAGGCTCAACATTCAACTGCTTTCGCAAAGTGTCTGTGCCCGGAGCAAGGACTGGCTTACAACCTGAAAGTCCTGCCGTCTCAAGCATACGATCAATGTACGCAGGGTTCATGCCAACAAGTACGGCGTCGTTCGTTCTTTGAAGCTCACGGCCAAGGAAAGTCACCGATTGACCTTCGTCCAAAGTGCCTGTCATCTTCAACAACAGGTCTTTCTGCAACTCCGCGACCGAAAGTTCAACATCTGGTTTTGAACCAAAGAACATGAGGTCGTCAACATAAGCAAGCACGTAAAGTTGCTTGGTCTCATGCACATAAAGGTTTGGGTCTGACTTGACCCTGCGAAAGCCATTCTTCTTCATGACTGACGCAAAGTGCTCTTGCCAAAGCTTTGGAGAGTGCTTAAGACCATAAAGCGCCTTCTTCAACTTCCAAAGCGTGCAGCCATCTGGGTAAAACTCGAGCGGGGGTATGACGTAAAAGTCATCATCCACAGCAGCGTGCAAGAAAGCTGTGGAAATGTCACCCACTGCTATGTGCCATCCTCTGGCTACAGCCAAAGTAAGCAAAAGCTTCAAGGTGGTGAGCGAAGGCGTCGAGGCGAAAGTCTCATCCTTGTCATTGACTTCTTGCGTGTAGCCTCGAACTACAAGTCGACAGCGCACAGTGCCGTCGGACTTGCGGACCTTAACCCACCGCGTCGAAATGACCTTGTCTAAAAGTGCTTGGGGAATGTCCTTGTAGTGAACTTCTTCGAAAACATCGAAAGTCGTCATAGACTTCATCTCCTTTTTCATCCCTTCTACTTCTTCAACGAGCGGAAACTCGGTTTCATACCACAAGTACGGGTTTTCCAGGGTCTTCATCAGCAAAAGTTCTTTTTCATCCTGGTTTATTGCTACAGGAACTTCAAGGTCGTTCTTGGTTGTGACTGCAGCAACACGAAGGTAACAAAGTGGCTTGGGTATGCGCTTCCTACCGCTGTAGAAAGTCACCGCGTTGATCCTCTGCACCTTAGTCGTTCCAACGTCAAAAGTCTCTGTGCTACGCTTGGTCGGTGACGCGGGCGACTCGTCAGAAAGTCGCGGCCTCGAACCAGGGGGCTGAGGCAAAGCTGCGTCTGCACTCGACCTTGCTTGCGCTGCATTTGCAGTTTGCTCATCCAAAGTCAAGCGTGGAGGCTCAAACTCAGGCGGAGGCAAGGGCGGTTCTTGCTCTACATCAGAAAAGTAATCTTCCGGAAGGTCCGAAAGATCGTCACGAGCCGGAACAGGCTCTGTGCCATCTAAGCCCAAAGCTTCTTCCAACTCTGGGTCTGAAAGTTCATAGTTTGGCACATCATTGCCTTTTTCAGGAGGACCAGAAAGTGGCCCAGACGGTGGCAAAGCTGGGTTTGTCGCCTCCTCGGACTGCTGCATCGGAAAGATGAAGGAGTCCGTTTCCACCTTTGCACCGGTTGGGTCCCAAGGACGCGCGGTAACCGACTGCAAAAGTGCCGCGTCAGACTGCTGGGTGGGGGGGAGGCGTTTCAAGGAACGCGTCTTGTAAACCCCACGAGAGTCAGCGACAAAGTGTTGCTCCGACTCTGTGTCTTTACCAAGCCAAATGCCACGCTCAAAAGCCGGCTTGCCTTTGTTGACACGCTGTTTTCGGAAAAGTACGGTCTCTCCAAAGCGGCATATGAAGCCGTTGTACCGCTTTCCCCAGCGTCTCTCAAAAGCAGTAGTGCCAGCAGCGTTGCAAAGGTAACGGTTGACAAGCCACTGCGCGTGGCGCACAAGCCAAGTGAAAAGCGCTGAGTGAACCGACAGATCAACTTGGTAACGCTGCAAAAGCTCAAGCCGCAAAGCCTTGATCTGTCCATACAAAGTTGCTTGCATGTTTCCAACGGAACCCTGAGCTTGCTTCCAGCCTGTCGGGGTACTCCGCAAGGAAAGTCCACCGACTTCGCCTGTTACAGCTTCCGCGATGGCTTTCAAAGCTGGCTCTGGGTCGCATTGCAAGATTCCGAAAGTACGTCCGGTTTCTAGAACAAAGCGTCTCAACTCTGCATGGGAGTACGGTGTGCGAGCCTTTGTGGGAATCACCACTGAAAGTGCCATGTTCGAGAGAACATCGACAACGTTAAGTATGGTGACCTGTTCCTCACCAGGCTTATCTGAAAGAAAGCTAAAGTCCATCTGCAGGACGGGCTGTCTCAACGAAAGTTTCTTACTGTGAGCCTGCCTGCTCTTAGCTTTCAAACAAATTTCACACCACGGCTTGAACGGCAAGTGAGTGAGCTCATGCTCCAGCCTTTCTGTTAAAGTTGGCTCGCCGGGCTGCTTCAAGCCCTTCGGCCTCTGAGCCAAGTACTCTGGCTGAGCTGGCTCTGCTTCAAAGGCTTCAAGTGGCAACTTCTCAAAACAAGTAGCGCCAACAAAGTCTTGCGTCACTTCCTGCGCGCCGTGTTTGCGCCACAAGTCAAAATGCCACGTTGGCTCTGCATCAGGACGCATGATCAAAGTCATGCGCGCATTGCCCAACTCTTCTTCAAAGTGCGGGTCTTCTGGCACATACAAGGTGTTCCGAGACACGTAGTGAACACGAACCCAAAACAACTGAAAGTTCAGCCAACGGTCGTGCGTGAAGGCTTCTCCAGTTGCAGGGTCCTTCTCCGAAAGCTGTTCCACCAGGGCCTTCTGGAAGTCAGGCAAAGTGCCCGAAGCGGCCTGCGCCAAACGCAGACGGAAAGTGTCCTCTGCGGAATGGTCCTTTGGTGGTTTAGGCTTTTCTGCTAAAGTGTCTTGCGGCTGCGCGAGGGCTTTTGGAACAGGTTGGGGAAAAGTTGACTGCTTGCCAGCGAGTCTACGACCCGTGGATTTGGAGGAAAGTTTAAAGACAGTACGACCAACAAAGCGTCCAGAAGACTTCCCTTTGGGATCCTTAGACGTTCGCCAGTTATCGTGCAAAGTTTCTTTTCTGCCATCTTCGTACGTAAGGTAAGTGACACGCTCATCAGCTAAGGACTCGAGCTCAACTGGCCTATCTTTCGTCCCTTCAGGAGAAAAGAAAGTCGCTCTAGATCTTTTGTGGATTCTTGTGAGGGTGTTGCCCGAAAGTTCCCAACGGTCAGCATTGTAGTAAACAGGGTTAAACTGGGTTGGAGCAATCAAAGTGCCGTGTTCATTAGAGTCGTGAAGAAGGTTGCAAACTTCAACAAACTCATCCTTGTTGAAAGCTCCCAAAGTAGGTCGAAGGAACAAAAGTGACCCTTGTCTGACTATTGGAACTTGGCTTCCATCAGGGGTTGAAAGTACCTGAGACTCTCTTGTCATCGTCACTTGAAAGCCTTGTCTCAAAAGTCTTCCAACCGAAACCACACAGTACGGTACGTCGCATACGTAAAAGTGAAGAAAGCAAGGCTGGCCGTCAAAGTCAAGCTTCACAAGCCTTCTACCATAAACCGTCAAGGGTTGACCCGAAATGGATCTCAAAGGCGGCGGCTTCCCTGAAAGTGGCAAAAGCGGCCACTCCGAAGCAAAGTCCTGAGGACAGCAATGGGTCGCTGCTCCTGAATCAAAAAGTATCCAGGGCTCATTCTCGTCAAAGGTGGCTGCAACCAAATGTTCCTCCAAAGCATGATCCCGGAATGTTGTGTTCAGGTTCGACACTCCAAGATCGTACACACTGAAAAGTTTCTGAGGCACCGAGTCGTTTCGGTTCAGCGAAAAGGTTTCCAACGGCGCCATGCCAACCGACGAAAAGGTCGCACGCTTCTCGCCATACGAAAAGTCAACATCACCAGTCAACATGCCTTCAAAACCAAACGACTGACTAACACCAAAGTTGCCAAGCACGAGTGCCGACATCAAGAAAGAGCTCGGGGAAAGTGAGCTCTTGGCCTTAGGTTTGGGCGCTGCCTTGGAAAGTCCTGGAGGGGCTGTCACAGTGACAGCTGAAACTGGAGCCTGCTGAGCTCCATGCTGCAAAGTTGACTCTTCCTTAGGCTTCTGAGGCTGTTGCGGTGACAAAGTCTCCTTTGAGGAGGTGGCTTCAGGCCACCACTCATTCCAACCTGCAAAGTCCTGATACGAATACCAGTCCCAGGAATCCCATGAGGAATCCCAAAGTGAGTCATCCCATGACTCCCAACTCTCATCGAAAAGTGCTCCGACTGTCCACTCAGACCAGTCGTCCCAAGGGGCCTCACCAAAGTAAGACTCTTCTTCCTGGAGACCGTAAAGTTCACTCTCTTCTCCCTCAACAGCATTCACTCTGTTCAGCGGACACTTGCTAGCAAAGTGACCTGACTTACCACATGTCCAGCACAAGGCACTCGACGATGCCGAAGCACCCGACGACGAACCAAAGTTCTTTCCTTTGCCTTTGCTCTTTCCTTTCAAACTTCCGAAAAAGTTCCAGTGGGGGCCTTTCTTGCCTTTTCCTTTGCCTTTCATGGGACCAAAGTCCTTTCCTTTTCCTTTCTTTCCTTTGCCCTTTCCTTTTCCTTTTCCTTTCTTTCCTTTGCCCTTTCCTAGATACCCAATGTCCATGGGCGCTTGTCCGCCTCCTGCGAAAGTGGCCGAGGCAGAGGTCTGTGCTAATGGATTCACCAAAAGTCTAGACCTGTAGTACTCCAAGATGACCTCGCGAACCTGCTCATACGTTTGCAAAGTTTTGGCGTTCAAGCGAAGATGCTGCTGCAAAGCTCCTGTTGTCTTGTTCAGCAAAGTAGCTACCAAAACACCATCTGGCAAAGCTTGACCTGCCTGTTTCTCGTACTTCACCTTGATTGTTTCCCAAACGTTAAAGTCCTGCTCAAACGTGTTTGGACCAAACCTGAAATCCAAAAGTTGCGTGAGCAAAGCTGTCGACCTGGTTGCATCAGGCAAGGCAAACTTGTTGAAAAGTCTTCTCCAGGTCTCAAAGCCATTCGACCCGACGTTCTGACGAACGACAAGTTTCGCCGAATCCTTCACAAGCTGAGAAAGTAGATAGTGCAACTTGCGACTGAAAAGTACACGACTACGCGTTGCATCAACATCCACATCACCTGTGTCCAAAGTTACTTCAAGGTGTGCATCTGTGAACTCGGTTGTCAAAGCTTCGGCATTGTCGAGCAAAGTCACTGCGCCTGCTTCGAACATCGAAATGTACGCTTTAAAGTTCCATGACCATTCTTCCCAGTCTGCAGGCTGACCGGAAAAGTTGTCTGGGAGAGGAAGCCTAAGCTTTCCTGCAAAGTCACCATCTTCTCCTAGAGCTGCCATTCTACCAAAGTCCTAGAGCTTTCAGCTCCGCTACCATGCGAAATTGCGAGGTAGCCAAAGTCTACACAAACAACCCTAAAGTGATCGTGCAACCTCAGCCAACCTCAACACTCAAAGTTCCTATGATGCCTCGGCCTTTTCTCTCTGGGCAAAGTTGTGCTTGAGCCACCAAAGTGGCAGATCATGAGTAGGGCTCATCTGGGGAGGAAAAGTGTGATTATAATTTCACACAAACAAGCAAACAAACAAACAAACAAACAAACAACGGCGCGCCCGCGCGCGCGCGCGCGCGCGCGCGCGGGAACCCCAAAACCCTTTCCGGAGCCGCTGATGCTGCTGATGCTCGCTTGCAAAGAGAAACGAAGCCTCGATGATGCGCACCCTGGCCCCCCGCCCGGCCGCGCATCATGAGCATCAGCGGCTCCGGCCTCCAGGCATGCATGGCTTATAGGGGCATATGCCGGCCTCAAAACGGAAATGTCCGTAACAGCACGAAAACCACGGTATTTACAGCGATTTCTGTGCTTTCCAAGCTCTCAGCCGCATCCGAAACCCAAAACCCAACCCGCTGATGCTCATGATGCGCGCTCTTGTGGGGGTCCTTTCAGTGGCCAATGCCACCCAAAAAACATCAGCAACGCGTATTTGGCCAAAGTTGAAAAAGAGAGTCGATGATGCTCTCCGGGGTCGTTTTTGGGACCCCCCATGGGGCACCCAAAAAATGCGTCCAGGAGCCCAAATTCGGTGGGAAATAGCGCGTTTTTCGCGATAAAAATTGTACCTGAAAATTGATGCCCTTCGGGAGCCGCATTTGGAGCCGGATGTTGGGGAGCCAACCGGGTCAGCGGCTTAACCCCCCCCCCCTCATAGCTAAAGCTAGGGCTGGCGCCTAACGGCGTCGGACCACGGGCGTGCCCGGATTTAAGAGCCTCCGGCTCAAGCCGCCGACCCCGCTGGAGCATAGTTGAAAGGTTTAAACGCGCTCGTCAGCTCAAAGGATGCCAAGACTTGATTTGCTTGAGCCTCTGTGAAACGTTCTGTGAAACGTTGGGGGGGGGGGGGGGGGGGGGGATAGGGGTAGCACCAGGACCCAAACACGACCTGAAGCCAGTTTGAAGGCGGAGGGGGGGGGGGGGTAGGGGGGGTAGGGCGGGGGGGTGGAGTAGGGGGGTCGGGGGTGCAAGGGGTTGAAGCAAGCCCCCATCACTTAGCCCAGCACCGGGGAGGGGGGGTAGGGTTGGTCCCAAAGGACCCCTATGTCCTGTGCGAAACCGCCTATGGTCCGCGAGTTTATGCGGTGTGGGTGGCCTGGCCCTCCATGGAAAAGCTGCCCGGGTACCCCCCCCTAAAAACCCTCCAAGCGTTTTGGAGGGAGGTTTTCACCTCCTTTTCCCATCCTACTACGATTATTGCCAGCATCGAGCTAAACACCCCTGCTGTGGAACCCACAAACGGCTATTGCGCGGAGAGGTCCCACGGTCTTGCTTGCAGTTTAGGTTCAGCTGCTCGTTCTCAGTAGTGGGTACGGAAATAGGCACCCCATGTAATCCGCCCAAAGGAAAATCATATAGGGGGATATAAGGTCTGGCCGCCTCCAAGAAGCCTAAAGCCCAAAAGGCCCAAAAAGAAGCCCAAAAGCCTTCAAAGCCCTAAACCCTAAACCCTTAACCCTTAACCCTAAACCCTAAACCCTAAACCCAAAACCCTAAACCCTAAACCCCAAACCCTAAACTGCAAGCCCTATGCCTCCCCTCATGGCTCAGGGGCGTCAGGGTCTGGGGGTTCAGGGGGCTTCTGGCCGAACCAAGACTCAACGCCCAAACCCGAAACCCTAAACCCTAAACCCTAAACCCTAAACCCTCATCCCGTAGACCCCTAAGCTCTAAACCCCTCAAACCCTCGTCCCCAACACCAAGCTCCTAAATCCGAAACCAAGGAGTTTGAGACCCGAGCCGTGCGTAAAGCCCTATTTTGTATTTTTTGATATGCTGTATCACCCAAAATCACATCCTTTCTTTGTTACAAAAACCCCATAACCCTATACTCAAATCTCTCTCTCTCTCTCCCTCTCTCTCTCTCTCCCTCTCCCTCTCCCTCTCCCTCTCTCTCTCTCTCTCTCTCTCTCTCTCTCTCTCTCTCTGTCTTATACTAACAGTCCTTAATAGGGATTCTAATAGGGGTACTACCATCCCTATTTAGGACGCTGAGTCTACCGGGGGGGAACATCCCAATCTCCCGAAGCTCAGCCGATGGCTTCCAGAGTTGCCGCGCTGCTTCTGCTGGCATGCATGGCTTGGTCCCTCTTTAGCATTGAGCTAAGGTTTAGGGTTTAGGGTTTAGGGTTTAGGGTTTCGGGTTTAGGGTTTAGGGTTTCGGGTTTAGGGTTTAGGGTTTAGGGCTTCTGAGGGTTTAGGGCTTCGGGTTTTTTGAGGGTTTCGGGCTTGGGGTTGATGAGGGTGAGGGCTTTGAGGTCTTCTGAGGGTTTGGGCTTATGAGGGCTCAGGGCTTCTGAGGGCTTTTTTATGAGGGTTTAGGGCTTAGGGTTTATGAGGGTTTAGGGCTTATGAGGGTTCAGGGCTTGCGGGCTTTGGGGATTTAGGCCTGTAGTCGAGGACGCAGAGTAGGCCATTCCCCTCTTTTTAGGGTCTAGGTTCCCTTATAGAAGCACCTAAAGGGTATCCTCTTCAATCCTAGGTTTCTCCTGAGTCTAGTACTTGGAGGTTAAGGGGCTTAGCAACCCATTGTAAGTGTAGTTACAGTTATCACACACATATAATCCCCTTAAGTGCCCTAGCAGGGTTGCAGTTGGGTTATGACCACAGTAGCTATCATTGGGTTACGAAGTACCATGAACCCTAAACCCTAAACCCTAAACCCTAAACCCTAAACCCTAAACCCTAAACCCTAAACCCTAAACCCTAAACCCTAAACCCTAAACCCTAAACCCTAAACCCTAAACCCTAAACCCTAAACCCTAAACCCTAAACCCTAAACCCTAAACCCTAAACCTTAAACCCTAAACCCCAAACCTCCAAGTAGTTGTTCGGGCCAGGGCTTGGGCAAGGCTCCTCCATGTCCCAGTCGGATCCTGTCCCCTAAACCTTACATGGGGGTTTAGGGTTTAGGGTTTGGGGTTTCGGGTTTAGGGTTGAGGGTTTCCGAAAATTAGGGTACCTATTTTGGGTGTCCTTGTACAGGGAAATATACGAAATTGGGGGTGTATAGGTGGGAAATACCCATATCCCGAAGCCCGAAAATCGCTGAGACCCCGGCCCCCCATAAATGCCCGTCAACCCCAAAGTCACCAACGAAAAGCCTTAAACTAAACCCTAAACCCTAAACCCTAAACCCTAAACCCTAAACCCTAAACCCTAAACCCTAAACCCTAAACCCTAAACCCTAAACCCTAAACCCTAAACCCTAAACCCTAAACCCTAACCTAAACCCTAAACCCTAAACCCTAAACCCTAAACCCTAAACCCTAAACCCTAAACCCTAAACCCTAAACCCTAAACCCTAAACCCTAAACCCTAAACCCTAAACCCTAAACCCTAAACCCTAAACCCTAAACCCTAAACCCCACACCCGAAACCCGTGGAAGCCCACGAGTCTCTCAGCCAGCGGCCAAGTCCTTCCTGCGAGGTGGGCCGCCGGGTCATGGAGATCACGCCGCCCGGCCTCCTAGAATTTAGGGTTTCGGGTTTAGGGTTTAGGGTTTGGGGTTTAGGGTTTGGGGTTTAGGGTTTAGGGTTTGGGGTCTAGGGTTTGGGGTTTAGGGTTTAGGGTTTAGGGTTTGGGGTTTAGGGTTTGGGGTTTAGGGTTTGGGGTTTAGGGTTTGGGGTTTGGGGTTTGGGGTTTAGGGTTTGGGGTTTGGGGTTTGGGGTTTAGGGTTTGGGGTTGAGGGTTTTTCTAAGAGTGGTTAAATGGGCCCTTCAGATGGTCCCTTACCCTTTTCACAGGGTTCTGATGTATGGGCCCTTGGGTTATGAGGGGCCCCCTTTTAAGGGCCCATACTAAGGGGTTTAGAGTTTGGAGGGCCTTTTGGGGGGGTTGTAGGGTTTACGCGGCTTACAGGGTTCAGGGTTTAGGGTTTTGAGGGTTTCTAGGGTTTTGGATCTTCTACGCTTTATAGGGCGTCGGAGGTCGGAAGGGCTTTGGATGTGTAGGGTCCAGGTTTTTGACGGTTTGTTGCGTTTGTAGGGTTGATGCAGGGGCTTACAGGTTTTTACAGGGCTCAGAGTTTACGGGGCTTACAGGGTTTTCAGGGCTTATAGGGCTTACAGGGTTTACAGGGTTTGTTGGGTTTTGTTTATAGAGTTTATATCGGCTTTGTGTCGGCTTTACAGGGCTTATGTCGGGTTGCAGGGAGGCCTTAGGTTGCCTTAGGTTGTGGGTCTAGGTCTTGGGCCTCTGGATTCAGGGTTTGGAAGCCACCCCCAACCCTAAGCCCTGAGCCCTAAGCCCTAAACCCTAAGCCCTAAACCCTAAACCCTAAACCCTAAACCCTAAACCCCGTTACCCCCTGAGGCCTGGCTTTCGCGCGCGTGGCGCGTCCAGGCCGCGGGGCGAAAAGTGTCCGCCTCACAGCTGCAATCCCGAGTCCCGAACACCCCTAAACCTTAAAACCCTAAACCCTAAACCCTAAACCCTAAACCCTAAACCCTAAACCCTAAACCCTAAACCCTAAACCCTAAACCCCAAACCCTAAACCCTAAACCCTGGACTCCCCCCAGGCCCAAGGAGGCGCAGCGCCAGCCTCCTCGGCGAGGAGGAGGAGGGTTCTTCGAGCCGGAGGCGGCCCAAAGAGGGTTACAGGGTTAGAGGGCTTGAGGGTTTAGGGTTTGGGGTTTAGGGTTTAGGGTTTGGGGTTTAGGGTTTAGGGTTTGGGGTTTAGGGTTTGGGGTTTAGGGTTTAGGGTTTGGGGTTTGGGCTTCAGGCTTTTAGGGTTTAGGCGGAAGCTCGTAGAGTTCAGCGCTTTTATCGGGACAAGGCAAACGGGCATTGTTGTCGGGGAACGACGCCGCGCGAGACACCTACACCCAAAACCCTAAACCCTGTACGCCTAAAGCCAAGGCCCTGAACTCAAAGTACCTAAACCCTGAACCCTAAAACCTACAAACCCTAAACCCTAAACCCTAAACCCTAAACCCTAAACTCTAAACCCTAAACCCTAAACCCTAAACGCTAAACGCTAAACGCTAAACGCTAAACGCTAAACGCTAAACGCTAAACCCTAAACCCTAAACCCTAAACCCAAAACCCTACACCCTAAACCCTACACCCTAAACCCTACACCCTAAACCCTACACCCTAAACCCTAGACCCTAAACCCTGCCCGCTTGCAAGGAGCCCCAGAAAGCGGTATGTGAAGAAGGCGCTGCGCGTGCCGATCAAAGGAGGCAGGACTTCAGGGAAACTCTTAAATCAAAACCCAAGCCGTTTCGGGTTTAGGGTTGAGGGTTTAGGGCTTAGGGCCCCAAATCCTCAAGCGTACACTCTAAGTTACACCCTAAACCCTAAACGCTCTACACCCTAAACACTAAACCCGAAAGCCTAAACCTAAACCCCAAACTCTAAACCCCGAAGCCCCAAACCCTGATAAGGCTGCTGCAAATACCGCGTGCAGCGGCAGTGGCGATGGCGGCAGATGGTGGAAGAGCCGCGGGGGCCCAAGCGGCTAAAGCAAGTTTAGGGTTTGGTTGGGGCTTAGGGCTTAGGGCTTAGCCGAAACCCCAACCTTTAGAGCCCTCAAAACTCTTTGCTTAAGGACACTCCCAAACCCGAAAAAAGCACATTCAAAACACCCTACAAGTAAAAGCTTTAAGAAACCTACAAGCAGCACTAAAACACACACAAAAAAGCACCCTCAACAATTTAAACACACCCAGAAAAGAAAAGAAAAGAAAAGAAAAAAAACTAAAAAAAAACAAAAAGACGCTCCTAAACCCTAACCCCTAAACCCTGAACCATTGAAGACCCTAAGAGCCCAACCCAAGCTGCAAGCATCAAGGCAAAAACCCTAAACCCTAAACTCTAAACCCTAAACCCTGAACCATTGTGGGTAAGGACCCTAAAAGCCCATCCCAAGCCGCTAGCATCAAGGCTCGGAGTCTTCGCGTGCTGCAATGACACCGGGCCGCCTCGTTGCTGGGGTGCAAGGGTTTTTTTTGGGTTTGAGGTGTGTGTGTGTGTGTGTGTGTGTGTGTGTGTGTGTGTTTTTTTTTTGGGGGGGGGGGGGGGGGGGTTCGTTCTTTTTTTGGGGGGCGGTTGGGGGTTTTGGTGTTTTGGGGGGTTTTGGGGGGTTTTGGGGGGTTTTGGGGCGTTTTGGGGGGTTTTGGGGGGTTTTGGGGGGTTTTGGGGGGTTTTGGGGGTTTTGTTTATTTGTTGTTTTTTAGTTATTTTGTTTTTTTTTGTTGGGGGGGGGGGGTTTGGGATTTTGGGGGTGTTGGGGTGTTGGGGTTTTGGGGTTTTGGGGGGTTGGGTGTTGGGGTTGACTGTTTCGGGCTTCAGGGTTTCGGTTGGTGTCCTTGTTGCTGTGTCTTGCCTTTGCTTGCAGGGCTTGGGGTCGTGGCGGCCCGATCGCCTCACCCCCCCAAAAAAAGAGAGAAAAAAACACCATATTTTCCTTCGCTATAAGGGCAATGCAGGGATTGTTGTCCTTCTTTTTGTCCCTGAACCCTCTAAACCCAAAACCCTAAACCCGAAACCCTAAACCCTAACACCTGGGGGGGGGGGGGGGGCGGGGGTTTCTCAAGCCAATGTGGGTGAAGGCGTTCGCGCACCTTTAGACTGGTCCCAAACTTCGCCCGAGGCCTGAAGATGCCTGTAAACCCTTTAAGCCCATGATAGACCCTATATTGACCCTAAACCCTAAACCCTGAGCCCTAAGCCCTAAACCTTAAACCCTAAGCCCTAAACCCTTAACCCCTAAACCTCTAACCCCTAAACCCCTAAACCCTGAACCCTAAACCCTAAACCCTAAACCCTAAGCCTAAACCCTAGACCCTATGGAAAAGCCCGTGCATCAGCCCCGAAAAGCCCAAACCCTAGGGTTTAGGGTTTAGGGTTTAGGGTTTAGGGTTTAGGGTTTAGGGTTTAGGGTTTAGGGTTTAGGGTTTAAGCCTCTGCCCACTCGGGACACCGAGGCTACCACGCGGTTTTTGTTCCAGAGCCAGGTGTGCAGGCAAGGCAACAGTTCCCTTCTCGGGAGGGTGTGGGGGTTTAGGGTTTAGGGTTTAGGGTTTGGGGTTTAGGGTTTAGGGTTTAGGGTTTGGAGTTTAGAGTTTAGGATTTAGGGTGTAGGGTTTAGGGTTCATGGGGGGGCTAGATACCTAGGAAGCCGCAGGGAAGCTTAGGGAGCCTGTGGGCATTTTTACCCCCCGCCCCCCTTGAACCCCCTCCCTTAACGCCAGTACCATGGAAACCCTGCGGTGCCTTGGGTGGACAGGGTTTGGTTAGGGTTTAGGGTTTAGGGTTTTCATCCATTACGGCAGCAGACATTAGGGGGGAAGAGAGGTTGCGGGGGGGGGCGGGGGGGGGGGGGGGGGGGGGGGGGGGGGAGGTGGGGGGGGCGAAAATTGGTGCCAAGAGACACCAGAGCCAGTGTGAACCCTACATAGTTCCCTGAGCTGGAAACCCTAACCCTAAACCCTAAGCCCTAAGCCCTAAGCCCTAAGCCCTAAGCCCTCAACCCTAAACCCTAAACCCTAAACCCTAAACCCTAAACCCTAAACCCTAAACCCTAAACCCTAAACCCTAAACCCTAAACCCTAAACCCTAAACCCTAAACCTCTCTTCATATATATATATATATATATATATAAACCTTTGTATATTCGTCGAATGAGGCAAATCCTTCGTCGACTAAGGCAAGTCCTTCGTCGATTCAGGCAAGTGCTTCGTCGATTAAGGCAAGTCCTTCGTCGATTAAGGCAATCCTTGCTCATTTGCCTTAATCGACGAAGGACTTGGCTTATTCGACGAAGGACTTGGCTTATTCGACGCAGGACTTGCCTTAATGGACGAAGGGCCGGATCCTGGCCACTCTCCGGCATTCGTCGATTAAGGCAAGTCCTTCGTCGAATAAGGCAAGTCCTTCGTCGAATAAGCCAAGTCCTTCGTCGATTAAGGCAAGTCCTTCGTCGAATAAGCCAAGTCCTTCGTCGATTAAGGCAAGTTCTTCGTCGATTAAGGCAAGTCCGTCGTCGAATAAGGCAAGTCCTTCATCGAATAAGGCAAATCCTTCGTCGATCAAGGCAAATCCTTCGTCGATTAAGGCAAGTCCTTCGTCGATTAAGGCAAGTCCTTCGTCGATTAAGGCAAGTTCTTGGATGAAAACTTTATATTTTCTTAATGCTATGGGATTCTTTGGGCGGGTGATTTTTTCCTAAGCCTGGAACCCCCTAATGACGATGAATGCTAGGACAATGACCCTCTAGACCCTAAACCCTAAACCCTAAACCCTAAACCCTAAACCCTAAACCCTAAACCCTAAACCCTAAACCCTAAACCCTAAACCCTAAACCCTAAACCCTAAACCCTAAACCCTAAACCCTAAACCCTAAACCCTAAACCCTTGGCTTGGGGAAAAGGGGGGGGGGGTTGGCTTATGTACAAGGGGGAAATTTGGGTTCATAGGGTTCAACATCCGGGGGCTGATTTTTTGGGTTATGGGGTTATTCATTTAGGGTTGTATGTCTTGTTATTTCAAATGGGGTTTCCTGGGGGTTTTGTTGGCCTTATCTGGGGTTTATGGGGCTTCTATGGGTTCATGCGGGGTTTGCAGGGCTTGTCAAATTGTAGGGGTGCAGGCCTTCAAGCCCGATTGAAGTTGCATAATGTTTGATGGCAAGTAGCAAGTGGTACATAGCATCTTTTCCCCGTGAGCCCTGGCCCTAAACCCTAAACCCTAAACCCTAAACCCTAAACCCTAAACCCTAAACCCTAAACCCTAAACCCTAAACCCTAAACCCTAAACCCTAAACCCTAAACCCTAAACCCTAAACCCTAAACCCTAAACCCTAAACCCTAAACCCTAAACCCTAAACCCTAAACCCTAAACCCTAAACCCTAAACCCTAAACCCTAAACCCTAAACCCTAAACCCTAAACCCTAAACCCTAAACCCTAAACCCTAAACCCTAAACTAAACCCTAAACCCTAAACCCTAAACCCTAAACCCTAAACCCTAAACCCTAAACCCTAAACCCTAAACCCTAAACCCTAAACCCTAAACCCTAAACCCTAAACCCTAAACCCTAAACCCTAAACCCTAAACCCTAAACCCTAAACCAGTTTCGGAGGGATTTTGGAGGGGATTTTGTGGGTCTTTGTGCTTCAGGTGTTGTCTTATCCAATGATCTATAGCCAGGTTCAGGTGGGTTTGCCTGCCTACACGAGTCTTCCAAGAGGCTTCTGGAAACCTTACTCTGTTTCCTTGGGCTTCGGGTTTGGGGTTTAGAGGGTTTATTTCAGGGCTTCTATCTAAACAGCAACTACCCACCCGAAGCGGTCCTTATCAAGGGCTTAGCCCTAAACCCTAAACCCTAAACCCTAAACGCTAAACGCTAAACCCTGAACCCTGAACCCTAAACCCTGAACCCTAAACCCTAAACCCTAAACCCTAAACCATTTTGGTTGGCTTAGGGCTTCTCAGGAGTTTCTGGGCTGCTTTCCCACGGCTGCGCGTGCCGCCGCTGCCTTCGACTGGCGCGCCCGCGAGGTGCCATGGGCTGGTAAGGGTTTGTTGGGGTTTAGGGTTTAGTGGGGTTTAGGGTTAGGGCTTAGGGTTTAGGCTCCCGACCAGCCCGAGGCAGGCAGTGGAATCTGAAAAAAGTGAGACCCAACATCCCTAAACTCCTAAACCTGGACCCTCGGCCCTAAAGCCTGGGTTTAGGGTTTAGGGTTTAGGGTTTAGGGTTTAGGGTTTAGGGTTTAGGGTTTAGGGTTTAGGGTTTAGGGTTTTCGGGTTCAGGGTTCAGGGTTTAGCGCCCCAAAGCCTCCAAATCCCAGACCCTCAATTGCAACCCGAAGCGAAGCTGTGACCCTGTGACCATCTTTGGGTTTAGGGTTTAGGGTTTAGGGTTTAGGGTTTAGGGTTTAGGGTTTAGGGTTTAGGGTTTAGGGTTTAGGGTGTTCTTGGTGGTGAAGGCGTCGTGGACGCTGGTGAACTCGCCGATGTCTGCAGACGAGGCTGGCAGGGTACATAGTCTTTTCGCTGTGGTTTAGGGTTTAGGGTTCAGGGTTCAGGGTTTCGGGTTTAGGGTCTAGAGCTTCGGGTAGGGTTTCGAGTTTAGGGTTAGTTTGGGGCTTCTTTCTTCGTTCAGTTATTCTACTCAGACACATGTTCTATTCTGGTTCTAAGGCGGTGATGGGGGAGCTTTTGCTTGAGCCCTTAACCCTATTACTCTGAAAAACCCAGCATACCCCCCACCCTGAATCCCAGGGTGCAACAATATCCCTAAACCCTAAACCCTAAACCCTAAACCCTAAACCCTGAACCCTGAACCCTGAAACCTGAACCGTAAGCCCTCGGCCCGAGTCATGTCGGGCTGCTTGCACGGGCTGACTCCATGTAGGCTAGGATGCCCAGTAGTACCCTTATTCCCTTTTTGGGGGGTTTAGGTTCCCTTATAAACCCCTTGAAGCAAAAAAGGGTACCCTTTTTAAGCCTAGGTTACTGGGCAGCCTAGTAGGAAGGCATAGGGTTGAGGGTTTTTGGGGGGCGGGACGTTCATTGTGTGAGGGCTGGCTTAGGGCTTCGGGTTTCGGGTGGTGAGGGTTTGGGCTGGCTAAGGGCTGAGGGTTGAGGGTTGAGGGTTGAGGGTTTAGGGTTTAGGGTTTAGGGTTTAGGGTTTAGTTTAGGGTTTAGGGTTTAGGGTTTAGGGTTTGGGGTTTAGGGTTTAGGGTTTAGGGTTTAGGGTTTAGGGTGAGGGCCCAAGAATTCCCAAGCCCTCCACGCAATCGATGCCGGCGGCAAGGAGGATGCGAAGACGCTGCCAGAGTCCAAGTGAAGTTTTAGGTTTAGAGTTCAGGGTTCAGGGTTTAGGGTTTAGGGTTGAGGGTATAGGTTCAAATTTCCAGGCTCAAGTTTGAGGGTTTGAGGGTCCAAGGCTCTAAGGGCTTAGTCTATTAGTTGAGGGTTCCGAAACATTTGTTCGTAGGCCTCTTCAGAATCTTACCGGGCCTTTCTTCACGAAAATAAAGAATGAAGACCTGCAAACTAGGGTGGAGCCCCAAGTAGTAGGATGCCCTTACAAGGACCCCAATAAGGTACTAATATCGTGAACCCCTAAACCCTAAACTCTGAACCCTACACCCTAAACCTTAAAAACTTAAACCCCAAACCCCAAACCCCAAAGCCCGAACCCCAAACCCTAAACCCCAAACCCCAAATCCCAAGAGTAGGTTTGGGGTTCTTAAGGTAGAGTGTTAAGAGCCATGGGCTAAGGCCCAGCTAAGGTTGCAGGACAAGTTCATGGTCTACCGAGCACAAGGCTGGGTTAGGGTTTAGGGTTTAGGGTTTAGGGTTCAGGGTTCAGGGTTCAGGGTTTAGGGTTTAGGGTTCAGGGTTCAGGGTTTAGGGTTTAGGGTTTAGGGTTTAGGGTTCAGCGTCTAGGCTTGTGTAGCCACAGACTCCAATACCCCTGAACTGAGGCAGATTCCTTAGGTTTTGGGGCGCAGTCGCTGTTCTTAGTGTCTGAAACTTCTGGATCGCTCTTGGCCTTGAGTGCGGACGTATTCCTCAGTCTAGGAAATTCCACAAAGGGGTAGGGTTTCGGGTTTAGGGTTTAGGGTTTAGGGTTTAGGGTTTAGGGTTTAGGGTTTAGGGTTTAGGGTTTAGGGTTTAGGGTTTAGGGTTTAGGGTTTAGGGTTTAGTGTTTAGGGTTTCGGGTTTAGGGTTTGTAGCCCCTCTTTGGGAATCCCCCATCGAGACCAAGAGATGTGGAGGTTTCGGGTACTGGGGTGTTGGGTATCCGGCGCACTGTCAGAGCTTAGTAGGGTTAAAGGTGCAGGGCTTAGGGTTTTGGGGTTTAGGGTTCAGGGCTTTGCGTCTACGCGCCGTGTTTCCCCTCCAGGCTTTCCGTATCCACCGAGCGACGGGGACTGGCGCCCGAAGCTCAAGAAAGACGCCAAAAGGCTTCTCAGAACACCCAATCCCCGTCAATGACATATTGTTCAGGCAGGCTATTTTTTCTTTTTGGGGAGCAAATATTCGTCGATCAACAGGTATTAGAAGTTTTGGGTGTTCCGGGTTGCTGCGAAGCTTGCATGACGTTATCATAATCACCAGGGATATGCAATCCTGGGTTTGGCTTCCTTTTTCTGGAAATGTACTGAGCATCTTCACAGCAACTCAGAAAAAATGTACAGATCTAACACCTTAGGATACAAAAAACCCTAACCCCTAAACCCTAAGCCCTAAGCCCTAAGCCCTAAACCCTAAACCCGAAACCCCAAACCCTAAACCCTAAACCCTGAACCCTCATATTGGTTTTGCACAGGATTCAGGGCTCTCTGGCTTGATTGAGGGCGACATCCTCACGCCGACTAGTTCGCCACCTTGCCATGGGAGTTTGGGCGGCTGATTCTTCTGTAGGGTTTAGGGGGGTTTAGGGGGGTTTAGGGTTTAGGGTTTAGGGTTTAGGTTTCAGGGTTTGGGTTGCTGAACTCCTACCCATGATGCAGGCGCCGCCTGGAACACCTTAAACCCCAACAAACAAAGGAGTCGAGTTCATTACCCATGCTATCCAACTCTAGCGACCCAAAGGACCTAGTTACATTTGCCCCTACAAAAATATGGGGGTCGGAAAAATCACTATTGGTATTCCTCTAGGGTCCCTTTATAAGTATGCTATAAGAACCCCCCAAGACCGTATTCTAATTATGAAGGCCATTCCTCTAGGGTCCCTTTATAATTATGCTATAAGAACCCCCCCAAGACCCTATTCTAATTATGAAGGCCCCTATAGTACACCCCTGCTAGGCTCGGTCCTTCATGGGAGGCTCTGGAGGGGTCACAACCGTTTTTCGTCTCACCAAAGTTCACTAGGCCAAACGGCCACCATCGAAGCCATGTGGCCCCTACTCCTCGTTTTGCAGCTTCCCCTCACCAGGGTAGCATCGCAAGACCAGGGCATTTTCTCACTCCACAGCGCGGTGCAGCGCGTACCTGCATCATGCCTCATGGTGCATAATTGGCATTCATCGCGTATACCAGAGCGTGGATACAGGCTCAATCTCGAAGTGAACACGAACTGCGAGACTGAGCAGGATGTCAGGATGTTCTTCTACTGGAACCAGACGTGGCTGGTGAGCTGGTACTATCAGAAGTGCGTCGACTTCTTTGCGGACCCTAGTTTGACGTATCCCCATCATGGAAGGCCACTGGTACTAAGCGACTGCGAGCCTGGTCAGCAGACGATGGACTGGGTGTGGCAAGACGGCCGCATCCGACACGCCCACGCTCCTTTCTGTGCTGATCTCCCAGGAGTAAACTCGACCAGTTTCTCCGGCAAGACACCAGTGCAGCTCGGCACCGATTGCGGGGAACAGGGCGACCAAGTTTTTCTGGCGGTTCCTACTGGGAATTCCCGGGATTGGTTTCAACACCGCGAGGATCATCGCGGCCGCCTTCAACCAAGCCCTTCGGATGGAGGAAGGGACCTGGCTGCCACTAGGACCCTTGGGAGAGATTTTGGGGCTTTTTCTCCTTGTTGGCTTGAAGTGGGGGTTTAGGGTTTAGGGTTTAGGGTTTAGGGTTTAGGGTTTAGGGTTGAGGGTTTAGGGTTGAGGGTTTAGGGTTTAGGGTTAGAGAAGAAACTGTTTTCAGGGCCATCCTAGGCCAAGAACCCGTTCCCGTGTCCAGATGGCTCGGTCGGTGAGCGCAACCTTTGCCCACCTGCTCCTGAGGAGTTTTTGGAAAACGTTTTAGGGCTTAGGGTTTAGGGTTTAGGGTTTAGGGTGTAGGGTTTAGGGTTTAGGGTTTAGGGTTTAGGGATGCTTGTAAATTATTTGTAAGTTTTGGGTATTTTGCAGCTAAAATTATAGTTTTTGCTAAGGTTCCAAGTTCAGTATAGGCTCAGCGGTACTATATGATACCCGGTTCAAACACCAACTTCTACTGCCATGGTGGCATCGTACGATATCGGTGCGTTTGTCCACCCGGCTATGTGGTTCACGTGGTGCCATTTGGCCAGTACGAGAGTGGCTTTTTGGACTCAACTACTAAGTAGCTACTATTTGCCTCAGTCCCCCCCCAAAAAAAAAGACATAATAAGAAGAAACATCACAAACTTCTTCCTCGTAAGGGTACTATAGTGCTGTAGGGATTCTTTCTAATAAGGGTAATATAGTAAGGGTAGTGTAGGGATTTCTATTTAAAAGCTTTTGGGGGCTCCTCTGCAAGTAGTAGCTAACGCCCTAAACCCTAAACCCTAAACCCTAAGCCCTAAGCCCTAAGCCCTAAGCCCTAAGCCCTAAGCCCTAAGCCCTAAGCCCTAAACCCTAAACCCTAAGCCCTAAGCCCTAAACCCTAAAGCCTAAACCCGAAACGGGCCGCCGAGATGCAGAAGAACTGGTGTGTCACCTTGGATGACCTTCGGCAGTTCAAGCGGCTCGTGCATGGAGCAGTGAAAGCTGGAAGGACCCTGAACCCTCAACCCTCAACCCTCAACCCTCAACCCTCAACCCTCAACCCTCAACCCTCAACCCTCAACCCTCAACCCTCAACCCTCAACCCTCAACCCTCAACCCTCAACCCTAGACCCTAAACCCTAGACCCTAAACCCTAAACCCTAAACCCTAAACCCTAAACCCTAAACCCTAAGCAGTGAAAGCTGGAAGGATCCAGCCAACGGATCGCGACCCGTTCGACGTCTTCGATGTCAAGATTGGGCCCTCTGCTTCTTGGTAGCCTAGTGGTGCCCTTGTCCCTTTTTTGGGGCTTAGGGTTTAGGGTTTAGGGTTTAGGGTTTAGGGTTTAGGGTTCCCTTATCAAGTTAGCGACGCAAAAAGGGGTACCCTTATTGTAGTATACTTACTGGGCTACCCAGGCTTACACCGTCAGCGACCAGTTCATCAAACCCCTGACACAGGCTGCTTGGCTCAAGCCACGTCAGCCTTTTGCAGTATGCTTCTCTTCGCATTCTTATCGTACCTATATCCCCCTTGGGAATTATTTCTATTTTGGTTTGTATAAAACCCAAGAGGAGAGTAAACATATGATTTTTATTAAGGTCCTAAGGGGAGTATAGATACAGTTTCTCACAATGTATTGGGTTATTCAACTTCTCTGCCAGCTGCCCGAAGAAATTGTCTCTGAGAGCTTTAGTCCAGCTAGTATCCAGGTTCCTGCATTCTCAAGTAGGGTATACCTGTTTTGGCAGGGTGACGGGTGGTGTTGCTGGTGGTCCTCAAGCTTTGGACCCTGAACCCTAACCTGTCTTTTTTTCTGAGAGATCACCATACTTCAGGATAACCAGCGCGGTTGGGGTTTCGTGCTTGGCCCTAAATCCTAAACCCTAAACCCTAAACCCCAAATCCTAAATCCTAAACCCTAAACCCTAAACCCGGGTGGCGGTGTAACGGGATTGAGTCTCGGGTCTAATGGATCCGAAGGAGCTGTGAAATCCTGAGATTGGTGTCCTTAAGCTCCCGAAACCTGTTAGAAAGCTAAGGGCTTGGGGTTAAGGGTTTCGGGTTTCGGGTTTCGGGTTTAGGGTTTAGGGTTTAATTAGGGTCTAGGGTTCAGGGTTTTTGAGCAAACGGGCTTTGGGTTGAGGGCCCCCTGCAAAACTACGTCCCAGGCTGCAGGCAATGCGAGCTGGGCGCTCATGAAGCTTGGTAGCCCCAGCGGTGCCCTTTTGCCCGTTTTTTTTTGTTCAAGGTCCCCTTATACAGTAGCCAACGCCCCAAAAAGGGTACCCTTATCAATAACATGGCAAATTACACCCTACACCCTACGCCCTAAACCCTAAACCCTAAACCCTAAACCCTAAACCCTAAACCCTAAACCCTAAACCCTAAACCCTAAACCCTAAACCCTAAACCCTAAACCCTAAACCCTAAACCCTAAACCCTAAACCCTAAACCCTAAACCCTAAACTGTAAACTGGAGCGAGCCGCGGGCGCTGCGATAAGCAGCGGCGAGCGATACCGCGTGGCGACAGGCCCGCGGACGAGCCCGAGCCTTAGCCTGGCGAGGGCTCGGGGCCGTTGCGCGCGGTGAGCGCGGCCCACGCCTAGAAGGGTTTAACCCGCGTGCCAGCGTCAGTCTGGCTCCAAAGAGAGTTACCCTAAACCTTTTTGAGCTTCTCCCGGACCATGTCTGAGCCTTTTTGGGCTTCTCCCGGACCATTTCTGACTTTTAGGCTTCTCCCGGACCACTTCTGAGCCGTTTTGGGCTTCTCCCGGACACTTTCTGAGCTTTTTTGGGTTTGCCGCAATCTCCGAGCTTTTTATGGACCTTTTCTGAACTTTTTGGACTTCTGCCGGACCAGTTTTTTGGGCTCCTCCCGGACTGTTTGAGCCTGTTTGGGCTTCTCCGGATCATGAAACCGCCAAAAATCTTGTAAGCAAGGTCCCAAGACGTCCCAGGGGCCGAGGTTCCAGAGTGCCACCAGGAAATCCTTTCAGGAAGCCTCCTTCGGCCAGGCCTCCCAAACCCTCCCCAAGCGTCTCCCAGGACCAAAAACCAAAGGGAGCCCAACATATAAACCTATAAATCTTGTAAGCAGGGTTTCAGGAGGTCCCAGGACAGTCCTTCCAAAAGGTTTCCTAAAAGGCCTCCTTCGGCCAATCCCAGACCCTCCCCAATCGTAGAGAGGGCGCAGGACCAAAAACCAAAACGAGCCATAAACCTATGGGTCTTGTGAGCCCGGTATAAGCCTCATAATTTGGAAACACCGGGCAAAAAAAAACCTAAACCCGCCAAAAAAACCTAGTGATCTTGGGGGGCCTTCGCGGGGGGTACCCCAGGATTTGGTCAAAGGCGGCCCGTAGCGCCCCTCCCACTACTGTACTTACACACGATACTATAAAACCCTAAACCCGCCCAAGGTTGAGATGTGGGTGGGTGGGTTGGGAGAGCGCGTTGAACCTGGGCGCACACCACAACACACGTCCCGTGTGGTGGTGTGCGCGGAACCACCCTAAACCCTAAACCCTAAACCCTAAACCCTAAACCCTAAACCCTAAACCCTAAACCCTAAACCCTAAACCCTAAACCCTAAACCCTAAACCTTAAACCCTAAACCCTAAACCCTAAACCCTAAACCGCCCAAGGAAGCATCCTGAGGGCTTGCCTTGCGACCTTTTTGTCACCCACACCTGGTCGGAAGGTGGGGGATTGCCAACATTGAGCTACCTCTACCGTTGCCCTAAACCAAAAAACCCTAAACCCTAAACCCTAAACCCTAAACCCTAAACCCTAAACCCTAAACCCTAAACCCTAAACCCTAAACCCTAAACCCTAAACCCTAAACCCTAAACCCTAAACCCTTGCCTCTTTAAAGTCTCTATGTGCGAGTCTTGGGTATCGCAGTTGAAGGGTTTTGGGGGTTGAGGGTTTAGGGTGTAGGGTGTAGGGTTTTGTAGCTGGGTAGCTCATAGTTGCAGTTGAACGCAGCGCCTGACCGCCAGGTATCTATGAGTTCATCGACAAAGTCGAGCTGTCATGGCCGCGAGGGGCGACGGCAGCCTATGTGTGCTTCTTGTCAAACCCTCAGAACTTAGACACTTGGTAGCTCAGTGGTGCCCTTTACCGGTTTTGTTCAAGGTTCCCTTATACAGTAACCAACCCAAAAAAGGGTGCCCTTATGAAATGGTTACTGGGCTACTAAGGACATCTCGGATCTGATACAGAGTCCTCGGGAGTCGCCGTTTGCCAGGGCTTTGAGCAATGCTTGCTGGTGGTGTCCAATGCAGTTTGCAGCAACTACAGCGGCCAAGCTCACTACCTCCTCGTGGTGGCCGCGGGACCGGATAGGCCAAATCCGGTGACGAAAGGTGAGAGCGGTGACCTGCATTTGTTGCCCTTGCTTGTGCAGTGCTTGTGCATGATTCCGTACTTGCTCATCGATTTTATGAGACGATGCTGCTTTAGAGATTGGATTGGACAGGGCAACCTTTCTCTTTGGTGGCGATGGTTTGCTTCAATTTCGCTCGTGTGCATTTGCGAGTGCACACATGGACCACACAGCATGCCTGCTTTGGCCAGTAGGCATGGCAATTTTGATTTTCAGTCGACTTTCGGGATCCTCTCGGCAGGCTTGCAGGGCCTTGCATTTGAGGAAGAGATCGGGCTTGCAGTTATTGATGAAGAGGCGACCGACCCCTTCGGCGGATCGCCGCGAGTTTTCCTTGAGTTTGAGCGCTATGTCAAGCCAGTTCGGCTACATGTACGGAGCGATGACTGGTTTGACAGGCCACATTTTTCCACGTATGCAACGAGATCATGGGGCCACCCTGCCAGGAAGAGATTGCAGGGCCTCCGTGGCATTCGCTTTGAGGCCTCAAACCCAGGGCCAGGAGGTGCCCGACGCACCCGGCGCTGTCGGTTGAACAGGCTTACGGGCTATGCAGGACAGAGGGTGGGGGAAGCATCGCATCCGGGCCCCATTGACGCGGCCCAGCTTGGCATGCTCATGCAGTTGCTCCAAACCATCCTCCAGCTTGTCACACAGATCGCTGGTGGTCAGAACGCTGATCTTTCCTCCACAATTGCCTCCGCCAACAGTACTTTGAACGGTCTGGCGGAGAGTCAGGCGGGAGGAACAGGAACTGGAGATGCGATTCGTCGAGTTCAGATCGGCGAAGAGGGCGAAGAAGGTGAATGGCAACCTGCGGGGCGAAAGCGCCGCAAGAAGGCCGATGCTGTTTCTGGAGATGGTTCAGCTGCCACGGCGCCCAACCCTTCCGCCTCGACAAGGCCTCCCATCCCGCAAGGGGGGTCCGCGAGCAAGGGACAGGAGCCTTCCAAGGGCAAGGGCAAGGTCAGCAGTGAGCTTCCCGCTAAGGGTACTGCTCACACAAAGGATGGCGTCCAAAAGGGCAACGGCAAGAGCAACATTTCCGACGACAAAGGCAAGGGCAAGTCCGCTGGGAATGGAAAGGGCAAAGGGCCGGGCTGTAGTCACGCCCCTCCCGTTCGCAACCCCCCTTCTACGGTCTGGCGGCTTAGAGCAGAGGATTGGACAGGGAAACCCATTATACGACCAGCTTGGCGACTACAGTGGCGCTGGGGAATCGCTTTGGTTCCTTGCGGAGGATGCTACACAGGCTGAGGCTGCTCAATGTATGGTGGCATCTGGTGGCTTCAAGAGCTCGCTATTGGTTCTGTGGAGGGATGACAAGGGGCCTAACCAATTGCCGTTTTGGCACAATGGTCAGGTACGGCTCCTGCGGACGTCTTTCAGTTCCCACCCTGTTTCAAACGTCGCCGTTCCCGGCCTCAAGGGTGAGCAGAAAGCGAAGAAGGCGGTCAAAATCGTCCCCACCTCGGTCTTGAGGGCCATTTGTGTGCGAGACTTTGCTAGCCGCGAGTCATGGACGCAAGCGCAGCGCGACTTCAAGCAGTACGTTCAGTCTCGAGTCCCACATGTCAAGGATGTTTGGGGCACCGCGGCTGAGGAGCGGCATGGCAAGGTCTTGGTCGCTTTGGTTCGCATTGCCACTGATCAGCGCGAGGCCATGTTGGTGAAGAGTGGAATGGATGGCCTCTTCTGGGAAACCGTTAGCAGAGAGGACGACGACAAGAAGTACCATGTTCGTTGGCATGAGAAGCGCGATGGTGAGACTGACGCCGTGTACCTCCAGAGATGCATCGCTGCCAAGCCGAAGCATGGCTTGATAGTGGGGCGACGGCAGATCGGCGAGCGGGTTGTCCACAAGCCTGAGGAAGTCATCCGCAGCTGGCGACTTGCTGACACGCCGTGCGACTGGACCCAGGATACCATCGCTGACCTCCTTGCTGGGTCCGGCCTCACCGACATGACGGTTACCAGCAGAATCACAAGACGAGGTGTCGCTACCTGGTTTCTGCGCGCTGCATGTAAGGAGGACCTCGTCGTCATCAACGCTGAGGTGGGCAAAGAGACCAAGGCTTTCTACGTCCTTCCGACCTTTGTTGCAAGACAGGGGTTCATCAAACGCACTGTTTTGAAGCAGGACAACACGTTCACCTTCAAGCACGAGTCCTTCCGAGTCGTCCCTGGCACCGCGACCGCCGTCAACAAGGATGCTGAGGAGCTCCCCGATGCCAGCGCCAAGGAGGAAAGTCAGGCGAAACGCCTTGCCGTTGCTTCCCGGGCAGCTCCTGACGGTGTCACGCTTGTTGAGATTGCTCGCGATGGAAATTGCCTTCCGAATGCCATAGCTAAGGGCCTGGCTTGGAACAAAGGCAGCGCCAAGGTTGCTAGCAGTCGCCAGATTCGGGGTGAGCTCATCTCCTACATGCAGCGGAAGCTCACGCACTACGAGGCATATTGGGATGGCAGAGACACTTCCGACCGCCCGGACACGCTGTCCTCTTTCCAGGACTACCTCAAGGAGGCTGCTCTTGACGGGAAGTACCTCGGCCACCTCGAGATCGACGCTGCCTGCCGGCTGTTCGGGCTTACAGTGTACGTGATCCCCACGTTGGCTTCCGACCCTCCTGTGCGGCATGGGAGTGGCTCCTATGTCATGGCCTTCCAGTTCGAGCCTGGCGCAAGTGGCATCGGGCACTACGACTTCTTTGAGCCTTCTGACCGCGACGCGGGCTACCCTGCAGTCATCAGCACGATTCAGGAAATCGGTGCTACTTCCGGAGGCAGGGGAGGCGGTGAGCGTGCTGAAGGAGGTGGCAGCAGCGAGGAGGATGTGCCGCTCACTCTCTACTCTACTGGTTCCGTTGGACAGGGCCGGGCGGCTGGCGAGCCCTCCTCTGGCTCCATTGCTGGAGACGAGGTTGCCCTCACCACCTACACTTCTGTGGATGGCCAACTGGTACGTCGCCAAGCTCTCGAAGGAAAACGTGCCAACGACATCCGCGCTTGGTTTGGGCCCCTTTTCGCAGCGGGCGCTCGCAGGCCTGTTGCCAGCTTGAACGAGGCGGAAGCGGCGGCGGCGTCAGACTGTGATAGTCAGGACCTGGGTGGAGTGGAGGTGCCCAAGGTGGCTGCGCAGCAGAAGGGCCGCAAAGGTAAGCGCACTCACTGGCAGTGTAAATTTTGCCCCTATCGGACGCCACTGCACGCGAAAGGGGCGTACCTTAATACCTTGCGGCACTTGCATTTGCGCAGTTGGCACCTCGACAGGAAAGAGCAGTGGAGCAGCAAAGCCAAGTATGGCGTCAGGGTGATCGAGGACGTTACGGCAGCTGAGGCCGACGCTGTCCAGACTCGCTGGAAATGCCCTCACTGTCCTGCCGGTATTTTGGATGATGGTGTGCCTCGTGGCAGGGGTGCTGAGGAAGCCATCACCAGGGCCTGCAATCAGCACATGAGGTGGCGACATCCGAGCGAGAAACCTGTGCGGCGTCGCCCACGGGCGAACAACTCTGGAAAGGCGACGGCTGCAAAGATTGCTGCGGGAGTGGCGGCGAAAGTTCTCCGGGCCAAGAAGGGCGACTTCGGTGACCACAAGGTGGAAATCCTGCGCATCCCTTGTCTGGGCTCTACGGCCAAGAAGAAGCGGAATACGAGCACTTGTTTGGTGTGCAAAACGTGTGGCTCGTACGGGCATGCGGCGGCGTCTTTGCGACAATACCCCTGCAACTCGGCGAGGGTTGCGGTGGGTCACAAGCGGGCGAGCATGATCAAGAAGTTCCAGGAGGCGTTGGAGGCGGACTACGCGGAGGGGTTGAAGAATGGCTTGCGACGTGTGCTTCAGATCTTTGAGGAGGTTGAGGCGCGGCAGCAGGAGAAGGGCGAGGGAGATGCGCAGCACCACGTTCAAGTCTTTGCGTGGCCCTCGTTCAACAAGGGCAGTGGCAACTATGCGTATGCGGTGCGCTTTCTGTGCTTGAAGTGCCATGAGGAGTCGGCCAAGCTGACGCAGCTCACAGCTAGGCCATGCAGCACGGTGGGCCGGCGACGCAAGGACAAGCGCATCAGGGACCTGCAACAAATCGCGGCGAAGGCGGAGGACCCCCCCAAATCGGCTGCCATGGCTGTTTTGGTTGCTCTGGGTGAAGAATCTGTTGAAAAGGCCACAAGTCCTGGTTTCCGATCCGAGACTGGAAACTTGAGGCCTTTTCCATGCATTTCGGGCCCCAGTGCAGAGGCGGGGCCAGGGAGGCGTGCAGCGGAGCGGCAGTCATGACGGAGGCAGTTCACAGCCTCCGCGTGGGCGCGTTGAACGTGCGAGCTTTGGCAGGCAAGGCAGCGACTGTCTTGCAATTGGGTTGCGAGCATAAATTGGATCTGCTCCTTCTGCAAGAAGCTCGGCTTGCCCGAGATAGCTACGGGGCAATGGAGCAGATGTCGAGAAGGCATGGTTGGCAGCTTCACATACACGATCAAGTTGTCGGTGAGCGTGGCGCCAGCAAATGGGGAGCCATCACGCTTTCTCGCTGGCCTGTGGAATCAGTCGTCGCCCCGGACTGCTTGCCGCCTGGTCGTGGAGGACTCTTGAGGGTCTGGAGGCCTCATCAGCGACCTCTCCTTCTTTGCAATTTGTACTTGCCGGCTTCGTCGCGAGTGGAGGCGGGCGCTATCTTACAGGGCTTGATGGAGTACGTTGCGGAGTCTGGTGAGGAGGCGGTCTTCATGGGCGACTTCAACCTGACGGCCAGCATGTGGCCAGTGGGGCCGGCGTGTGCGTGCGGGAGGTGGAGAGCGGCGGATGAGATGATCCTCGGAGATGGGCCTCCGCCGCCTACACACAGACAAGAAAGTGGGGCCTACACTAGATGCATAGACTTTGCTATGGGCACCGCAACCTGGTTTTTTGGCACAGGGAGCAGTACACTGGACCAGCAGACCATGATTTGGTCTTCTATGACTTGGTTCTCAAAGCAGAGCGGGCCAAGCCTATCAGACTCCCTGGGCGACGTGTTCTGGACGAGCAGGATGTCACCGAGGAGGACTGGGGACGGACTTGGCAGCCCCACGCTGCCCCATTTGAATCTGCCCTTGGGCAGGGTCAAATTGATGAGGCGTGGCACATGCTTAGTGACGCGGCGGAGGACTCCATGGGAGGAATTCGGGGCAAGCGCCGGAGTGAGCATTCGTGGCCCAAGGTGGGTGCGCTGCCTTCTCTTAAGGCGCCCACTGTGCAGGGACTACGTGAACGCAAACTTCGTCGGCTTTCCAGACGTGTTCCAGAATATCAGAGAGAGACAGCAGATCCCACACAGCGAGCTCTCCTTCTGAGGAAAATTTGCCAAGGTGCAACCAACCTGGGGCTCCATTTCAATGACCTGGATGCCCTTCGCCAGGCCGCAGAGCATGAGGCGGCGGTAGAAGAAGAGCGTTCTTCTCAGCGGCGCTTGAGCAAATGGAAGGAGCAAGTCCAAACGGACCTGACCAAGGCAGCCAAATGGGTCACGCGTCAGCAACCTGTGCCCCCTGCCTCGCCAACCGAATGGACTGCTCCGTTGTCGCCTGAGGAGAAGTTGGAACAGGCGCATGCCCAGTGGAGCCATCAATGGGAGACGGAGCCGCAGGCGGAGGAGGATACCCGCACCTTTGTTGCTCGCTATGTGGATGCACGCCCCCAGGAGGATGTGACCACGCTGCAGGTCACGGCTGAGGAGATCATCAGTGCTGCGAAGCGCAGCCGAAAGAAGGCTGCAGGGATGGATGGCTGGACGGCGATGGAGCTTCTACGCCTTCCCAGGGGGTTCTGGCAAGGCGTCGCTGAAATGTGGAAGCAGATGTTGACACATGGCCGTGTCCCCAGCACCTGGAAGTCCATCAAAGTGGCGCTCGTGGCCAAGGATGACGGTGGCACTCGTCCGTTGTCCATCGCTGCGGTTCTGTGGAGAGCCATCGGTTCAGCAGTCACCAGACGTCTACGTGAGTGGGTGGCAAATTGGGCCACTGATGAGCTTCAAGGAGGGCTGCCGGGGCGTGGCATCCACGGGATACATGGTGCGCTTTTGGCGGATCTGGAGGAGGCGGAGAAGGGCGAGCTGGTCGGCATGAAAGCGGACTTGCGCAGATGCTTCGACAGTCTTGTTCCTCGTCAGGTGCTGGCAGCGGCGGAGCATCTCGGCATGCCTTTTGAGCTTTCCAGACTTATAGCCGACTACTACCACGGGCAGAGGCGTTTCCTCACCCTTCAGGGTGTGGTGCACCCGGAGCCCATCAGCGTGCGGAGAGGTCTGCAGCAAGGTTGCCCTTATTCCGTTCTCCTGCTGAACGCTGCGGTGCAGATATGGGTGTATGCGCTCAGGCGAACCCCCAGCCCTGTCACAGTCAAAGTGTACTTGGATGATAGAACCCTTTGGACCAAGGGCGCTGGAGGGGCACAACGATTGGTGCAAGCAGTGGAGGAGGGCAACGCAGTCGACGCCCACTTCGGCATGCAAATCCACCAAGGCAAGTTGGCATCCTTTGGGAACACGGCGAGAGCTAGGCAGAGCCTAACCCCTTTCGCGGCAGTGCTGGGCACACCCTGTTCAGACTTCAAGCTGCTGGGCATCCACTACTTCATGACAGTGGGGCGTAAGGGTTTTGATGTTAATGGCCTCACGCAGCTTCTTCAGCTGCGTTGCGAGAGAGTAGGGCTCATGGCACGAAGTCTGAGTTTGCGGCGGGCGCTTTTGAGGATGACTGTGGTTTCCTTAGTGGAGTGGGTGGGCCCCTTTCGGCATATTGCAAAGGCGCCGCTCAAGCAGTGGGAGGCGGCCATCGACCATGCGCTTTGGGGTGGCAGCCGTGCGCCTGGCCGCTCGCGCCTGTTGGGCCTCTCGGTGATCGGCAGTGCTGAGGTCAGTCTCGACTTCGCCATGGACTTTGCAGCAGTGCGTGCAGCGTGGCACCAGGCGGAGGCCAGGGCCATGCAGCGCCAGGAGTGGTGCCCGGGGAGGAGATTCCTGGAAGCTTGTCATCGTTGGGGCTGGCGCTACCACGGCGGCATCCTCTCCACCTACGTTGGTGACTTTGAGCCCGGTTTCCACACACTGGGCGCAGTGAAGAAGGCGGCGAAACAGGCATGGCTGCAAGAACTGTGGGACACGGATGCCAAGACGGAGGGCTGGGGGCCACTGGGTCGACGCACGCTTGTCCTCGCTGGTCTGCGAGGCTTGGCCGACAAGTCCACCAGGCCAGCGCTGAGAGTGGCAACTGCGTGTTCCGTGGATGGTGTGCTCCTTGACCGCATGGGCGTCAGCAGTGCGTGCTCCTGTGGACATCCCACGCCTGGCAGAAGGCATCTTACGTTCGAGTGCAATGCCGTGTCGGGTGCAGCGCAGGCAAGGGCGACAGAGCTTGAAGAACGCCTTCTTTGCCGCTTGGTGGACTTGCCCCAGCCCCCGCCTCGTCGTGATGAAGTTGAGGGCTACGAGGACGAGCTTCTGAGTGAGATGGAGGCTGCAGCCCAGACGGGCGACACGCTGTTTGCAGCCACTGATGGCGGCTGCCTGGTCAAACCCGGCATGGAGCTGTGGCAGCGGGGTGCCTGGGCCATCACCCTGAGGCGGGGGAGTACCACGACAACTGTCTCTGGTCGTCTGGAGGGAGGCGAGCAAACGCCCGCGGCGGCGGAACGTGAGGCCATCCACCAGCTGCTGAAGCATGTGAGAAGGGCGCGTTGCAAGCTGATCCTCTTCGTTGACAATCAGGCAGCGGTGCGCAGGCTGAGGCGTGCTTGGGAGAAGGGTCAGTGGCATGGTTTGCTTGCGCTGTTTTGGAGGCGGGCGGCTGAGGGCTTGAGCGACCACGTCACGGTGCATTGGGTCCCCAGTCACAACAAAAGACCGCAGTGGAGTTCGCCTTCCGAGATGATCACCGCGAAGGAGGTGAGGGAGCTCAACATGTTGGCGGACCGGGCCTGCACGGCCCAGCTGGCTGCATTGAGACCTTCATGGGAGAACGCATGCCGTGTTGTTGAGGGCGCGGTTTCCTGGTCCAGAGCGGCTGCGCAGCTGCAGATGGAGCGGACTGTGAGCTTCAATGAGCAGCTTCGTGATGCCATTGGAGCACATCGAGAGATGGAGTGAATGGGCGCCTGTGGGGCGTCTGTGCTCAGAGGGGACCCCTATGGCATCTTCTGGGATTTTCCTTCCAGATGGCGTCGGGCATGATTTTTTCTTTCTTTTTTGATGGCGGGCATCTAACCGCATCTAGGTAAGCACAGGTTGTTGCCCTCAACTTCATCATCATCATCAGCAGCAACTACAAAGGCCCAAGCGAATGCTGTGCTGAGTAGGTCCCGCGCTGCTCAGCCATAGGGTGCCATGGCAGTTTCCGATGCAGCGTCACTCGTGGCAGCTGCGGTTCGTGCTGCCTGCGAGGCTCGAGCACCTCGACGGACGGTTGCTGCGGTTGCGGCCGCTGCAGTGTCGGCTGCTGCTGGCACTGCGGCGCCTAGCCAGCAGCGACGGCCCCGGGTGATTGAGTCCGCTCCTGCTGACCGGAACGTTGGCGGTGAAGAGGAGGAGGCCCGGCGCGAGGCCATCAAGGCTAAGCGTCGTAGGAGGCGCCAGCGCAAGAAGGAAGCCAGGGCAGCGGCTGCACTTGACAAGGGCGACGGGGTGCCTACGAACACCGCGCAGGCAGAAGCTGGCGATATGGAGACGGAGAGGACGGCGGACACTGCTACGTTTGGTGCTGGGGACGCTCAGACGGCTGCTGGAGAGGTCATGCCACCAAGGAGGGGCAAAGCGCCGGATGTTTTCGAAAAGGGCCACACAGGACTCACGCCTCCGTGCAAGAGACACTGTGGGGTCCCGACCGAGGAGACTGGCGCCGAACCGGAGGATGCTAGTGTGGACAGCGATGGTTCCGAATCTGGTATCACCATCTACACCGAATCGGAGGGGGGATCGGCCCACCCGTTGTGGTCGCCTTCCATGAAGATCGGGCGTAGCGAAGCTCTGCGAAGATGGGAAGAACACAAGCAGATGAAGCGAGGCGAGGTCCCCAAGCTGCCCGCTGGAGGCTCCGGGCCTTCCAGCTGACCTCGAAGGAAGTGCACGGCCGAATTCGCTTCCGGTCAGGACTGTTTGAGTTCGGCCTTTCGGAGGGGTCCCGCGCAGTTTAGCTGCCTGCGGAGATCTTTTTTTTTAATTTTCTTCTTGACGGCGGGCATCTAACCGCATCTAGGTAAGCACAGGTTGTTGCCCTCAACTTCATCATCATCATCAGCAGCAACTACACGCGGATCTGGTGTGTCTACGAAGCATTTCTGGCCTGGCAGTGGGGCAAGCGGATCGTGGTGGCCCGCTCATTTGGGCATGAATGGCTTTGGGTGCTACGAGTCCCGGCCACGTTTTGTGCAGGTCTGGGTGTGGGCATTCTTGCCATCATGTTCCAAACGACCTGGGAAGGGCTGGGATGGAGCATGTTCACGCTTGAGCTTCAAGATCAAGTGCGGCCTGCTTTCTTGGGGGCTGCCGTCGCTGTTGGTGCTGTCATCTTGCTCCTCTTTGTGTTGAAGAAGCATGGCTGGAAAGTATCTAGGGTGGCTTTTGGGACATTTTGTATTTTGCTTATATGTTTTTATAAGGGACCCTATATATATATATATATATATATACATATTTTTTTTTCATAGGCTTTAACGGCCAACCCAGGTATGTGCAATCGCAGTTTACCTGGGCGCCCTCTGCCTGAGTGGCTTCCTGGCGGTGGATATCTGCATGAGGGGTTTTACAGATCTAGCAGTGCTCTTGGAGCTCTTTGTCTCATTCCTGGTAGTGGGTGGGGTGGAAAAGGACCGCCTGCAGGGAATTCAAGGCTTGGAGCAGGCCCGGCAATTGAGAAATGGCTACTCCGGCTCTGTTCGGGATGCACAGAGCTCCAACCCGAATGACTTGGGGCGCATCCTCGGGGAGATTGAGCAAAGGGGTCTTCAAAAAGAAGTGGACCACGCGGTGGATGCGCTGCTGACCATGAACATCGTGACCAAAGAGCTGCAGGTCGTGAGTCTGGGCTGCGGTGCAGGAACTCTTCGTAAATTTAGGGTTTTGGGTTGGGGTATTACACCTTATTCTAATTGTAGTACCCCCTATTCTAATCCCCATGAAGGACTGTTAGTATACGGGGGAATTGGGACGTTTTGGTTGAGCTACCATGTTCCGGATATAGGTTGTACATAGTCAACTTTTCAGCAAAGCTAAGCTACCATGATCAGCATTTTGGCATTTTTGTTGGCTACTATGGGGACTTCCCTAATCCCTAAACCCTAAACCTTAAACCCTAAACCCTAAACCCTAAACTCTAAACCCTAAACCCTAAACCCTAAACCCTAAACCCTAAACCCTCTAAAACCCTAAACCCTAAACCCTAAACCCTAAACCCTAAACCCTAAGCCCTTCACTCTAAACCCTAGACCCTAAACCCTAAACCTCAAACTCAGGATTGCGCGGCTCGGGGGGGGACGCCTCGGAAATGCCTCGGTCTGGAGCACAGCTCTCTTCAGTTCAAGCTGCTGCTTCTTCGTCTTTCAGTGTGTTCAGGCAGGGGCTGCAGAAAATCAGGGATACTCTATTGGGGGCCGTATAGTATGTGCATATATATATATATATATACATATATATATATATATATCTATATCGATATCTATATCTATATCTATATATATATATATATATATATAGATATATTTATGTATATATATATATATATACATACCTATATATATATATATACACATCTGTATATGTATGTATACATATATATATATATATATGTGTATAACGTATGTAAGTACCCCTGTTTTGGGTAGGAACTCCGGCATGCAGGTACCGAATGAAGAGCCCTAAGCCCTAAGCATCAGGGATACAAGCACAGGTTCCTGGATGAAGGGTTTAGGGTTTAGGGTTTAGGGTTTTAGGGTTTAGGGTTTAGGGTTTAGGGAGAGCCCTTCGCCCTAAACCCTAAGCATCATGCATACGTGTTGGACCCTCAACACTGAACCCTAAACCCTCAACAGCAGGTATACATGGAATCAAGAGCCCCAAGCCCTAAACCCTAAACCCTAAACCCCAAACCGTAAACGCTAAGCCCTAAACCCCAAAAGTCAGGTCTACAGGTACAGGATCTATGATGAAGAGCCTCCGGCATCTCACTGGGCACTCTTTGGCGTGGCGATCTTTGAGGCTGTGGCTTGGCCCCTGGTTTTCCTTCTGCTGCCCGTTGCTTGGATGCTGTTGGGTTTAGGGTTTAGGGTTTAGGGTTTAGGGTTTAGGGTTTAGGGTTTAGGGTTTAGGGTTTAGGGTTTAGGGTTTAGGGTTTAGGGTTTAGGGTTTAGGGTTTCGGTTTAGGGTTTAGGGTTTAGGGTTTGGTTTTGGATTTAGGATTTAGAAAATTGGATTTAGGATTTAGGATTTAGGATTTAGGACTTAGGATGTGGGATTTAGGATTTAGGATTTAGAGTTTAGGGTTGTGCTGCCCGTTGCTTGGAGGCTGTTTGAGGAGCTTCGGGCTTAGGGTCTTTGATGGGTTTGGGGTTTTAGGGGGTAGGGTTTATGGTTTAGGGTTTAAGGTTCAGGGTTTAGGGTTTAGGGTCTAGGGTCTAGGGTGTAGGGTTTAGGTTTTAGGGTTGGTTTTGGGGTTGAAGAACTCAAGGTGTGCCACCCTGTCACCATGACCAGGAAACCAGAATTGGATTGTAACTTCCTTTGAAGCAGGGTTTGTACTGCTGTTGTTGGTGTGTGAATTTTAGGATTCCTTAGGAGTATTAGTAAGTGTGCATGTTGGGCGTTCTTTTGGGGATACCCACAATACAAGCTATGCTACAAGCTTTAACCCTAGACCCTGAACCCCAAGACCCTAGACCCTAGACCCTAGACCCTAGACCCTAGACCCTGCACCCTCGACCCTAGACCCTAGACCCTAGACCCTAGACCCTAGACCCTAAACCCTAAACCCTAAACCCTAAACCCTCGAGGTTGAACGGAAAGCATTCGGACAACGAGGCCTGCCCTTGCTTCTGATTCTATTTCCCGGCCTTATCGGCCTCCTGGCAGCCCCAGTGGTGCCCTTTACTCTCTTTTTTGGGGGTTGTGGGTTTTTTTACAAAGTAACCAACCAAAAGGAACAAAGAAAAGGGTACCTTTACTCTCTTTTTTTGGGGTTCCCTTAGAAAGTAACCAACCAAAAGAACAAAAAAAAGGCTACCCTTATTTTGATATGGCTGCCGGGCTACCCTTAAGGCCTATGGCCGGGCTTCTCCTTCGACGCCACGGCGCACTTCGGCATCATCCCCGTGATCCTGGTGATAGCTATCCTGGGCCCGGCCAGGGCCTCACGGATTCCGATCTTGGGGCCGGCCTTGGTGCGCGTGATGTTTGGGCGGATGCCGTGCAAGCGCTGATGCGAAGGAGAGGTTTTTCTCCTAAGTTCGCACGGCGCGAGGGGTGGCATTCCCACGCCCTCAGGCGGCAGGCGGGCGTGGAACCTCCAGCATTGACTTCCGTTTTAAGTTTTTCGGGGCCGAAGGCCCTGAAAAGATGTTCTCCTGGCCTAAGATAATGGCCTTGCACGAGATCTTCAGCCCCTTAATGATGGGCTCTGGCAGTGGCTTTACCAGCTGTACCCCCTGAGGAGGTGTGGTTTCCTACTGCCTCTTGTCCACTTTTTCTTCGACTCGAGTTGCGCGATCTGAAACACTGGCTTCCGGATTGGTGGACCGCTGCGAATGAAAAGATTCTGGGGTTTGGGTTTACGGTTTATGGTTAGGATGAACCCTAAACCCTAATCCCTAAACCCTAAACCATAAAAAACTAAACCCTAAACCCTAAACCGTAAACCGTAAACCGTAAACCCTAAACCCTAAACCCTGAACCCTAAACCCTAAACCCTAAACCCTAAATCCTAAACCCTAAACCCTAACTAAACCATAAACCCTAAACCCTAAACCCTAACTAAACCCTAAACCCTAAACCCTAAACCCTAAACCCTAAACCCTAAACCCTAAACCCTAAACCCTAAACCCTAAACCCTAAACCCTGTTCTACTTATTAAGGCCCCTATAGTTAGTAGATGTAGGGGTTTGTGGGCATTGAGGCGCAGAGCAGCTCGACGAGCTCCTCGCAGCCAACTTCAGCGCTCTCTGGCTGCCCTGGCCTCAGCACGAACCCTAAAGCCCTAAAGCCCTAGCCCTAAACCCTAAACCCTAACCCCTCAACCCTAAACCCTAAACCCTAAACCCTGAACCCTGAACCCTGAACCCTGAACCCTGAACCCTGAACCCTGAACCCTGAACCCTGAACCCTGAACCCTGAACCCTGAACCCTGAACCCTAAACCTTAAACCCGAAACCCGAAACCCTAAACCTAAACCCTAAACCCTGTGCGAGACCGCTTTGTGTCGAACCCGCAGCCGAACACGCGAAGCCCTAAAGGCCTGTGCACCCCACCTGAAGCCTGCAAACCCAGCTGTTCAGAGGTTTTGGGGGCTCAGGGGTTGATCTGGGTGAGAACAAGACATAGTTGCCCTAAACCCTAAACCCTAAACCCTAAACCCTAAACCCTAAACCCTAAACCCTAAACCCTAAACCCTAAACCCTAAACCCTAAACCCTAAACCCTAAACCCTAAACCCTAAACCCTAAACCCTAAACCCTGAACCCTGAACCCTGAACCATGCAGTGCAGGTCGCCCAGGGCGGCCCGGCGGCGCCGAGTAAGGGGGGTAGGGGGGTACTTGGAGGTTCATGGGTACTTAAAACCACAAGGGTTTAGGGTTTAGGGTTTAGGGTTCAGGGTTTAGGGTTTAGGGTTTGGGTTTGGGGTTTAGGGGTACTTATAACCACGATTATAAGTCGACTTATAACCTACTTAGGGGACTCAGGGGGCTTCTAAGTACAGTTATAATTGGGGGGTATAAGTACCCTGAACCTCCAAGTAGAGTTGTACATCAGAAGTAAAGAGTGGCTGGGATGTGGAACCCTAAACTCCCGAAACCCGAAAACCCTCGACCCACACTCTAAATCCTAAACCCTAAACCCTAAACCCTAAACCCTAGCCCCTACACCCTAAATCCTAAGGCTCTATAATCTAGGGAGCCGAAACACAACCATGAAGAACCTTTCAAAACGGTTTTGCTCGGCCGAGTTGAGGTTCAGGGCTTACAGGGTTTAAGGGGTTTAAGGGGTTTACAGGGGTTTACAGGGGTTTACAGGGGTTTACAGGGGTTTACGGGGTTTACAGGGGTTTACAGGGGTTTACAGGGTTTAGGGTTTAGGGTGAGGTTCAGGGTTTACAGGGTTTATAGGTTGGGATGTTCCCGCTTATACTAGCAGTCCTTAGTTGGGATAATAATCTGGGTTTGCTTAATCGTAAACCCTAAACCCTAAACCCTAAACCCTAAACCCTAAACCCTAAACCCTAAACCCTAAACCCTAAACCCTAAACCCTAAACCCTAAACCCTAAACCCCAGACCCCTAACCCCCAACCCCTAAACCCTAGACCCTAAACCCTAACCCCTAAACCCTAAACCCTAAAGCCCAAACCCCTAAACCCTAAACCCTAAACCCCAAACCACAAACCCCAAACCCCAAACCCCAAACCCCAACCCCCAAACCCCAAACCCCAAACCCAACCCCTAGGGCTCGAGGTCGCCCCACATGCTGCAGCTGCCCGACCTCGAGTATGGGGAGGGGCTTCAGCTGTGCTGGCGCGAAGCTTGGGCGGTTTAGGGTTTAGGGTTTAGGGTTTAGGGTTTAGGGTTTAGGGTTTAGGATTTAGGGTTTAGGGTTTAGGGTTCAGCAGCTCTGGGTCGAGCAATCTCTAGTAGAGCCGCTGTCTGGACTCTAGAAAAAAACCCACCCACCCAGAGAATCCCAAAACATTAAGAAATATAAAGTTCACATTTTCCTCAGCAAGCCCTGTCTTCCAACCTCATTTATTCATTCTGCTCGTGTTCTTTGTCATTCTGCTTGGTTTCCATTCTGCTCGTATGCGTTTCTTTCTGCTCGTATTCATTCTGCTCGAATTCGTTCTTTTTCTGATCTGCTTGTCTCGTGTTCGTTCTCGTTCTGCTCGTATTCATTCTGCTCGTATTCGTTCTCTCTCTGCTCGATTTCAGTCCGCTCGTTTTCGTTGTTTTTCTTCTCGTATTCATTCTGTTCGTATTCGTTCTCTTTCTCTGCTCGATTTCAGTCTGCTCGTCTTCGTTCTCTCTCTGCTCGTAATCATTCTGCTCGTATTCGTTCTCTTTCTGCTCATATTCATTTTGCTCGTGTTCGTTCTCTTTCTGCTCGTGTTCGTGCTCTTTCTGCGCGTGTTCGTTCTCTCTCTCTGCTTGATTTCAGTCCGCTCGTTTTCGCTGTCTTTCTGCTCGTACTGAGTCTGCTCGTACTCGTTCTCTTTCTGCTCGTATTCATTCTGCTCGTATTCGTTCTCTCTCTGCTCGACGTCAGTCTACTCGTATTAGTTCTCTTTCTGCTCATATTCACTTTGCTCGTGTTCGTTTTCCCCGGTGACCCTGCCTATTTTTGGCCGTCTTGTTGGTTGTGTTTGGCACACTTTAAGCTGCCTGGCTTCCACATGGTTTCTTTCCAATTAGTGCCCCGGTGACCTCGCCTCATGTTGGCTCCTGCTCGTAGGGTTTGATGAGAGGCCTAGAGGTTTGTCGTATGTCCCCTCTCTTCGTGCTCGTAAGGTTTGTCCCTCCCTTCATGCTCGTAGGGTTTGATGAGAGGTCTACAGGTTTGTCGCACGTCCCCTCCCTTCGTGCTATTAGAATTTGTCGTATGTCGTCTCCCTTCGTGCTCGTCGGCTTTGTCGTGTGTCCCTCTTCGTCTGCTTGCAAAGAATCCCAAGAATTCAGAAACTGAGATTTTATTTTCAGAGGTTTGTCGTATGTCCCCTCCCTTCGTGCTCGTAGGGTTTGTCGTATGTCCCCTCCCTTCGTGCTCGTAGGGTTTGATGAGAGATCTACAGGTTTGTCGTACGTCCCCTCCCTTCGTGTTCTTAGGGTTTGTCGTATGTCCCCTCCCTTCGTGCTCGTCGGCTTTGTCGTATGTCCCTCTTCGTCTGCTTGCAGAGAATCCCAAAACATTGAGAAATGTACGGGTTTATTTTCGAGGTTTGTCGTATGTCCCCTCCTTTCGTGCTCGTAGGGTTTGACGAGAGGTCTACAGGTTTGTCGTACGCCCTCTCCCTTCGTCCTCTTAGGGTTTGTCGTATGCCTCCCTTCGTGCTCGGAGGGTTTGTCGTATGCCCCCTCCCTTCGTGCTCGTATGGTTTGATGAAAGGTCTACAGATTCGTCGCATGTCCCTTCCCTTCGCGCCCTTAGGGTTTGTCGTATGTCCCCTCCCTTCGTGCTCGTCGGCTTTGTCGCATGTCCCTTGTCTTCGCGCTTGCTTTCCCCAGACCGAAGGTAGAACCAAAAGTGTTGGTCCGGATTGACAAAAAAACCTAATTTTGTTAACCTCATGTTTTGTTTTCCCCCACCCCACCCTCGAACCATTCCAGTTCGAGCCAATCCCCAACCCACCCTAGAACCAACTACCCGTATTCGGAGCCCTTGAAGGGGGGTTTGGGAATCATGGTCTTGGAGTGTTTTGGGCTGGAAACCCGCCTTCCCAACCCCCCTCTCTGGAGCCTTTGAAGGGGGGTTGGGAATCATGGTCTTGGAGTGTTTTGGGCTGGAAACCCGCCTTCCCAACCCTTTTCTCTGGAGACTTTGAAGGGGGGGTTGGGAATCATGGTTTTGGAGTGTTTTGGGCTGGAAACCCGCCTTCCCAACCCCCCTCTCTGGAGCCTTTTGAAGGGGGGGTTGGGAATCATGGTCTTGGAGTTTTTAGGGCTGGAAACCCGCCTTCCCAACCGCCCTCTTGGAGCCCTTGAAGTCGTTCTCTCTCTGCTCGTATTTCTCTGCTCGTCTTCATTCTGCTTGCATTCGTTCTCGGGGTGGAGGGGTGGGTGTTGCCCGGCTCCGCAAAGCCTTCATCTTGATCTGGCCCAGACCCAGGTTTTCAAGCCCAGAATGGGGGTCTGGGCCAGAATGCAGGGAGAGGGGGGGGGGGGGGGTGGGGGGGGTGGGGGGGGGGGGGGGGGGTGGGGGGGGTGGGGGGGGGGGGGGGTGGGGGGGTGGGGGGGGGGGGTGGGGGGTGGGGGTGGCGGGGGGTGGGGGGGGGGGTGGGGGGGTGGGGGGGGGAAAAAGCCGTGGCCATTGGCAAAAAAGCCGTGGCCATTGGCAAAAAATGCCGTGGCCATTGGCAAAAAAAGCCGTGGCCATTGGCAACTTTCCCGTGGCCATTGGCAAATGCCACTTGCCAATGGCCACGGCTTTTTTGCCAATGGCCACGTTCCCCATTAAGGTTGGGGGGCATTTTGTAAGGTTGGGGGGCATTTTGTGCGAATTGGCTTTGAAAAACCCATTTTGGCGACCAACCTTAATGACATTGGTGGCCATTGGCAAAAAAGCCGTGGCCATTGGCAACTTTCCCGTGGCCATTGGCGAATTTGCCAATGGCCACGGCTTTTTTGCCAATGGCCACGGCTTTTTTGCCAATGGCCACGGTTTTTTTGCCAATGGCCACGGTTTTTTTGCCAATGGCCACGTTCCCCATTAAGGTTTAAATTATTATATGATAGACAGAGTTTAGGGTTGAGGTTTAGAGTTTAGGTTAAGGGTTAAGGGTTTGGGCATTGTTCGAGGTTTTGGGGCTCCAGGGGTTATGCTTGATGGAACATATGTACCTCGTGTAGGTTTCTATGGCCGAAAGATAGATCTGAACCTTACATGAAGTGAGGCTTATATTATTGTTATTGGTGAGTGTATATAAGGTTCCTTGTAAGACTGGTGAGTGTATATACTGTGTGTCGATTTTGGGGTACAAGAAATAGTCCCTAAACCCTAAACCCTAAACCCTAAACCCTAAACCCTAAACCCTAAACCCTAAACTCTCTCTATCATATAATAATTTAAACCTTAATGGAGAACGTGGCCATTGGCAAAAAAACCGTGGCCATTGGCAAAAAAACCGTGGCCATTGGCAAAAAAGCCGTGGCCATTGGCAAAAAAGCCGTGGCCATTGGCAAATTCGCCAATGGCCACGGGAAAGTTGCCAATGGCCACGGCTTTTTTGCCAGTGGCCACCAATGTCATTAAGGTTGGTCGCCAAAATGGGTTTTTCAAACCCAATTCGCACAAAATGCCCCCCAACCTTAATGGGGAACGTGGCCATTGGCAAAAAAGCCGTGGCCATTGGCAAGTGGCATTTGCCAATGGCCACGGGAAAGTTGCCAATGGCCACGGCGACAAACCTGTAGACCTCTCGTCAAACCCTACGAGCACGAAAGGAGGGGACATACGACAAACCTCGAAAATAAACCCGTACATTTCTCAATGTTTTGGGATTCTCTGCAAGCAGACAAAGAGGGACATACGACAAAGCCGACGAGCACGAAAGGAGGGGACATACGACAAACCCTAAGAACACGAAGGGAGGGGACGTACGACAAACCTGTAGACCTCTCATCAAACCCTACGAGCACGAAGGGAGGGGACATACGACAAAGCCGACGAGCACGAAGGGAAGGGACATACGACAAACCTCTGAAAATAAAACTTCAGTTTCTTAATTCTTGGGGTTCTCTGCAAGCAGACAAAGAGGGACATACGACAAAGCCGACGAGCACGAAGGGAGGCGACATACGACAAAATCTAAGAGCACGAAGGGAGGGGACGTACGACAAACCTGTAGACCTCTCATCAAACCCTACGAGCATGAGGGAGGGACATACGACAAACCCTGCGAGCACGAAGAGAGGGGACATACGACAAACCTCTAGGCCTCTCATCAAACCCTACGAGCAGGAGCCAACATGAGGCGAGGTCACCGGGGCACTAATTGGAAAGCAACCATGTGGAAGCCAGGCAGCTTAAAGTGTGCCAAACACAACCAACAAGACGGCCAAAAATAGGTGGGGTGGTTGGAGCACGAAGGGAGGGGACATACGACAAACCTCTAAAATAACCCGTACATTTCTCAATGTTTTGGGATTCTCTGCGAGCAGAAGAAAAGGGACATACGACAAAGCCGACGAGCACGAAGGGAGGGGACATACGACAAACCTCTGAAATAAAACCTCAGTTTCTTAATTCTTGGGACTCTCTGCAAGCAGACAAAGAGGGACATACGACAAAGCCGACGAGCACGAAGGGAGGCGACATACGACAAAATCTAAGAGCACGAAGGGAGGGGACGTACGACAAACCTGTAGACCTCTCATCAAACCCTACGAGCATGAAGGGAGGGACATACGACAAACCCTACGAGCACGAAGAGAGGGGACATACGACAAACCTCTAGGCCTCCATCAAACCCTACGAGCAGGAGCCAACATGAGGCGAGGTCACCGGGGCACTAACTGGAAAGCAACCATGTGGAAGCCAGGCAGCTTAAAGTGTGCCAAACACAACCAACAAGACGGCCAAAAATAGGCAGGGTCACCGGGGAAAACGAACACGAGCAAAGTGAATATGAGCAGAAAAAGAACGAATACGAGCAGACTGACGTCGAGCAGAGAGAGAACGAATACGAGCAGAATGAATGCGAGCAGAAAGAGAATGAGTGCGAGCAGACTCAGTACGTCTTCCCAGCTTAACAAAATCTCCGTTTTCAGGATATAGGGGGTTTAGGGTGGGTTGGGATCTACGGTTTAGGACTCTAGGGGCTTTGCCATAGGGAGGCCTAGGGAGCTTTTAGAGGCTTTAGGCTGTTAAGAATTAGGGTTTAAGGTTTAGGGTTTAGGGTTTAGGGTTAGGGTTTCGGGAATAGGGTTTAGGGTTTAGGGTGTAGGGATTATGCAGATTGTGGATTCTGACATGCCAAGGCTGCAGCAGACCATCAGCGCTTCTTACCAAGCACTACACAACCGGAACCTCAAGCCGTTCTGAACCATGTGAGTTAGGGTTTAGGGTTTAGGGTTTAGGGTTTAGGGTTTAGGGTTTAGGGTTAGGGTTTAGGGTTTAGGGTTTAGGGTTTAGGGTTTAGGGTTTAGGGTTTAGGGTTTAGGGTTTAGGGTTTAGGGTTTAGGGGTTAGGGTTTAGGGGGTGGTTAGGGTTTAGGGTTTAGGGTTTAGGGTTTAGGGTTTAGGGTTTAGGGTTTAGGGTTTAGGGTTTAGGGTTTAGGGTTTAGGGTTTAGGGTTTAGGGTTTAGGGTTTAGGGTTTAGGGTTTAGGGTTTAGGGTTTAGGGTTAGGTTTAGGGTTTAGGGTTTAGGGTTTAGGGTTTAGGGTTTAGGGTTTAGGGTTTAGGGTTTAGGGTTCAGCAGCTCTGGGTCGAGCAATCTCTAGTAGAGCCGTTGTCTGGACTCTAGAAAAAAACCCACCCACCCAGAGAATCCCAACACATTAAGAAATATAAAGTTCTCATTTTTCCTCAGCAAGCCCTGTCCTCCAACCTCATTTATTCATTCTGCTCGTGTTTTTTGTCATTCTGCTTGGTTTCCATTCTGCTCGTATGCGTTTCTTTCTGCTCGTATTCGTTCTCTCTCTGCTCGATTTCAGTCCGCTCGTTTTCGTTGTTTTTCTTCTCGTATTCATTCTGTTCGTATTCGCTCTCTCTCTCTCTGCTCGATTTCAGTCTGCTCGTCTTCGTTCTCTCTCTGCTCGTAATCATTCTGCTCGTATTCGTTCTCTTTCTGCTCATATTCATTTTGCTCGTGTTCGTTCTCTTTCTGCTCGTATTCGTGCTTTTTCTGCACGCTCTCTGCTCGATTTCAGTCCAAGTAGATAGAACTTAAGATTTCAACCCTACACCCTAAACCCTAAACACTAAACCACCCTGACCCTAAACCCTAGACCTAAACCCCCCCCGCCCCAGGTCCTTTCATCCGCACAGCTACGACATCCCGAAGACACAGAGCCTCAGGCGTTTGGGTTTAGAGTTCGTGGGGTTTGGGGGGGGGGGGGGGGGCTGACTTGGAGGTTCAGGGTACGTATAACCCCAACTATAACTGTACTTATAAGCCCCCGAAGTCCCCCAAGTAGAGAAGTAGATGTAGAACTGTGGTTAAAAGCACCCATGAATCATGAACCTCCAGGTAGGAGGGGCTCAGGGGGGCTTAGTGGTGCTTAGGGGCTCCAGCCATGGCCCCTGTAAACCCTCTACCCTAATGTTAACCTGCTTTTTATAGACACCCCCGTAATTAAATAATTCGGATCCCGGAACTCAATTATAAAACCCCCCTCAAGAAATCCCGGCCCAGGGCCCCTTTTTTTTGGGGGGGGGGGGTTCCATAGAGAATTTCCCTTCTGAAGCGATTGCCCGGGCCTTCCCTAAATCGCCCAACAAGAATTCCTTGAGCCCCAAACCCCAAGCCCCACACCCCTAAGCCCCTAACCCCACACCCCTCAACCCTGAACCCCTAAGCCCTAAACCCTAAACCCTACACCCTCAAACCCCTAAACTTAAGGCCCTAAACCCCTAGGCCGCAAGACTCCCCGAACGGGAGCGTAGACACCCTAACCCCTGGACCCTAAACCCTAAATCCTAAACCCTAAACCCTGAACCCTAAACCCTAAACCCTAAACCCTAAACCCTAAACCCCCAAGCCGCCTGCAGGAAGGACGGCACACTGAGCAAAAAGCCGAGTGCGCTCGAGACCTTCCACAGTGACGCGGGCTTGACCCGCGGCTGCCTTATTGAGCTTTTAGGGTTTAGGGTGTAGGGTTCAGGGTTTAGGGTTGAGGGTTGAGGGTTGAGGGTTTAGGGTTTAGGGTTTAGGGTTTCAGAGTTTTTTGGGTGAGGTTTTTCAGGGTTTAGGGTTTAAGGGTTTTAGGCTCAAGGTTTTAGGCTTTGAGCGTTTGGGACTCAAGGGTTCCTTCAAGGATTTCGGGTGACAGGTGAGTTTTGGGCCTTCGGTTCCATGGGATGTAGCGTTTTGGGTTTTAGGGTTTAGGGTTTAGGGTTTAGGGTTTAGGGTTTAGGGCTCAAGGGTTACAGGTTCTAGGCTGACTGCGCTTTATACCGGAGCTTCCGAAGGGTCGGTGCTATGTAGTTGCCTGGCGCCCCTGCAGGATTCAGGAGACCCGAAGCCCTAAACCCTAAACCCTAAACCCTAAACCCTAAACCCTAAACCCTAAACCCTAAACCCTAAACCCTAAACCCTAAACCCTAAACCCTAGACCCTAGACCCTAGACCCTAGACCCCAAACCCTCCCTAAACCCTAAGCCCTAACCCCAAGCCGAGTCCAGGAGCAAGAGGTGTGCAGCTGTTAACCCTAAACCCTAATGCCTTGAACCCTTAAACCCTTTAACCCTAAACACTAAACCCCAATCCCTAAATCCTACACTGTAAATCCCGGGAGCCCCTCAACCCTAGGCGCTAAGCTACCCAATGGTTTGTAAAGCCCTAAACCAACCCTAAACCCTAAACCCTAAAGCCGAAACGCTAAACCCTAAACCCCAAATCATAAACCGTAAACCCTAAACCCCAAACCCTAGCCCTAAACCCTAAACCCTGAGCCCCAAGTTCTCAAACCGCAAGCAGCTGCCAGGATCAAGAGCCTGAGGACCTGCAGCTCGGCGCATTCTGCGTTCAGCGCTGGTTGTCTAGGGTGTGGCACAAGCAGTGTCGGGCGTAGGGGTTTAGGGTTTAGGGTGTAGGGTTTCGGGTTTAGGATTTCGGGTTTAGGATTTAGGGTTTAGGGTTTAGGGCAAACTAGCCTGCTGGGGCTCCAGATTCCGCAGCCGCACTTCACATCCTCAACCTGGAGAGTGAAGCCGAGCAGAGAAACATGGACCCGTCGTCCTGTGTAGGGCTTAGGGTTTAGGGTTTAGGGTTTAGGGTTTATTAGGGTTTAGGGTTTCTTGGAGGTTCAGGCTACCTACAACCGCAATGATATCTGTACTTAATAACCGCTCTAAGTCCCCTAAGCAGGTTGTAGTTAGCCTGATAACTGGGATTCCACGCACCCACGTACCTCCAAGTAAGAAACGTACCCTGAAGCTTGGAGCCAAAGCCCCAAACCTGCTGTTAAGTCCTCCCTAAACTACAAGGCCCTCTCAAACACCTCATACCTCAAGCCCTTAGGGTTTGTCGGGTTTAGGGTTTAGGGTTTAGGGTTTAGGGTTTAGGGTTTAGGGTTTAGGGTTTAGGGTAACCCGAAACCCTAAACCCTAGACAGCCTTCAGACTCGAAAGGCATTGAACGCGCGGGCGACCAGGAGTGTTCTCCCTTGACCTTGCGCGCCATCCGGCTGCCGAGGGGGCTTAGGGCCTTGTAGGCTTTTTAGGGTATATGGGGTTGAGAGTTCCCGGACCCTAAACCCTAAACCCTAAACCCTAAACCCTAAACCCTAAACCCTAAACCCTAAACCCTAAACCCTAAACCCTAAACCCTAAACCCTAAACCCTAAAAAACCTAAACCCTAAACCCTAAACCCTAAACCCTAAACCCTAAACCCTAAACCCTAAACCCTAAACCCTAAACCCTAAACCCTAAACCCTAAACCCCAAACCCTAAACCCTAAACCCTACACCCTTAGCTTGGTGAGGGTTTGGGGGTTTAGTTTTTTTTTGTTTAGCCTGGTCAAGTTCCAAGTCTGGGTTTAGGTGTTGCGTTCTACGGAACGTGTTTGGTAGTTCGGTCCAGGCAGAGTGCAAGTTCCATGACGACAGCCTCGTCTTCAAAGGCACCAGGGCAGACGGTGTTTTGGGTTTAGGGTTTAGGGCTAGGGTTTAGGGGTTAGGGGTTGGGCTTTAGGGTTTAGGGATTAGGGTTTAGGGTTTCGGGTTTCGGGTTTTGGGTTTCGGGTTTAGGGTTTACGCTTTAGAGTTAGGGTTTGGGGTTTGGTGGTGTTCTCAGGGTCTCCAATCGTTACCTTGGGAACCGGTTCAGGGCTCAACGCTCGTACAGCTAGGTGTAGGGTTTTTTATATGGCTTGAGGGTTTGAGGGATTTAGGAAGAGCTTGAACTCTAAAGCCCAAAACCCTAAGTCCTAAACCGAAAACCCTACACCCTAAGTCCTAACCCGTAAACCCGTAAACCCGTAAACCCGTAAACCCGTAAACCCGTAAACCCGTAAACCCGTAATCCCGTAAACCCGTAAACCCGTAAACCCGTAAACCCGTAAACCCGTAAACCCGTAAACCCGTAAACCCGTAAACCCGTAAACCCTAAACCCTAAACCCTAACCCGAAACCCGAAACCCTAACCCCTAAACCCTAAACGACAGCGGAGTCCCATCCACGAGCCATCCGAGGTCTGACAGAAGTTGCGAACGAACGCATCATAGAACCCAATAAGCCTGAACCCTCTAAGCCCTAAACCCTAAACCTAAACCCTAAACCCTAAACTCTAAACCCCAAACCCTAAACCCTAAACCCTAAACCCTAAACATATAAGCCTGATGAGCTCACGGTTGAGGGTTTAGTTTTAGGCTCTAGGGGCTTAGGGTTTAGGGAACCCAAGCCCGATAAGCCCTGAATTTCAAAACCTTCCAAGTCCTAAAGCATGCAAACCTTGAAAGCCCTAAACCTTCTGGCCGTGTCAACAGCAAGTTGAGCATTTCCCACAATAGGGGGCGCCCCTAATTCTTGCTAGAGCAACCCTCAAACAAAGAACCCCCACTTAAGTTGTGTTGGGAAGGTGGTGGCAGCTGGATTGCCAACTTTGCCCCGACGCTTGCAGCTGATCCTCGCGCGCATTAGGGAGGCATGGGGCTTCAGGTTTCAGGGTGTAGGGTTGAGGGGGCACTTACGCGATTTGAAACTTGGGTTTTCGGGTTTCAGTTCCAGGGGATGGGTGTTTGGGGTTTGGCGGGCCTGAAGGTCGTGGGGCTTGACGTTTAAGGGACTTCTGTTCGCACGTTCTGCCGCCTAGTCGTGCAGCATGGCTGCTGCCGGCTTGTCAAGTGTCGAGTGTACAGCCTGCCTGCTCCTCTGGAAAGAGTCAGTGACATGTGTAGGCCACAATGTGTTGCTGCGCTTGATCCAGGCCTCTATAGTGTCCGGCTGAGTCAACGCGAACTTCCCACCGCCTGCAGACAATCGAAGTATCTTGCAACTCGAACGGCGTGCTCGGGAATGCAAAAAAAGGCCGCTTGATGCGCCGAACTGGAGCCTCAAGTGGTGAGGGAAACGGAGGTGACCATGCCCTGTATGTGTGATTGAGACCTCGATCGGGGGTGTCCAGGGTTTGCTGGGACCCAGGGACTCCAATACCCTTTAATTAAGAAATATTTCTTAAATTATCATAGGGTTGCTTGTATGGTTTAAGGAATATTCCTTAATTCAGGAGCATTGGAGTCTTTGGGGACAACCTCCAGTCTGAAGGGCTTCTGGTCGAGCTTCAGAGAACAGCCCGAAAGATGAGACAGAAGTATCTGGTTTAGTATGGGGGTCGGAATAATTACGAATTGTTTTTTTTTTTTTTTTTTTTTTCTATGGTCCCGTTATAAATATTCTAGAACATCCCTTATTAAGGCCCCTATAAATATACGGATGGCCAGCAACATTCATTGGCCGTTTCAACACCACCTGCAGACTTGTCTCATGCCGGTGAAGAAACCCGAAGAGAAGAAGCAGCAGATAGGGTAGGAGGTGTTTAGGGCCTTCAAGGCCTGAGGCACTTCTCCTAAACCCTGAAACAAGGGTTTAGGGTTTAGGGTTTAGGGTTTAGGGTTACCCTTATGTGTAGGTTCGTCAATCCCCTAGGTACAACAACAGTCGGTTTTGGGAGCCCTAAACCCTAAACCCCAAATCCGAGTTCTCTGGGTAGCCACTAAAGGATGACCTCCAAGACGTACAGTTGTAAGGAATGTTCCTAAACCCCAAACCCAAACCCTAAACCCTAAGCCCTAAACCCGAAGCCCTACGCCCTAAACCCTAAACCTTCAACCCTAAACCCTAACCCTTTGGCTTCAAGCTTTGCAGCTGCTGGGGAGCCGTAAGCCGTCAACTTTAGACCTTTACCTTGAACCTGAATCCAAAAACCTCACACCCTGAATCCCTCTAAACCTCAAACCTCAAACCCTAAACCCTAAACCCTAAACCCTAGACCCTGGACCCTAAACCCTAAACCCTATAAGTCCTCACGGAGCCTCTCAGGCTCTTTACGATCGCTTCGGCGGGCGGGGCGGCGTTGTGTATGACGCCCGGGAGCATGACGAGGGAGGGTTTTGTTTATGTATACTTGCTCTTCTTCAGTTAGTATAGAAATATGGGTTTAGGGTTTAGGGTTTAGGGTTTAAGGTGTAGGGTAGGGCTTAGGGTTTAGGGACCAAGGCACCTGGGCTAGTCAGCCGCAATGGAGGGACTTGGGCGAGGTGTGACAGGGGCCGTCCGTCAGGGGGCCAACTTTGTTGATGAGGCTCTGCACCAGGGATTCCGCCGAGTCATGGATGCCCTTGCTGTGACCTTTGGGGTTCGTCTATAAACTCAAACACAAAATCAAAAAGGTACCCTCGTGTTTTCTGGGTTACTGGGAATCCCCAAGCCCGGAAATCCCGAAACACCAAATCCTGAGACTCCAAGCCCAAACTCTATAAAACCCCTAAGCCACGGAATCCTAAATCCTCAGCATGCTAAACCCCAAAATTCTCCACCCATCTCCATCAAACCTAAGCCCGAAACCCTAAACCCTCCCGCAGTTGACGTTCGCGATCCGGAAGCACGGCTTGAAACACGTCTGCCTGCCAGTTGGCAGGTGGAGCAGTTCACCGGCGGGTCGAGGTTCCCCATGGTGAACAGACTCTCGGCGCTACCGTCGGTGGCCCTTCGGGGAGCTTACGAAGTTGCCGTACCCGGTGAGCATGAAGGCGCAGGGTATAGGGTTAAGGGTTAAGGGTCTAGGGTTTAGGGTTTAGGGTACATCCCCGTCGTGTTGTGAAACACAGTCGTCGTCCAGCCGGACCTCGATCGCAATTTTGGACGAGGTGCTGCTTGCGAGCTTCGCGCGGGCTACGAGCCCGGGTTCCACAGGGACTACTACGACACAGCGAAATCTCAGAATCTGTCGCGCGCTTTGAGCTAGCCTGTCCCGCTAAAGACCCTAAACCCTAAACCCTAAACCCTAAACCCTAAACCCTAGACCCTAAACCCCCCTAAATGCCCCGAAGCCCCTGCATCCCAGGATCCCTCTGCTGGCTGGGGCGGGCGTCTGCTGGGGGCGAGCCTCGGCTTCAAGATAGGGGTTTAGGGTTTAGGGTTTAGGGTTTAGGGTTTGGGGTTTAGGGTTTAGGGTTTAGGGTTTAGGGTTTAGGGTTTAGGGTTTGGGGTTTAGGGTTTAGGGTTTGGGGTTTAGGGTTTAGGGTTTAGGGT